>CAOKZL010000130.1:600000-1115203 GCA_948472985.1 Iguana delicatissima
CTGTAATGTTCAGCATCCCATAAACCAGGAGTTAACAAATTGTGGCCCGTGGGTTTTGTATGGTCCTTGAACCCCACTTCTGTGACTCCTGAAGCCCCTACTCATTCCTCAAAGCCCCTTAATTCTCTCCAGTTTTTGTGCACTTTTGTGCAGAAAGTCCCCTGAATATGTAAAGACATACAAAAATATTTCTACCCCCCACAAGCACCACAGAAGCCCTTTGTATCCCCAGATAGTTCTATTTTCCTCAACAGTTCCTCTCAAAATGGCAACTAGATGTGACATGCCATCACTCCCTACTCTTATTTTGAGAGGAATTGCAGAGGAAAACAAAATTATTTGCATATGTAGTGTGTGTCAGGAGCAGTACAGTCTGTAGGAAAGATCTGGAATGGAAATTGACCCCTAGCCCATACGCAATAGCCCTTCCTAATTCCAAACTAACCTCATGCCTTCCTGTTGCCAGTGCTGGAAGAAGCTGCCAACATGATTGGCTTCTGTGCACAGAATATGCTGTGCTAGCTAGGGATTCAGCTAGTGCTGGCTGGGTTTACCTTCCCCTTTGTGATAGATGATGGTTCTGAGGTCAATGAGCAATTGGTTGTGCCAGAAACAGAGCCAGTGAGCCAAGATAGTTTCCAAACTATCTTGGAAACACCCCCATCAGCTGAAAGACAAGCTAAGACTGAGTTGCTGCAAGCAGTGCCAGTGGGAGAGGGGACCAGCAAGGATTTAGAGGAATTAGATTCACCTTTGCCCCTCAACCTCCAATCATGGAGGAGATAGAAATAAGCAATTCAGAAGGACGTCATTTTTGTGAGATTAAGAAAACAGAACAATTATGAGTAACACCTGTTTTTGTCAGCATATAAGTTGGTCAGCATGGCTTGATGTTTGGTTGTAGCAAAATGCTACTCAAGCCCATGACCCTTGTGTTCCATCTCCCTTCACCCTTTTGGACTGATCGTCAGCATTCTGGACCTTTTGGATGTGACCTTGACTTTTGGCACGGCTCAGCATTTCTCCTTTATTGTTTACATTGGACACTTCCCACTGCCTCTTCCTCTTTGGCAAGTCCCTTGCTGGCAGAAAGGCATAGGCAGGGAGTTGAACTCCAACACCCCTGGAATTTTAGCTTCATGGCTTGTGTGTGCCCTTGGATTCAGCCCTGAGCCTCAATGACTGGTTTTCAGCAGCAAAAAGGAATGCACTCACACAGTTAAAAATAGAGCACTCCCACAAACTGTTCCTGGAGATGTTATATCTGGTTATGCCCGTACAAGTCTTGGTTGCATCCTGTTTGGGCCAATATAATAAGACAGTATGGTTTAGTGCTTTGAGAGTTGGACATAGAGTCCTGGAGACCAGAGTTCAATTCCCTGCTCAACCATGGAAACTCCCTAGGTGACCTTGGGCTGCACTGCGAAAGGAAGAGGCGGGGCTCTCACGCGAGCAGGCAGCTCGTGTGGAGCCAAAGGACCCCGGACACAACAGCCTCTCTCCAGAGGCTGCTCACGTGAGCACCACTCCCCAGCGCCAAGAAAAGGTGAGTTGCGGAAAGAGTATCCGTCAGAATACTGAAAGGGTCTGTTTACAACAAATATATAACTGACTTCTAACAGCTTCATTGGCTACTAGTTTGTTTGTGAGTTTTGTTGTAAGTTAGATAGATAAAGACACAGATAAATAGATGGGAAAAGAAGAGACCATTTTGCCTTTGGGCCTGAGAACAACATGTTTTAAACTATGCCTACTTCTAATTTGGTATAAAAGACAGATAATATATTTGGATTCTCTTGGTTTGGTTTAGATTCATTCACACTTATAAATATAGAAATAAACATGTAGGATGCAGTCCTGGAGTGAGGAATGCAGTCATGAAGCTTCTCATATCAATATAATACCTTCCTGGATGTGACTTTAACCTGTGGCAATTGGCAGCATCCATATTGGTGGAAGCGTGAACCCACTTTGATTTTTACACTGAACTTTAAAGGACTTACCCAGGGGGCTGAATCTGATCCTCAAAACCAGCTTGGAGAGCTCCTTTACAGTTTAGACTAATAGCCAGAATGGACTTACCACCACAGTGACATGGAGGCTACCGACTACCACTGACTTAAGCATTCATGCACATATTCCCTTTGGACAGGAAACCTGCAATTATCCATGCATCCTATGTACCTATGTTTATCCAATTGTCCTAAAGTCACTGGTACAGTAAGAGCATCAGAAACCTGATGCAGATATTGCTCAGGAGGTGTACCATGCTATGCTTATGCACAACTACATATAAATCCTGTAGGAAGTTTAATGGAGGGAACTGCATGCTTGAGGTTTGAGAGTTTCATCTTATTTTGTCAGATTTTATTCTAGCCTATGCCTGTCCAAAGAAAGCAAACACATCTCCTTTCCAATGAAATGAAACTACCCATCTTTCCAGCACTAATGGATTTTTCAGATGGAAGATGTCGTGTTAAGCAGGAACCATAATAGTAATAAAAAAAAAAATCTTAAACAAAATAAACAATACATGGGTAGGATTCATTGTTTTTTAATAAGCCCTAATATTTTGCCTTCCAGATTGGAAGCACACTAGGAAATCCAAGTCTTGGACGGTGCATATGGAGAATATACACACAGTGAAGCAAGAGCAGCACAATTTTTCTTTTTCTTTCAAGAAGCGAGTTTATAGTACGGATCACCAAGTCAGTATTAAATGTGGCTTCAGTGCTGATAGCTTCCAGCTTGGGCTCATAGGCTAAATGTCTACTCCAAATAGCACTTTGTAATGTTTTAGCTGTTTAAACAAAGAAGACCGCAACATTTCCCCAGTGATAAAAGCAAAAACAAACCAAAAGCAATGAACTCCTAGTTAGTTATCGGGAGGAAGGGGAGGGAATAAAGATGTTAGGAGATGTGTTCTTCATTTCCAAATATACAGCTGTATGGCATCCAGTTCTTACAATGTGCTGTGGGTGCTGCAGTAAAAACATAGTGAGGTGGTTTTACAACTCTTATTCCATGTGGTAAGTTTTTCATTTGAAGGTACCCTTCCCCATGACAAACAGATGCAAGAACCGAGACTGAAAATGAATGTTTACCTTAGCAGGATAAATACCAGTTCTCTCCATGTGAGGGTGTTTTGATGAATCTGCCCCCTCACTGGACAAAATTCATTTTATTGCATCAAAATCAGACCTTAGAGGCATCAAAGACTTTTTCTGAGGTGGCTAATAATTTTCATTATGAAGGTGAAGCTTGCCGTACAGTAAAAAGGCAGGAACAAATGGAGTAGCACCTTACAGATGAACTGGGAAGAAGAAATTTCTTGCAGAAGCTTCCAAAGACTCAGTCCATTCCATCAGATGAAGTGTTACCCCAAAATGTGGGTGACTCAGGGATTCCATCCATGATGCCAGTACCTCCAGGTGATGGTGGGGAATTATTTAGCTCAGTTGGGGCCTGTGAGAGAGTAACATAATGAGATCTTACATCAATGTTTTCAGGGTTCTGTGTATGGAAAAACCAGCCAGAGATTCCAAAAGTAAACTAAAGCGTGTTTTAGGCCCTTTCCTCATGGGGTGGAGCAAAACGGGGCAGCACACACAGGGGCAGAGCTTACCCACGAGCGGGTTGTTCCGTCCCTGCAGAGAGCGCGAATCCGCCGTTCTAAACGCCGCTGAATTTTGACGGTGCTCGGCGGCGTTCGGCAGTGCTCGGCGGCGCCCAAATTGGCAGCCAGCGGCTTCCGGCGGCGCTCCACCAATCAGGGCAGCACGCCAGCCGGAAGCCCGCCCCCGGGCAGATCTGCAGGGACGCGCTACCGCGTCTCTGCAGTTCTTCACTGGGGGCTGCCACGGGGCAGCGCAGGTGAGTTTTATAAAAACCACTTGCGAAGGTGGTTTTTATAAAACTCACAGCGCCACCCGTGTGGCTGCGCTAGAGCAGTTTGAGGTCTAGAACCTCACTTTTTTTTAACTGTTCTAGCGCACCCCCCGGTGAAGAAGACCTCCAAGAGAGGTCGCCCTAGCGTGGGCAATATGCCCGTGTGGAAATGGCCTTAATAAGAGAATTCACTCATGCATGCACAAGATCCAAGTACTCACAGAATCACACAAGGCTGATCAAAGGAAAAGGGAGGAAAGTTGTTGATAGTGAAGTTTAAGGAATGGACAAAAACTACTGATCTGGAGAGCAACAAAGAAATCAGCAATGTGGCTTAGACCTGCAGCTAAAGACAGTACTCATTCAGAAATCAGAGTGACAGAGTGCTGTTCAGCAAGTGAGATATTGCAAGGTAACAGGTCAAAACAGAGGGCTTTTATACCCAAAATCTGCCTGGAGGGCAAGGGTGCAAATGGCTCTTCAGTCAAGTAGATAATGGAGTTTGCAGAGTGGACAATGAGGTCCAGATTGTGTTAATGATCTTAGTATTAGGTGACAAAGAGTTAATGACTGTTGTGATAGCTCTATAATGGTGGACCTGGGGCCCCTTACACTCCACTATTATAGTGCTGTGATTCCACGTTAACTGTCATGGCAACATGCTGTTGAATCCTGGAGTTTGTAGTATGATGAGGCACTACAGCTCTCTAACTATTCTTTCCTAACCTTTAAATCCCAGGATATCATAAGATGTTGCTGTCACAGTTAAAGTGCTATCCAAGGGTTATAATTTTGTAGAGTGAAAACACTCTTGCTAAACTTTCCAACCCCTGCTCTAGGAATATACTCAGGAACAGGACAGTTTCAGGTGGACTGAATCAGCATGGCTGAATTTTAGGGAATGTTTGGATACCCAGGTTAATGAAAATTTTCTTCCCTCATGAAAGAGCCTTGCATATTATTCCCATCCAGTCAATTTAATAACGTATACGAATTCCTTTTGGTGGTATCTTTGCTGACTTATCATTTGCAAAATGGTCCCAGATACATGTTGGATTCCTTCCTTCCTTCCTTCCTTCCTTCCTTCCTTCCTTCCTTCCTTCCTTCCTTCCTTCCTTCCTTCCTTCCTTCCTTCCTTCCTCCCTCCCTCCCTCCCTCCCTCCCTCCCTCCCTCCCTCCCTTCCTTCCTTCCTTCCTTCCTTCCTTCCTTCCTTCCTTTCGTTTGGACATCTTTTCATCACTCTACAGCTTCCTTGGCTCTCTGCATCTTCTGATCTGGAAAAACTTGATTGGAGGAGTGACCCCATGACATCCTCCCCAGAACTTTTATCAAAACACTGGAAACTGATGAAGCAATGGTTTGCCAAAGAGATTATTGTAGAATGGAAGCCAGAGCATTCATACATTCCTCAACTACCTTGTACCTGAAATGAGCTCAAGCACCTCAATTGTGTTCACAAGAAATTCACTATTTCTTCCTTCTTTAAAAATATTTTGAAAAGCAGTTTCTTCTCTATCAAATCCAGTAAGAAGGATTAAAAGAGAGAGAGAGAGAGAAATGAGAAGAATTTTTTTTTGGCTGAGCACTAGTTGATTCTTGTGCTGATCTCTGCAAAAACAAAAGGACACTTGGATGATGATGCCCAGTTGGAATTCCCTCCACATAGAGCAGAGAACAGAGAAACCATTCAGGCAACAGAAAATATATATCTTTTTTTCTGAACTTGCATAGATAATATTGTACTACTGATATGTAGCAGAGAGCTGGATGTCCATGAAACACTAAACATAAACAACCAGCAAACAATATGAACGAATAGAAACAACCTTTTAGACCTAGTTGTTTATCTTAATGTCTGAGCTTTATCATAGCAGGCAACTAAATTGCAATAACATCAGGATAATGACATCTTTGTCTGTGACTTATCACATTTTCTCATTCCTCTTCTGTTGTTCTTCTGGTGGGACAGACCTTTGGTAAGTGTTTCTTTTACAAAAGAGGTCATTAACATTTTTTTTTTTATGAATAAAAGAAACACTTTTCAAATGGTCTGCCACTGGGAGAACAAACAACATCATGTGAGAAGTCTCAGCCAAAGATGCCATTATCCAGCTGCAATTGTGATTTACCTGCCTTGTGTGATGAAGCCCCCTGTCTATCTAGAATGGCTGTCCTTTCACACCAAAGATGAGTGACTGAAATGGAGATGTGGTAAATTTTTGTTCCCCTTGCGCCCATAGTAGGCTGCACTACTACATTTGCAGTGACCTAGAAGTGAGGGGAAGTCTGATTCTGCTTTGCACTTCCTGAATTTTTGGTTTGTGGATTTGGTGGTTGGGATGGGGTTCAGGGGAGTCAGCTGCATTATAGGATATTTCATACTATTTTCCACTCATTTTTAATTAAGGGGGTCCCTGAGGTCTGGGGGAGCTTGGGGAGCTTCAAAAAAAAGGGTTTGGGCTGCATGGAGTCCAAGGGCTTGCCGCCCCTGTTTTATCCCTTCAGGGCAGATGTATATAGGAAAAGGAGGAAAGGAATCTACCTAATCGACCAGATAATTCAAATCAATTTAGATAATCAAAGCAGTGACATGTTGCAAGCTGACCCACCTCATACCAGTATGAAATAATTCTCAACTCTCTGCTCTACAGCAAAAATTGTCTACATTACTATAGGTCTTCAAGTAGTGGTCTATGTCAGAATTGTTGTTCCAACTCTAGCTGTCTTTCTCAAATGGTTCTTAAAAGATGGCTGCACTTGGAGGCTATTGATTTTCTGGATCTCAGCCTGTTTGATTTCCAACCTGAATATAGTACTGAAAAGTGTTATTTCAATATCACCTCTCAAGTACAAATAACTCTGAAGCAGTGGCTAGAAAATTAATTAATCAAGGGAAGACAGAATACATCTTAGCTTAGGAATAGAATTTGAATGGGAGTTGTCAGAAACCCCAACTTAGGCCTCACGCAACACTTAGCACATCCATGACTACCTTATCCATTTTTGAAAGAATGCCAGATACATGATTTACGGATAAAACTGAAACGTCTTTCCTAATGCATTGATATGCAGTCCTTTAACAGTTTCCCCCCACAGAATCCAAAGACGACAAGTCTATTAACTACATGAAACGCTCTGCAATCATATGAAGCCTGTTTTCAGGGGTGGTTTCTTTTCCCCTCCTGTGTGAATTAAGACTAAAGGGCTTAGTGGTTTGTGTAAGTGAGAGTTCTCGCTCTTTCGTCTCCTCCAGACTGCCTAACATGACAGACTCGCCTTGCCTCAGACAATGTTCTGTGCTGTCAGTAAACGGCTAGGGATAGTGCATCTTTAATCAATGGAACAGAGAAAGGGAGGGATAGGGAGAGGAGGAGGGGAGGACAGAGCAAAATGGAATAAGAAAAGAGCAAAGCTGACTTAGATTGATCGCATCATTTGAGCCAGTACTGCAGACTGTACACCTCAATCCAACAGCAGCACTAAATAACCAGCAATCTCCAAGATTATCAATAGGCAGTGGAGTGCAGTGTCTGGATACAGACTTTATCAGATAGAGACCTGAAGATTAACCTCTTGGCCCCCTAATCGGGATTGTGCTAGTAGACCATTTATTACTGTGCTTAGGTGAGGCAGGGTGGAAGGGAGTGGGAGTCAGCCTGCTCAAAAGAAAGCACATTAACTCAGTGCTTAACCAGTCTAACCTTGCAACAGGCTGTTTTGTCTTGAACAGATTATGCAGAGATTTGGGTACGCAAGTTTCGCTATCCGATACTTAAACAATGGCTCAAATTTTAATTTAACGCCAAGTTGGAACCATGTGACTCAGCCATATTGTCTAATTAAGTCATCCATTAAGTGAATTTTAGAAAGGATTCCCAGCTTGGTAGCTTAATTGAGCCTGGAACCACAGACCAGGGCTCTGCTGTATTGTGGAATGGAATTTTAATCATAATGGATCCCCCTCAGAGTTTCTTCCTCTCTCCGCCTCCTAACAACCTGAATTTGGCACAGTTCTCTTCCCCTTTAACCCTTTGGAGCTAAAAATAATATCTTCTTGGAACCAGCCAAAATAAAAGAGAGCCAGCTGAACTGAAGGTGTTTAATTAGCAGTGGTGAGATGGAGATGGGATCAACAATCACATTTTACAGCAATCTCTCCAGAGAGAAGCCAAACATCTGACGATGAAGAATTCAGGTTAGCATACAACGTAGGAGAAACAAAATGATTTACTCTATATGAAGGAGTAACTTGCGCTGGGAACATTCGCAAAACACCTACTTTTGGGGATCCCAGGTGAAACAGGAACTGGGCAGAAGTATTTTCTGCTTCTTGCTTCACATCATTCAGGGCCCACTTTTATCTAAACCTTTCTGGAAGGATATTTGCAATTGCCTCTCAACTACCTCTTGATTCATCCCAGTCCCCATGCCACTATCCAGTCTTGTAGATAGATACTATTGACTAGAAAGGTAAGATTTCAGATCATCAGCTGGTAATCCTGTGCCATAACTGACATACCTCACAGGACTGTTGTGAGCTTGAAATTGAATAAGCCTCGGTATGCTGCCTTGAGCTTCCAAGTGCTGAATGTAAATAAAATGTAACAGTCATCACTTTTATCCTTCTTGTATTAGTAGAGATAATAACAGTAGCTTTAGGAACAACAGAGATTTCCTGGCCCCATCCTTATCTTCTCATCAAGTGTTAATTATAAGTGTATTTAAATATATAGCTATAGCAGTTTAATGCTGCTTTAACCATCATGGCTCTCTATGACAGAATCCTGAGATTTGTAATTTGAAAAGATATTTATAATTGTCTGCTAGAGAGCTCTTTCATTCCAGCAAATAATTCTAAGTACTTCAGCAAATTATAAATCCCAGGATTCCATGAAACAGAACTATGGAAGTTAAACTGGTTTCAAGATACACTCTACAACTTATTGGATGGGCAGGATGTATTGTACAGTTTACTATGTAGACTCTGTGTTTGCTATCAAGTAATTCCCAACTTATAGGGACCCTATCATGAGGTTTTCTTGGCAAAGTTTGTTGAAAGGGAGTTCACCATTGCCTTCCGCCTGGCCCCTCCCGAAACTGTAAACCCCAGGATTCCGTAGGATGTTGAAAGTGGAATCATAGCGCTATAACAGTCTAGTGTGGAAATGGCCTAAGAGAGAGTGACTTGTCCAAGGTCACCCAGTGGGTTTCCCTGACTGAGCAGTGATTCAGAGCCTGGCCTCTCAGAGTCCTAGTCCACTATACCACACTGGTCTGTGCTATGTAGATTGCTAGCAATGAATTTAACTGAAATGTATAGGATTATACCATAGGGAAAGTATATTGGAGGAGCATTCCAATCTTCAGCCAGCTCTTCCAGTTTTGTGCTTGTTACGATTTCGTGCTTTAAGAACAGAAAAGAACTAGTAGGAAAGCAAGTTATTACACATTTTCTTCTACAGAATAGGCTGGCAACACTCTGGCACAATTTATACATGAGATTGAAATGTGAAATTCTCCATTTGAATGAATGCAGTCATGTTCATTTTGCTGTCTCATCAACAGAATTCAGGCTGAAATCCCCCTAGAGTTTTCTTTAGGCAGCTGAGAGGATCTCTAATTGAATCTGAAAGTAGGTTTGTAGGCAAAATGCAACGAGCCTCCCAGCACGCAACATCATTGATGCCTTTAAAGCAACAGATTGAGTAGAGAGCAAGACAGGAGACAAATGCATTTTTGTATGCATAGACAAGGTATTTTGCATGTATTAGCATTACCATTATGCCAACTTGAAATACAGTGAGAGAATTTCCAGCACAGAGTCAAAATAGCAGTACAAAATAAAAGTTCCTAGGACAGAATCTGGCCATCTCTTCTTTAGATTGTGCCACCAAATATGCTGGGTGCTGTAGAAAAATAAAACAATAAGATAGCCCTGCCAAAGGTTTACAGTCTAGTGTACGGCTGAGGTCCTCACATTCCTTCTGCAGCCCCACCAACTTCTCCGTGACCATGTAATGGCCAATAGGAAGTCAGGGATAGAATCATAGAGTTGGAAGAGATCACAAGGGCCATCAAATCCAACCCCCTGCCATGCAGGAATATGCCATCAAAGCATTTCTGACAGCTGGCCATCTAGCCTCTGTTTAAAAAACCTCCAAAGAAGGAGACTCCATTACACTCTGAGGCAGCATATCCCACTGTCAAACTGCTCCTACTGTCAGGAAATTCTTCCTAATGTTTAGATGGAATCTCGTTTCCTGAAGTTTGAAGCCATTGCTATGTGCCCTAGTCTCTGGAGCAATAGAAAACAGGCTTACTCCATTCTCCATATGACATCCCTTCAAATATTTAAACACAGCTATCATGTCGCCTCTTAACCTTCTCTTCTCCAGGCTAAACATACCCAGCTCCATATGCCTGTCCTCATAGGGCATGGTTTCCAGACCTTCTACCATTTTGGTTGTTCTTCTCTGGACATGGTCCAACTCCTGAACTGTGGTGCCCAGAACTGGACACAGTATTTTAAGTGGGTCTGACCAAAGCAGAATAGAGTAGTACCATCACTTCCCTTGATCTAGACACTATACCGCTATTGATGCAGCCCAGAATAACGTTGGCTTTTTTGGCTGCTAATCTCACGTTGCTGACTCATGTTTAGCCTGTGGTCTACTAAGATTCCTAGATCCTTTTCACATGTACTGTGGTCAGGCCAGGTATCACTCATCTTACATCTATGCATGTCATTTTTTTTTCTGCCCAAGGGCTTTTCTACACTACACTGTTATAATACTATTATTCCACTTTCAACATCCTGTGGAATTCTGGGGTTTGTAGTTTACTGAGGCCAAAGAGCTCTCTGGCTGAGAATTCTAAATACCCCTCCCTAAATTGCAACCCCCAGGATTCCATAGGATGTTGAAAGTGGAATAATAACACTATAACAGTGTAGTGCAAAAAGACTCCAAGATAATCTACCTCATCCAGGAACTCCTGGAACTGAGAAACCACAACATGCTCTATTACCTTATCCCAAAATAAAGACTGATCTATAGTTATCTAGTATAGTAGGATCCAGGGTATGTTTTTCAGAAGAGGTTTTACCACATACTTTTTCAGGCATGTTGGGACTCTACCTTGTAAAGAGGCATTAATCACTTCCCTTACTCACACAACTAATCCCCCATGGTCTATTTAATTAGCCAGTAAGGGCAAGAGTCTAGTACAAACATGGTGGCTCTCACTTCTGCAAGGATCCTGTCCATATCCTTAGGCTGTACAAATTGAAAAGTATCCATCAACAGTAGGCAAGCAAATTTACATCCATTGGAACTGTAACAACCCTGGTGTCTAAGAGCAAATCCAAGTGACTTTGTCTGTGAAATGGTGGGCAAATTGCATGCTCAGGGCTGAGAGGTGTAGTGCAAAGAATAAACTAGGCCACACACTGAAGCTGGGTGAAAATAGGGCACAATTTTATTGGTTACACCAAAAGCAGAGTTGGCTTGCACATGGGTTTGGATCCCGGCATTGGCCGACCCACCTGTTGACCGATGAGATCGAAAACCTCAAGCCAGGACCGCCTGGAGTCAGGTCCAAATCACTTAACCCCCCAGTAGTGCAGGGATGCAGACACCCAATCCGCTCCCAACGGTGCCCTCCTGGCAACCACCTGCATCCCCAGGCCCCAGTGACCTGGGGATATAGCAGACCCAGATACAGGACCCATGCCAACTGCCTTACAGGTTGTGACAATAAAAGGTAAAGACACAACCTAACTACAGTATGCAGGATACAACAAAAGAAAATGAAGGGAGAATGGGAGGGATGACGTGCAGAGAAGAACTGAGCTCTAGGAAGAGGACAGCCTAGCTAAATACAAAATACCTGAACCAGAGGGAAAACTTCCTAGAGCTCTGGCCTGAGCAGAAGCAGCCAATCAATTCAAACCAGCAGGTTTGAACTGATTGGCTGGGAGCTGTTTCCAGCTGCACAAAGCCTACTGGGTATGAGGAAGTACCCAGCAGGGCTGAGCCCATGACTGGGAATCTGCATGGCATGGCAGGCGAACTGAGTAGCCCTGGGGGGATGCCGTGGTGGCGGCAGAGGCAGCAGCACAAATGCCAGCCCAAGCCACAAATGCACCACCTTGTAAGTCTAGCAGTTAACTTCTTCACAGTGGGCTGTTCAGTGGCTTCACCTTAGAGCCAGGTTGTAACAGATCTTTGATGACTCAAAACAGCTCTTCTGAATGGTTCTGTGTGGGTATGGCTAGTTACACAGCTAGATGCTTCCATTTCCCTGCTGTGTACCAGCCACTGCATGGTGAGGATGGAAAGAATAGTAAAAAATAAAAAGGAATTGTCAAAGAACATCATCTTTGAGTCTTGAGAAACCCTGATGAGAAGACTTCTGGACTGGCAAGAATCTTCACAGTTTGAGACTAATTCTGTGCAAAATCCACATGTCATTGTTTTACACAGGAAACAGGGTTTGTTTGTTTGTTTTTTGGTGTAGGAAACAGCATTTTGTGTGCAAAGAACAGCTTTTTCAGTGCAGGAAATAATTTCTGCATAGAAAAATCATTGTGTGTGCAGAAAATGCTATTTCTTTCACAGAAGATTCTTTTTTTCTGTGCAAAACAACCATTTTGAACAGAATTAGTCCTGAATTGTGGATAGGCTTCAAAAACTGCTTTGTCATAGAGAGAAGAAAAATGCTAAAATTACTCAGTGTTACCTTCAAGAAGAAACTTAGTGAAGACTTACATTGTGTGCTCAGATCTGAGTCCCAGAAGAAGAAAAAAACACACACACTCAAGAGATGGAGGGAAAAGGCCATAACTCTATTGGTTACAGATGTTACAGGGTTGGGATACACATGGGTCTGGATCTGGGCATCGGCGAACCTGCCTGCTGACTGATGAGCCCAGATCTTTGACATACACTGGAACATTTTGAGAGAGGGGCAGATGTACCTGCTCACCAAATCAAGGGGTGCAGGGGATGTGTGCACCTACCACATCATGCATGCCCACTTCCTGTCACACACCCCTTGAGCCACCTGAAGTTTCCATGGCTCAAAGGTCTAAGTGACTAATATCTCAGATTCAGGAAACATGCCAATCTTCCCAGTTATGACAGAGAAAAAAAAAATTACATCAGACACATCATGACCTCAGTGAAGGTGGGGGAGGGGGAGACAACGCTCTGAAGAAAAGTGAAGTCCAGCCAGAGGAAGCTCTGAATATAACCCCCTGCCCAGATCAGAGAGAAAACTGCACAAAACTGCAAAATCAGTGAAAGCCAATGAGTTTGAACCACAGGTTCAAACTGATTGGCTACAGCAAGCAGGAAGCTGCCAGTATGCTGCAGCCAGTGGGCAGGTTGCAGGGAAAGTGGAAGAGTCCATGGCCTCCCAGCATGGCTGTGTAGCCCAGAGGAGACCAGGGTGCTGTCCCAAGCTGCAAATTCACTATCTGGTAAGTTGGGCAGCTAGAATTCCTGTGAAATAGCAGTGGAAGGGAGGCCCAAGAGGAAGGTGGATTGTCAGGAGCTTTTGGTTATGGCTTGGGAGAGGAAGAGAACTCTGATTTCTGCAACTGTAAAAAAGAAATGCATATGCTGGTAGACTTATGCCTGTGTATGTCACTAACAGGATGCCAGCCAGAATGTTTTTTTGTTTTGTTTTGTTTTTTATTATGGTACTCAGAATGTAAGTTTGGCATCTCTAAAAACAATGATGGGCAACTGGATCCTGTCCAGAACTGTCTTCTCTGCCTCCCACACCTGAAGACACCACAAAGACTGTAAAAATTCTCCTCAAAAGTGGCCAGGTTTATAGTTTTGAAAAAATGATTTTTTTATGTTATAGTGTGTGTGTGTGTGTGTGTGTGCATGTGTTCATGTGTTTGCATGTGCTTCTGTAACATATTTAAAAGTGAACTGCTGATTCCATTTTCTTTCAGGAAGAACATTTAATCATTTTTGGGGCCAGATAAAAGGGCAATCTGGGGAATTAAGAAGTGTCAAAGGCCTTTTCTGCGTGCGGTTATTAAGATGGGCCAATGCGTCTTGCCACAGAGGCCTTCTGCATGTTGGAGCAGACTAGGTTCGGTTTATTTACCTTCGTTCTGCATGTAATTCTGACTAAATGCACCCCCATGTGGTGGTAAAGTGCATTATTTGAAAACCGGAAGAAATCGGTTTTCCAATTTTCCAGATCCATCCAATTCATACTTTCACAGCGGTGCAGACACGTACATTCATACCAATGCGAATTGGTGGTCAGAGGAGGGCTCATGGGAGAGGCCAGGGGGTAGTATGGACTTTCACACATACACACGTATGCACGCGCACAATGATGTACTAAACCATGCAAAAAAGGGGGGGCCAATCACAGCCGACGGGGCAGGATGAGGGGAGTAGTGGGAGTGGCCACGGCAGAGGCAGTGTGGATTCATGAACTCACACTCCTCCAAATCAGAATGGAACATATGCAGTAGCTGTGCGGAAGGAAATGAGGGAAAGTCCGACTTGTTTTGAGCCCAGAAAATCTGGTAAGAAACAGCACGAACCGATTCACCAGCCTTGTGTGGAAAGGGCCAAAGCCTACAAACAAAGCCTTGGATTCACCACCACTGTTTAAAATTATGGGGGCAGTTGTTGGATTTGCAACTCTCACATTTCAATTTGCAAATCCCACCTCTAGGATAATGCCCATCAAGGCCATGGGTGTGAATATACTTTTGCCAGCATCATCTATCTTATTTTAACATCTTTCTATGCAGTTTTAGCCATTATGTGGGTTTGGGTTCCTGAAACTTTTTTTTGACCAAGTGCATCATGAAATCTACCACGCAGCTTTTGCCAGTTCTTCCCAATTATTTCATTCTTCTGGGTTTTGCATTTGGAGTTGACCTTATTTTATTTTATTTACATCATCTATATACCACCCATTAACTATGTCCTCAAAGCAGTTGACAGTAAAAGTTAAAAACCAATCAACAAAAGCCTTAAAAATCAGACAAAATAAAAGCAAATACACTATAAAGCCAAGTAACTGAAAGTAGTATCACCATTGCAGTAACACAGCAGAACTAAAAATAGTGCAGATCTTTCAAAGATCTTAAAGTGTTCTTAAACACCTGATATAATAATTAAAAAAATCACTCCACATCGTAATGAAATGACTATAATGGAGGTGTCAGGTGAGCTTCTCTGGGAAGGGCATCCCACAACAAAGCTCATTTCTGCACTAGCCTGTTATAGTGCTATTATTCCACTTTCAACATCCTATGGAATCCTGGGGTTCTATAGTTTAAGGAGGGGCTTGTCTTGGATTATGATGCTGGAGATCAGGGTTTGAATCCTGCTCAACCATGGAAACCCACTGGGTGACTTTGGGTAAGTTGCAATCTCTTGGCTTCAGAGGAAAGTAAAGGCAACCCCCCTGTGATCCAATCTTGTCAAGAAAACCCCATGATAGGTTGATCAAAAGTTGGAAACAACTTGAAGGCACACAACAACAACGAAAGAAGAACCTAGGACTGCTCTAGCTAAATATAGGAAGAGTTAATCTTCCAAGTAATTTAGGTTGTCAAAGATTAAAAACCTCACTTTGAATTGGACACGGTTAATAGCTAGTGCAAACCAAAGAGTATTGGCTTCATATACTCAGAATTCCAACTTCCACGAAGAATGGCCAGTAAGTATTACAGTCATGCAAACAGAATATTATCAGAAAGTCTTGATAACCTGTACACCAAGTGATAGTCCATTTCATTTATCATTGGTCCAAGGGCTATCTCAGAAGCCTATTCCCTCTGCATCTCCCTATAGCCCTGGTTTTTTTTTTTTTTTTAATTACTTGGTGAGGAGGCAGCAGTAGCAACATCTCTGGAACAACCTCTATCAGTGGTGGCTCTGCCTTTTTTTACTGTTCTTGGTGAGCCACTAGAAATGAAAGCATAGTGGCATGCTAGTCATTTGCCAAGCAAGGCTGCAATCCATACAGTTTAAAATGGAAGCATTTTCCTGAATGTGAGAAGCAAGTAGTGAACAAAACCAAACAACTACTGCCTTTGGAGGTGTGCTGGAAGTCTTTCTTCTGACCTGGCATCTTCATTGGTTATGTGCTCGCAAGGCAGCATTTGACTGGTTCTGTTGATCTCCTGCTACTCACTTTTAGGAAAATATTTCATTTTTAAATTGTACAGGATTCTGTAGCCTAATGGTCAATGCTGCTCACAGTGCTTTCGTTTATGTGGTATGTGCCATTGCTGTCTATCCTCTACAGTCAAGTAGTCCAAATTTTTACATAATTTGGTAGCTTCACTAATTGTGTGGATTAGTGTGGATTTGAGAGACAGTGACTTCAACCTGAGATAAGTTGAATTCTGAGATCTTTCGATAATTTTAGAATGCTGCAATGAGCTCATATTTGCCATGGGTGGAGAAAATGTGGCCCTTGGGACCTGTGCCTAGTGCAAACCCTACCCTGTCCAGACCCACTCCAAACCCCTGAGCCTCCCTCCAATTCTTCCCCAAAATGACAAATAATAGTCACAGAAGCCTCAGGGGGATGCCATTTCCATTTGGATGTTACCCTCCTAGGTCTATTTTAAGCTAAAATACATCATTTTTGAGAAACTGAATGTGAGCATCAGTTTAAATTATTTCTCAGCTCATAATTTGCCATTTGGTTATGGTGGTGGAGAAATCAAGGGAGCAGCCTACTGAGGTCAAGGAGAGCAAAAGTGACCCCTGGACCCCCCAGACATTGCCCAGCTCTAACATATACCATCAAAAGGCACCATCACAAGCGCTTAATTAGTCTGTTAATCTTCAGGGTGCCACACCATTTGTGCTAAAAATGTTCAGGTCCAATATGTTACTCTCAAGGGCTATACACCATTTAGAACATGGGAGTCACACCAAGTCCCAGTGCTTACACACTTCCATAGATTCCAAAGAGCTGTGTGACCATTTTAAACTTGTGTTTGACACAAATATGACCCTTTTTGGCTACCTGTAGATTTTGATTTCTGCCCTTTCCTTACTGCCCCACCAGTTGGTTCAGCTCTACGCTTGTATTTTTAGTATTGGACTAATGGCCTGCTAAGTGCATTAACTCCTAGCCATTTGTTGTTTCATTAATGCTGAAATGACTTTCTGATTGAATTTGCAGTGGTAGCTAAAAGCAACTTAAGCAGTGACTGAAAGAAGTCATTGCCAAGGACTTTTCTACCCCTGTCTTATGTCACTGGAACTTTGATGGAACTCTTCTCTCATGGTGTAAAATCAAAACAAATAGCTCTTCCTAGGTTTATTTGGGATTTGGTTTTGTTTGCTTTTCCTTTAGAGAACTTTTTAAATGTTCAAATGAAATCTGCATATTTTCCGAGTTATTGATAAATGAAGTATTGCAAGACCTCCCTAGCTTAAGGGCCACCATCGTTTGCTTTAAAAGTGCTTTGTCTAAGGTATAATTTACATAATTTTACTCCTAAAGCACTACATCCTGTTTCCAAAAGATGCCTTGTATTTTAGATAGTATAATTTGATGGAGAGTGCATATATGCAGCTAGCAATTCTGATTAAGGAGCAAAGATACCAGTGGCTAAAGAGCCAAACTAAGGCTTTATTGTAAGACCTCCAGTAAATATAGCAAAGTTTTCTAAACGTGCTAAGCTAGTGGGTAGTGAGCTAGTTTCACTTCTGGTAGAAGAGAGAGAAAAAGGGCAAGATGAGAAAAGATGGGAAGATCCTTAAGAGGATCAGTTTAGGACAGATAGATAAGAGATGAGGACACTTAGGATCACTGGAAGCTCCTTAACCCCCTCACTAGGGCTTTCTCTACGACATCTTTAATTTTAAGTGCTAATTGTTGTTGTATTGCCAACAAATCCAAGTATCTCCCCTTTTGAGATCACAGATTATGGCTTCATGATAATGTTATCAGGGATGCAAAGAATATTCATAATTATTCACTCTTAGACTAAAAAAATGAAAATAAAATCAGATTTCCTAAGAGCAGGGAATCCCTATAGTGAATAATAATAGACCAATGAGAATTTTGCACAATTTTCTCCTGGTATTCAGTGTTCCAAAGTATTTCACAGAAATTACTCTTCTGGAAAAAAAAAATTGTTTGTGCAACCCAACTTTTCTGCATAAAAATGGGTTTCCTGCACACAAAATACTCTTTCCTGAGCAGTAAACCTGTCTTCTATGCTGAAAACAGGTTTGTGGGCAAAAAGCATATGTTTTTCCATTCAGAAAAATACTTACATAAGACTTTGGGGTGGCTAAATATGGGGAGAATACTGTGGAGGAATATGGAGGGAGAAAACTACTTTGATATTGTGTCCTCACATGTGAGGATGAAATAGTCAAGGATATACAACACTAACTGTGAGGTTTTCAGAGCTGAAGAGATCTGTGTGTATAGGCCATCAGAATGGGAGGTTTCTTCAAAATTGCAGAGGATTCTTTGAGTCCAGGAGTAGGAGCAATGCTAGTGTGATTCACATAGCATTGTGGGGAAAAAATTATGATAGCGGCATCTAAAGCTCCATTCTTGTTACCACGCCGTCAAAATTGTAAAGTATGCAAAGCAATATATTAAAAAAAGTAAAGCTGTTTAAAAAAAAATGAGAGAGAATCTAAGGAGAAAAGAAAAAAGCCTTGTTATGCCAAGTTGTGCAAATAAAAAAGTTAGTTTATTCCTAAATGACAACTTCCAAGTTCCTTTTCCCAGTTCATTCCCCCAACTCCATAGAGAAAAAAATCAGGGAAAAATATGAAAAAGGGGCAAAATGACCAGTACACTGTAATCACATAACTTTCCAATCTATTTTCTGAATTGGTCTTGGAATAGACATGAATTGGGAAAGTACTTCTGTTATTTGTGTTTTCTATAGTACTTTAATTATGTAATTGTCTTCTTTTTAAAATCATTTTGGAAACTACTCTGAGGTTTATCTGTAGCAAGGGCAGTGCATAAATACGACAAATAATGAAATTAAATAAATAACATTATACTCATTTGAAAAGCAGACTTGAGGCAAGACTCTAATTGGTTCTATCAGCTTGTTCAGGATGAAATAGTTTAATGACTTTAAATTATGTTCTGTGAGCAGCATCAGTTTGTCCCAAATCTCTATGTGGATGGTTAGCAACTGGCCCAGGAATCCAAGGACTTAAAAACAGTTATGGAGACTAGCACATTGCTTACTTAAATGAATAGTGGTTAGTAATACAAGTTAAAAAGAGCCCTGGACTGGAATGTAAATACTTAAAGTATGAACTGCCCTAGTTCAGAACTTCTAGACTAATTATGAACTGAACGCAGCTCTTCTCTAAAGTTCAAGTTCACCTAGCATGGCCTCTAGTGCTAGCAACAGCTCTGCCTACTGTTTTAATCAACTATTTCACTATTCTACAGAACCTCTGTAGCTGTGAAAAGAGTTGTTGCTTCAATGGTTAGGATTATTGTAGATTTGAAACTTTGAAGACCTATAAGAAATCTAGTTTCTCAGAGCTTCAAAGTCTTTATTAAGCTTTCTGAAAAGACTGTGGATGAGGAGAGACATGTGATCAGGTGTCCTGTTTGCTATTTGCCATGAACAAAGAATACATTTCAGACTGTCCTTTGAATGGTGCCATTGTCATTTCTTATTTCTATAGCCTGACACTCCCTCAAAAAAGAGTTCAACTTGATTGTTAACTTTATATACACACACACACACACACACACACACATATATATATATCCTAAGTCACATGAGCTAAGTCATTGATCATCCCATTTTTCACAAGAAAAAACTGAGGCAGAAGGAAAACACTTGTTCCATGATAACCTAGTGAGTTAAAAATTAAGATTTCCACCAAGGTCTTTAATATCCTGTCAACAGGAAGCAGTGGGGTTGGCTGGTATTGCATCATGAGATAAAATACTGAGATATCATTCCTGCTGCACAGTTACAGTACTTTGTTATCACTTTAACTTCCATAGCTGGGATTTGTACTTTAATGAGGTACTAAAACTCTCTAATTGTGAATTCTACCTACATCACAAAACTAAATCCCAGGATTCCATAGGATGCATCTGTGGCAGTTAAAGTGGTATCAAAGCAGTATAAACTGTGTAATGTAAAACAGACTCTCATGATGTGCAAAGTTTGAGTGGATTAAACAGGATTCAATTTTTCCCACTGACTATTAGATCATTCCCCAAAGGCTATTCAACAATAACAGAGAAATCAAAATGGATCAGATTTGACCCCCTCCCCCGACAGTTATATATATATGGTTGCAAAGCTTCAAAAGTGCCACTTAAGTAGGGTTTTTAATTTTCTTATGAACCAGTTGAAGAGAAAGTGTTGCTAAATTCCCAAGCTGGCAGGAGAGAGTTTACACAGATGGAACAGTTAGCATCAACCACAGAACAAACACCAGCAACCAACCAGTTTCACACTTCCAAAGAAAGAAAGAAAGGAATGGCAGAGGCAGGCCAAGCCAAACAGGCATTGGAAAACTCCTGTCCACTGCATGGAATTTTTCAGTTCTTAGTATTCTTTTCACAGTCTAGCTTCGCTCGAGCATTCTCCACTGAGTAAGAAAGACAGAAGAGTTTTTCCTAAGGAGACCAGCTGTTAAACCTGATCAGACAGAGCAGTCAGGGTCATCCATCATGTAACACACATTGTTTCAAACTTTTCTAAATGTAATTTTACTGGGAACCAGTTTCCGCAATGCAATGTCGAATCTCCTGCAAGAGGTGTAGCGATGACAACTAGATGTGCCTACTGTCTGACTAGCCAGAGAGTAAAGACTTTGCCACTTCTGCCTTATTTTCTGAGTTCACAGATAGGAGGTACTGTTCCTAAATGTTTCCTACTATCCTGACAAATACTCTCCCTCTACAGCATTGGAGAGGCTGAAGCCAACAAGGCTAAGACTACCAGCCATATGGAAAATAAGTTCTAGTCTCATTGCTTCATTAAATAGAACATCTTTTCCCTTCCATACTGAGATAAATGTGAGGGTGCCATTTTCCATCAATGGCATCACCACATCAGTAAAGCTGCTTGGATCCACTTAGGAATGGGCAAATCGTTTATTTCCACTCAAAATGTTCGTTTTGCATATGTTTTGTAAGTCCATTCATTTCCATTTCCACATTAACATGTAAAGTTATTTTTTCCCCAATTTATATTTATTATTTTCATTAAAGCTGTAATAAAATTAGCGAACATATTTACACAAATCAAAATCGCAATTCTAACACATTTTGCAATATTACATAATAGGGTATGAAACAATAATATCCATTAGAAAAGATAGTAGAAACAGATGTTCGCTATCTACATGACAATGACACATACCTACAACGAGTTTTTTGGAGAAAGAGAGGAAAAAGAATAAAAGAGAATAGGAGGAGGGAAAATAGGATGATATAAGAAAGCAAAACAAACCAACAGAGAAAATCACAACAAAGAAAATATGCAATTGGACTTCTCACACTGTCTGTGCCACAGATTGAGCCAAATTCAGATCTTATTATAAACCATTGAAAGTTCCATTTGATTTTCCTATCAGTTTAATTTTAGGATACTCTAGGGTTAATTACTCCTTATTTGCACAAGTAAAGTTTTTTTAAAAAAAATAATAAAACTCACTTTATTTTTGTAAGCACCCTGACCAAAAATACACATTTTGTTCATTTGAAGAGCTGAGAAATATACTGCAAAATGCAGAGAAGGGTGGAAACCTAAAAGTCAACTGCCTCCTGATCCATGTCTTTGACTAGGAAAAGAGATTTGCTTAAAAAATGTAAGGTGAAATGAATCTTCAAGAATCCTTCATTAGGAACCCTCACAAGGGCAAAAGAATCCTTGTGAAGTCATGAATTTAGTCAAATCAAGATAGTTTTCTTCTCCATTTTTTAAAATTTTATTTTTGACATAAATGCCTTAATATAAGAGAGGAAGGATGCAAAAGATCTACGATGAAGCAAAAGTAACCTCCCAAGATTCTCTGTGCTGCTTGTGACTGGTAGAAATATTGCGTACTTGTGATTTCACCCAATATTTTCAGAAATTCTGGCTTCTTTATAACTGAATGAAAGTCTGCTCTCAATTTATACTGGTAGATGAATGAAACAATACGCCCAGAGGAGAAGAGTGGAAGGAGTAAAAATCCACTCCATTGGTTTTTTCCTAAAAGTATTGAAACTATACTTAACAATATTTAGTATAAAGTTAAGGATTTTTTGCCTTTAGAAAAGAAGTCGGTCAAGTTGTTGAAATTTAAAAACTTTTTTAAAAAAGATAAAAATTCCTTCAGTAAAATTACTCAAAGTTGCTTACAAAACACAGATCAGAGTGGCTTATAAAAATGCATAAATAACAATAATGTTTAAAGCATATTTACAATATGGTAGAAATTCCAAGAGGGACAAAATATGGTTAATCAATATGTTGTTGTTGAGTGTCTTCATGTCATTTCCGACTTATGGCGACTCTAAGGTGAATCTATCATGGGTTTTCTGAGGGATGGGAATGTGTGATGTTTCCAAGATCCCAAGGTCACCCAGTGGGTTTCCATGGCCGAGTGGGGAATCAAACCTTGGTCTCCAGGGTCACAGTCCAATGCTCAAACCACTACACCCAGCTGGAGTTGCCCATTCCCCCTTCCCTCGCACAAGCAGTCAATAAATAAAGTAGTAATGTCTTTATTGGTTGACAGAAAACAGATAAAGAACCATGACCTGAATCCTTTAACATGTAAGTTTCACAGGTAGGGTTCTGTCAAAGGAGAACTCTGTGATGAGCCACCACAAGTTGCGGCTCTGAAGGTGAAGGCATACAACAGCTGATGTTTAAAAAGTGGGCATGTTAGGAGCAGAGGACATTCTCACAAGCCTTATTGCTACAGAGAGAACTTGATTAAATGACCTTCATGTTTGCTTCTTTCTTACATCTTTTATTATCCATTTGCATTTTTTTTAAAAAAAGACTGAAGTCCCAAATATTAGGAGAAATAAAAACAGAAATATTGCTACATACAGTACATAGAAGTGAACTAAAAACAGACCATTCTCCTCATTTGTCCATTCTCTGAATATTTGTTTAAATAAGGTAGACAAGGTATCATAGCCACCAAAATGTCATGATCCTCTGAGTAGTGTATTTCTCTGCTATTATTGACTAGCCCCTCCCTCCTTCAAAACAACCTTACCTGACAGAATTTTGTAATGATCTATTGCAGGATGCTCAGGAGTGCCATCACAAGCTCTACCGTGTGACGCACTTAGTGTACTACAATGTACTGTTTCACAGTGCTAATGACATCTGGGTATTGAAATAGTCTCCACAGGGAGCAACACTACAACACCTGCTTCTTGTAGCTAACTCATCCTGCATGCCTCTCTTTCTACTACGGGGGTAAAAAAAAGACTTCCTCAAAGAGGTGGTTGCAGTGCATTGTCTAACAAACATGAACAACAGATGAAGAATACTTTTCCCAATGTGTGTTGGAACTGATTTTGTTTCTAAATATGAAATCTACAAGTCAGAAATGGATTCAAAACAATGGAATTACATTAATTTAAAGAAAAAAAATGACAGCATGGCCTTTCAATTTCCTCAAAACAAGAGTAGGAATGTATTTGTATCTATCTTGTGATATGTATAAAGAAGATCTCCCCCCTCCCAAAAAAAAAACAAGGCTAAGAAGGGGGGTGTTGGGTGGGATTTTATGTTTATTTAAGGTATGGTTATATTTTCAAAACTTCAGGAAAAAAAGGATACTACCAAACTATGCAATTAAAATAAAATAAATAACAAAATGAGGAAAATAACAAAATATCAAGAATAAAAATGGCATTATTTTTAAAAATCAAAACAACTAGATCAGGAAAACTCTGACTGGTTACTTTGTCAAGGAACATGTAACTGAATGAAAATACTGTAAACAGATGTTAGAGGCAAAGTGACATTGTCACATACCCCACATCAGTTGAAAGAGAATTTCATACAACAGGAACTCTGCTGATAGATTAAACACTCTACTCTCAGTGGTCTCCACATAGACCTTAGACCCATGTGGAACCACTCAAAGATAGTACAGCTTGCTAAGAAAGAAGATGCACACTTAGATTCTTGATCTATAGTTTTTAAGACCTCTAAACTCTTCAAGTTGTTTCCAACTTATGGCGACCCTAAGGCAAGTCTATCACAGAGTTTTCTGGGGGCTGAGTGTATGTGATGTGGCCAAGGTCACCCAGTGGGTTTCCGTGACAGAGTGGGGAATTGAACCCTGGTCTCCAGGCTTGTAGTCCAGCACTCAAACAACTACACCATGGCCCTTTCTGCATGTGGGAAAGGAACTGCATAAAAACAGGACTCACCGGACTTCTTCAGTGTCTGGGCGAGTCTGTTGGGACGAGGAGCAGTGCAAGCTCATTGCTCTGCATTGCTCCGGCATCCAAAATGGTTGCTTCCAGTTGGTGGAGGCTCTCCACCAACCGGAGAAGCTCGCCAGCCTAAAGCCCACCCCCAGCAGATCTGCAGGCACGCACTAGTGCGCGCCTGCAAATCTGCACCGGAGCGCAGCGACAGAGCGACATGGAGTTGCGCGCTCCATGCTTTTTAAAAACCTCTAAAAAGAGGTTTTTAAAAAACACGCTGCGCAACCAGTTTTGGTCGCTCCGGAGCAGACTGAGGTGCGGAACTGCAAAAAGTAGTCCACCCCAGTCCACGCTACAGTGCAGAAGACTTCTGTCGGAGGTCGCTCTGCACTGTTTTAATAGCCCGGTGCGGAAAGGGCCCATGATAGCAAGCCCTTCGATACCTCACTCAGTAGCCAACAGGAAGCCAAGGCAGTTCCTTCATCAAAGACACACATACACACAGAGGGAGAAAAAGATAGAGAGACAGACAGATGACAAAGATACTAGCAGAATAAAGGGAGGGAGTATTATGACTAACTTCTTTGGGGACTGAATATGTAAGGATTGCTTTTTTTCCCATTCTATTGTAAAGCATTACAATTCTTGTAGTAGGAGAAATAATCTTAAAATAACAGCAGCAATATCAACATGAAGTTACTTTTTGACAACAACAGTGTGTGTACTTGTCCTGTAAGTGGAAAGTCATCACCCAAAGGAAGGTGTCAGTTTGCCTAATTTTTTTTCTTTTTTTAGTATATTTGTTTAATGCATAGACCAAAGGCTATTTGCATACAAAGTATTAAAATGCAATACAATACAATACAAAATGTTAATATAAAATAATATAAAATACTTATAGAAACAGAATAGCAAAAATACATCATATATTAAGCTACATAATAGACACGTGTGAGAGAAATTTAAAATTTGGTTTGGTTAAAGCATAGACAATAAAACTATAATTAAGTGAGCGCATCTCCAGAATAATCAACGGCGATATCAGCAACATATCTGGCCCGAATCTTCATAGTTGCCAGAGTGAAAAGAGAGACCTTACGAGTTACCGTGGAGTCAATATCAGCAAGGAGATAAAAAATCTACCTAAAATTTGTATAGGCCAATTTCTATGCATATAGGTACAACAAGAAATAATTATGTCCAGTTCCAAATGCATCTTACTGTGGACTGGCATCATAGTCTGCTATACAGGGGCTCACTGTTCATAAGCAACTTAAAAAACACGAAACAACTACCATACATTTCCTATGATTTGTTATCTTAAACTCAATCTATTGGGCAATTTAAGCTCTCTTTTCTCATAATCTTTTGCAAATTTCCCCCTCAAAACTTTTAAACTACTGTCTTACTTCATGTCACAAATACTTCTCCGTGTACAAATTGTGTTTCAGCATGTACAGCAGGGAACTTGATGATGACCTCCACCAAGGTGAACACCTTACTGCAAGCTCCAGACAGCTCTCCAAAACTGATTATTTGCACAACAGGAGGTAAACAATATTTTCTTTGAATGTGTAATTTCAGCTTCCCATTTATACAGTTGCAATTTCAGTGAAGAAAAGAAACCCACAAAGACTTTTGAAATGCACAAACATAATAAATCTGGGGGGAAACAAGATTGTAATATTCCATCCCCCCTGCCCACATCCCCAAAGGAAAGAAAACATAATCCTGACCTAACTTACAGACCTTTTCAAACACTTCCAGCAGACTACACATTCTTATAATATTTTCTTTCAGCAATGGAGAGTACTCATTTCATTGGTTCTAGTAAATTGATTCCCATTGACAGAGCCTGTTCAAATGCTGCATTATAATGCATAGAGAATATGTATGTATATGCATACAGCACTTCCATACAGTTGAATCCCTATCCATACACAGTGATACTAGAATTAAGATATGAGACACAGATGTGGGGAAAAAGCTCCTGCAGATGTATTAGTTTACAAGTATATGCAAAAAGCTAAACATATTAGCACTGTACTCTCTCCATATAGTTACTATAAAGCTTATGGTGAAATCTAGGAAGATAACCTCTTCCCTAGATTTCAATCTGGCTCTGACTCTAAGCCAAGAATGGGAAACTTTTGCTCCTCCAGATGTTTTGTACTACAACTGCTACGCTCTGTTTTCACCACCTATTCTACCTGGAGATTCTGGATGCTGAATCTGAAACATCTGGAAAGTCAGATACTCTCCATTCTATGTGCTAAGCACAGACCATACCATTAACCAACTTAAGTTTCCCTTTGCTTGTTTGTCTTAAGGATTTGCTGAAGAGCCACGTGCCAGCCTTAACTCTACCTAGTTGGACATCCTTAGATATGATACTAATGCCAGAGCTAAAGGGAATTCCCTTCTTCCAAAACAATTCCTGTTATTTGGTTGTGATAGGTGTGTTGGATATGTTACTTTTCACCATAAAAAATATGTTGGGTTACTCAACAGGATCTGCCATCTCTATCCAGACTTAAGCCTACCACCTGTGGTTGGGTAAAGCAATCAACCCAAAACTCTCAAATTTTCTGTTATCATCCCCATAAATTCCAGCAATTTGAAGGAGGAGAAAATAAATTATCTTTAATTCCAGTTACTGTGCCAGTCCTTTCCATCTCCCAGATTTCTGCTGAGCTTTCTCAGAGGATTGGCTAATTCCATGTCACAGAATTTGGGGAGAATATATAGGGCTACCAGATATGCTCTGGACAGGACGAGTCATGCATTTCTTAAAGCTAACCAAATGCACATTTGAGGAAAGCTTACTTCCATCTTCAAGCCACAAGACAGAGCAGAGTCAGTACAGAGCATCCTTATAAATGTACAAAGACTTATGAAGAACTTCACACTGCTCATCTGTTTATTTATTGTTTATTGCTCTAGGCAGGAATAAAGATTATTGGAGATAGTGCTTGTATACATGAGAGGAAAGAGGGGCTTCCTAATGAAATGATAATCTCAATCCCTAATCCCCATCAATTCTAGCCTCATCAAAATAGTCACCAAAGTGACTATCATACAAGTAGGGGGTAGGGGTAGGATTGAGATTGGGCACTGCCTGGAGAATGAATTGATTCTCAGACTCATGAATATATGGCTGAAGGCATGTTAATGATGCTGTGGGACCATCTGGACCTTGAAGACTACAGAATATTCTGAAAATTCAAATACTTGCTGCATATATCACTGCTACATAATTGCAAAGTCCTTGGAAAATTGGGCATCTATCATAGTTTCAGCTTAAAAAAAATCCCGTCCCTTCAATTCCTAGTTGCCTGACAGAACATTAGCACCCAAGAGACTTTGAGATATAACAATGAGAGAATATGAACCACAGAGTGAAGTACACCAATTCCTGCTGTTTTTAAGATCCCATGAAGTTTGGAGCATTTTTTAAAGTTTTCATTGTATTTATACAACACATATACACACACATACCCACACACATAATAATATACAATATATATGTACATTATATTTTATCTTCTAATGTAGGAAGAAGTGACCAGAATTGCCATACCAGCATGCAAGTCCCCATGATTTCACTAAAGCTACATCCAGATCAGCTATGTCTTTAATTGGCTTTGCAGGATAGGCCACAAAGTTGCAGGAGAGTAACCCATACAGCTTCTGACAAAGGCCATTTCCACACAGGGTTTTTACAACAGGTCAGAGCATCCTCCAGGGAGGACGTCTGCACCTGGGACCGGACTGGGTCAGACCTACTTAACATAGATCCGCAGTCCAGCCCTCTCTCGAATGACCCCAAGTGGTTGTCCAGCATGCTTTTGAAAGACCACTAAAAACAGGTCTTTCAAAAGCATGGAGTGCGCCACTGCGAGCCTGCTCCCATATACAGATTTGCAGGCTTGCATTGGTGTGAGCCTACGATCTGCCGGGGGCGGGCTTTAGGCTGGCGAGCTTCAGCGGTTGGTCAAGACTCTCAACCAACTGGAAGCTGCCATTTTCGTCCCTGGAGCATGTGGAGCGGCTGCCAAGGACTGCTACAGAGAAGCGTGGACCGGACCGGGGAGCCCAAAAGTCCAGTGAGTAGCGTCATGGGGCTATTCCCTCGCCCCGTGCAGAAACGGCCAGAGTGTTGGATTCTGTGAAACAATAAAGTCACTTGACAGAGCTGCCCTTTAGTTTCCTAATGAAACTGTGTCCGAAATGGGAGGAGAAAGTCCCAAGATTTTCTGTTGAATATAATTGGAACACATGAGTGTGTATAATGCTGAGTTGTTTTGGTGAACGTCTTGATTTATAGAAATCTCAGAGAAAATACGGAGCTCTGTTCAGTTTAGTCAATATTAATGTCAACAGAAGCCAATATCTGCTTATTATTTAATTCTAAAGGAGGGTTGTTTATAGCCAGCCAGCATTTGGGAGAAATTCTGTATTAAAATACCATATAAAATATTGACAAGAGAATATGTGCCCAAAATAGATCTGAAACATTTTTTCGTTCCTCCAGCTTTCATTTCTTCAAATCTTCTCATTGTTTCCTTTTCTTCCAATTGGCTACCTGTATGTTGTTTCCCTTCATCAGATTGCAGCTGTCCTTTGCACCAAGGAAGGGAAGCTCTAGTCTGAGTTCTAGATTCTACGCTGGGATGGTCATATTCTGGAGTTCCAAGGGCCACATACTTCCATTGGCTCTTTTGGAGTTCTAGAGAAACATAGTACCCTGTCATGGGTAGCATTATGACAGGCTTTCAACCACTATTTAAAAAGAAGCTAAGGTTGTTACAAGATTGGTGGGGGGAGTGAACAGTTTGGAATGGTCTAATTTGGTCCTCACTGGTGTTTTTTTTTTTCCAGCCCAAAACATCATTTTTTGCCCAATTTTTAAGGTGGGGTATAAGGGGTCCCAAAGACCATGCAGAACTACCAAAGACTGCTTATGGCCCACAGGTTGCACAATTCCCACTTCTGCCCTATCCTCTTCCAACCCCCCGCCCCAAGCTAATGAAAAGCATGGAAACATTTCACATTTCTACAGTTTTCACATTTATTATACGCTGTTCCCTGGGACAAAGAAAACAATTTCACATATCAAACCCTGGAAGTAATTGGATCAAGGGCCAATTTTCTGCCGTGAGACCCTCCCGGAGCTAAACGGAGCTCCAAAGATAAGGACTCCATTTCTGGTTCTGATTTTCTTTTCTCCTAAAAATTAAACAGTACAAGGGGCATGCATCTATTTAAAGCTGAATTATAACTCCTAGAAGTTTTCAGGAGAGATGACTCACTCTTTTGGGGGAGGACAACAGGGGTAGTCTAGGAAGCATGGAAGACGTGAAGGCTGTAAAAATATCCTTGCGTGTCCATATGCAGCCCCATCTCTGATCTATATGAAACTTTTAGGAGCAATTGTTGCAAGATTTAGAGTTCAATGTCATCAATATGTAGGTGACGCTGAACTCTCTCTCATTCTCTCATCATCCTTAATGAGGAGGTAGGTGTGTAATGACATAGTAATAGAGTCAATAAAAGAGTCAGTAATGGACTGCATGTGGGCTAACAAATTGAATACAAACAAAATAATACAGACAAGGCAGAGGTGTTCCTAGTCAGTAAAGCTGATCTTGATGGGGATATTCAACACTGTAATATGGAATAAACCCTCTTGTCTATCTCTGTGCCTCCAAAATCTTTTATGAAGGCTTATTTTGTTCCCTATTTATGAGGCTTCCAATACATGATTAAAATCTTCCTATTTTGGAAGAGTTCAAGAAAAATTTGTGCGTTCTGAGTTGTGTTTACACTTGCTAATTTGTTTAAATTACTGGAAGATGCCTGATAATTGTTGCTCCTTCTTCTCCTCCTTGTATTCTGCTGCTTTGAAAATATATCTATATTATATAGTGTAGCAGCTTGATACCACTTTAATTTCCATCTTATGGAATCTGGGATTCCCTGGGATTTGTCGATTAGTGAGGTATTAAAAATACCCTGCTGAAGAACTTCAGTGCTGGAATTCATGGAATGGCACTAGAGCTCTGTTACAAAGAATACTATCTCAGTGACTACAAATCCAAGGCTTCTGGAGGTATGGCAGTTAAACTGTATCACGCTACTATAATTGTGTACTGAATACACAAACATATTTATTTACTAGGCAGTCCTATGGAGGGTCGTAGAGTGATCTAGAGAGAGTGAAACAGTCACACACACCGCTTCTCAATTCAGTCTCCTATTGGCAGTTGCAGAGGAGCACTGCTTGTTGCTCTTCCTCCTCCCCCCCCAAACACATTGATTGCAAGGAATTGTGAGCCATTTTCTTTAGATTGCAAGAAATGGGAAGAAAATATTTTACATCATTCTGGTTCAGTCCTCAGTTGGTTCACATCTTATCTCTCAGGTTGGTCATTTAGTGTGGTAGCTGGAGGTCATGCATCTTCCTCTTTTCCCCTTTTGGTTGGGGCTCCACAGGGTTCTGTTCTGGGCCCTTTGTTGTTTTCTCTTTACACACTAGCTTCAGGTAATCTTATCAGTTCATATGGTTTCAATTTCATCTTTATGCTGATGATACTCAACTGTATTTCTCTCTTCCAGAACTCTCTTCAGATATTGAATATCATATTACAGCATGTCTTTTAGGTATCTCAGCATAGAAGTTTCATCATTGCCTAAAACTTAATGTGGTAAAGACACAGCTACTTATTTTTCCTCAAAGCCTACTTTATAACATACATTTTCCATCACTGTTAATAACGTTTCCATTTATCCTGTGAAGGAAGCAGAGAGGCCCTTTCTGTCCCCCCACCAACCCGTCATAGGGATGGGAGAAGAACAGAGCTACGACCACGCTTATGCATGATGTCACTATAGTCCTGTCCTTCCCCTGTTCTGCAGTGGTGCAATGGCGCTGCAAATCATTGACAGGTTTTCCCCATCAATGACTGGTGATCGCACTGCCATCCCACCACATTACTGCACTTACCTTGTTTGCTGAGGCCCTGGAAGCACAATGGCTGTGCCTTCTGCTGCAGCAAAGCCTGGGACGGTACTCAGCTGTGCTGCAGCAGGAACAGGCATGGCCATCGCACTTTCTGGATCCTAGAGGCAGCCAGTGCAGAGAGTAGCACTCCTGTTACACTCCTCTCCTGGCAGAGACAACACCGGAACCCACATTGTCTTGGCTTTGTTTTTGACTTCTCTTTGTCTTTTGTTTCCCACATTAAAAAAAAATGACATGCCTTTGCCTTAAAGTAATATTGCTAAAATCCAACCTTTTCTTTCTGCTTCCTCTGCTAAGACTTTAGTTCGTGTGTTGGTCATTTCCTGCCTTAATTATTGTAATCCTCTTTGACTGGACTTCCATTATCTGACATTAATCCTCTGGTTTCCATTCAACATTCTGCTGCTAAGGTTATCTTTCTGGCCTGTCATTTTGATCATATTACCCCACCTCTTCATTGGTCATCCATTCCTTCTAGGATTCAGTATAAGCTTCTTGTTTTTATGTTCAAACCCATACACAACCTAGCTCTCTCATCTTTCAGCCTTACTTCTTTCTACTAGCCTGCTTGAGGTTTGTATTTTAGGAACTCTAGGCTTATCACCCAACCAAGGATTTCTGCTCCCTTGGCTCAGCTTCATCCTTTTTCACTTACTGCTCCATACACTTGGAATTTCCTTCCTGAACATTTATAAACTGATTCTTTCCTTGGTATTTTTAAATCTCAGTTAAAAACTTTCTTATTTTCTAAAGCTTTCTGAATTTTGGTTTAATATTGGCTTATAATCATGTGTATTTTGATTACATGTAGTTGTTGGTTTGCTTTATATTGTATTTTTTTGTATTTTATCTGGATAATGTCTTACAATTGTGTTGTATAGTTTTATACAATTTATAGTTTTATATTTTATTATTCCTTCTCTCTCTCTCTCTCTCTCTGTCTCGTATGTCTGTATACACATATATTTTTAGGTTGTATACCATTAGGCAAGACCCCCTGCTTTTGGTTGTTTTACTTGTGAAGTACCATGTACATTGATGATGCTATAAATAAATAAACAACAATCATCATCATCATCTCCAAGGTTGGTCTAAATTTTGTACTCAGCAGTCAGACTGAGGGTTGGAAGGGCTTTGAACCCAGTCTCCTGTCAAGGCCAGGGCTTTGGGCCGTATAGATGCAGAACCTCCCCTAGTCCTTGGTGGCAGAACTGAGGGCTAGTACAGTCCCCCCGCCACATTTGTGGGTTTGACCTTCACAAATTTGATTATTCATGAGGTGCTCACTTGCCTCTCCCCATTTGCCCCCTCTCATTCCCTGGCCTTTTAACCAGGCAGGCTGCCTTCTTTCTCTACACTTCGGCAAAAGGCAAGTGAATGGGAGAGGGAAAGGTTTATGTGTGTGCGGGCCTTTTCACCTTCATTTGCCTACCTATTGCCCACACGCACATAAAGAAAGCATGGCATGCAATTGACAGGAGAATAGGGAGAGTGTTTTCCCCTCCATTCAAAAAGAAGGCAGGAAGCAGGTAGTGTGGATGACAGGTAAGAGAATGAAGAAGGAAGCCCTGGGGAAATGGGAAGGGAAGTGCTCACTCAGTTGAAGGGGAGATTTATTCATTTTTTTTAACTTTCACAAGGGTTCTACACCCTGAACCCTCACAAAAAGTTGAGTGGCCACTGTAGTGCTTTGGATTCTGAAGATCTAGAGCCTTTCTCCATCTATCAACATTACATCCAGAGTTCTCTATTTATTCCTCTGCTCCCACAATGGAGATGTCACTGGAGATGGTCTCTCTGCAGGGAAGAGAAGTGATTAGATATTTTTGATCAGAGTTCTGGCTCTAACTTGGAAAGGAGGGTGCACTGTAAACTATCTTATGGCTACTGGGAAGTTTATCTCAGGGTATGTAGGATGGCACTATTGGGTGACTAGATTTATTTGGTTTTCACTTAATGTTGTTAGCCATCTTAACCTTTCTAAAGGTAATGGAGGATATGACAGTTTTAAATAATTAAATTTATAATATGGAACTCTTCCAAACTGCTCTAAAAAGTGTGAGTTCTTGCAATATAGATCACTGAGTTCTTTGTTGTTTGCTGGTCATTGTCACCTCTGTGTCTGCTTGTTCTATTCATTTGGAAGGCTGTTTGTAGTGTTTTCTTCATGTCCTATTCTTCTATTTTTCTTGGGGCAGGGTGTTTGTTTGTTGGGGGGCCTGTTTGTTTGGGGGCCTGTTTGCTCTTCCAAATGTTGGGGGCATGGTTTGAAGAGCAAATTTTCTCCCTAAAAGTACCAGATCCCATCTGATCTTGAAAGCTAAGCAGGGCCAGCCTGGGTAAGTACTTGGATAGGAGACTAACAATGAATGCCACGTGCTGTAGGCTATGCTTCAGAGGAAGGAACTGGAAAAAGAAATCCAAGTACTCCTTGCCTAAGAAAGACCTGTGAAATTCATGAGGTTGCCGTTGAAGATACACATACACTTTTCTACAGTGTAAAAATGCCATTTCACTAATGTACTGCAACTCTAGATAGATACATAGATAGATATGGATGGATGATGTAAAGACTTTTTATTCCAATCTGTTTTGGATTTTAAAAGAAACCTACTCTAAGGTGGGAATAAAATGTTGGAGATGGTGTTGAGAATTGCCAAAAAAATAGTGTGGGACAACAGAAACCTCATTTCAGTACTGAAAAATACACCAACAGCTAGACCAACAAATGCTGGACTCTTGCAATACATTTGACATATCTGGATGGGCACTTAGACAAGATACTGCACTTTTTCCAAAGGTAACTGCAACACAATTTTCTACAACACTCTGGGTGGGTTCTTTTCACATTTATGCAGCCTAAGAGTACTATGTTCTTTCCATCATCCTTGATTTCTCACCCTTCTGTGCTTCTAGTCATGAACTGAGACTTATAAGCATATACCCACATGAGTTTTCAGGAGATGACCCAGGAGAATAGTTAAGCATACATGCCTGAGCTTTCTATGCTATGTACTTTCTGTACTATGCTAAGTTTTAGTTTTTTTTCTCATAAGGGCTATTACAACTTTCAAGCAAACATATTTCTCATTTTTTTTAAAAAAAAATTAAGTTATAAAATCACCATGTGCTGATTTTACCACCTTAGAAATAAATGTGAGGTTTGAATTAAAATAATGTTACATTGTCGTGCTTGACCTACCACTCCCCTCAAGTCACAAACTGTGATTTCTTGTCATTCTTTTATGGCTAAGTTGTTAGGAAAGGTTTCCTCGTGTGATTAGATCTGTATTTTACCATGTTCTGAACTCCTTTAAAACAAAAGCTACTTCATAGAATATGACAATCTTGCTGGGTGGCAAGGCAGTACCACAGTAAAACTTAACCATAGGAAAATAACAAGCAAAAGCCACTCTGTGGTGACTTTCCCCTGCCAGAAATGAAATATAATGGTACTCATTATGCAAGCAGACCCTTATTTTCTTGAAATGTCTGTGAAGAGCAAAAATGAGCCTATAAATATTCACAAGAATCAAGGATGCATTTTCTCCCAGGGGTAATAGAGGTGTGGACCAGCACTGGTCACGGGGGGGGGGGTTACTGAGCCTATTAAACCCTGGCAGTGACCACCAGGACACCTGTTTTGCTTCCTGACTGTCTGCGCACACCAGTGCATTGCTGGTTCTGTCAATGTCACTGTGGTGCATTTTTCTTGAAGGCTTACTTGTTGGTGGCCATTGACTGGTCGTTGGTCCATCATTCTCTCAGCTTTCAACCTTTTACCGCACTGGCAATACGCCATGAGGGTGAAGGAAGTGACTATAGCAGCACTACAAGTGGCAGAGTGTTTGGAGCACTGAGTGAGATCAAAGCAAGGTCAGCAGCCATGTTGGCTGGGGAATTCTGGGAAATGTAGTCCAAAAAAGAAACGTTTTAAAACTCTAGGGAAGCCCAAAGGAAGCTTCCAAAAGAAGCTTTCCAAAATCTAGTGCCAGGAATGATAGAGCTGACTAGACTAGGCCGTTTACATACTAAGTTCTTTTTCACAAACGTTATTTAATATAGCTGTCTGTTATTAAGTAGTCACCATATTTCAGTTTGGTGTGCCTGCCTAATGTTTGTGGGAGATACATTTCATTTCTATTCATGCTGGAATCTGCCTTGGGTTGGCTTTAAATGGAGATGATAGGATTGTGTGTTCAGTTTTGGAAAACTCCATTGGAAACATTAAGAACCCAGAGAAATCCCTATACTTACTCCATTCAGCATTTTCCCTCAGACAAAATGACTGGTGAATATGTGTGCTTTTAATTATTATCATTCTCCCTTCAAATTACATAGGCAAAGTACTCTGTGATATTTGAAACATAAATTATTGGCCCACAGACTTCTGCTACTATTTTTCCGTATTCTTGCCAGGACTGCAAATCAATTTTCTGCATTTTGTTCATTTTTTTTCAAATAAAATAAAATGGTGGAAAATAGCTGTTGGCACATGGCATTTTTCCACCATGGTTAAGGGTTATTTGAATTTTGTAGCAACATGCTGCTGTGCAAAGCCAGTCCAGTTTAAAATGCCAATCTTAAAAGGGTCAGAACACACACTCGCAATCTGGATTTCCTTATTTTTCCACAGGAACAAACAAAACAGTCCGCTTTGGTTTTGCTTGCGGCACCACGTCACAGTATTATTGTTTTTAATTAATTTTTTTAACCTTATTTTCCTTCTCCCCTTACAATCCTCCCTGTATTTTTACATAAGCTGTTGCTACTGTTTCCTCTTACTGTGGCAGCTTTACAAGGCGTCTGTTTTGTTCACTTTGCCTCTGCTCATTCCTTCCTTCCACAGATCAGCTTCCAAACGGAAGATCTCCAAGACAGCAGAGGTGTGGGTTGGAAGAAGAAGTGTTTGAAGATGCTGGTCCAGATTTTTTTTTTGCAAATGTGCTTCTCTCTGCCTATCCCCATCTCTCAGATTTTACTTTTCATGCCATAGCCCTGTTTCAAGTGATTCTAAAACAGATGGTTGAGGGCTAAGAAAACATTCAGCATATTTTGACTTTTTGAGTGGATTCTTAATGTCACCAGTAGAGTTTTAAGTATTAAATAATTCTAAAATGACATAAGAAGGGAGGACATTTTATCAAACTACTGACCAAATTCTGCAAAAAAGCATACTTTAAAAAAAAAATGAATCTCAGACACTAATAATTGATGGAGGAGTAGTTGTTCCCCATTAGGGCTGATATACTGGAAGAAAACTCATGGCTTGCACATCCAAGAGGGTTCAAAAGATGGATTCAAATACATCTTATTTTCTCCCTATCTTCCTCACTTAGAGAGCCTCTAAGAGCTAAACAAGCTGAAAGAATAGATTCTCACATTGGGCCTTTCTGCACTACACTGTTATAGCACTATTATTCCACTTTCAATATTCTCTGGAATTCTGGGGTTTATAGTTTCCTGAGTCCAAACAGCTCTCTGGCTGAGAATTCTAAAGGCCCTTCCCTAAAGTGCAAACCCCAGGATTCCACAGGATGTTGAAAGTGGAATAATAGCATTATAATAGTGTAGTGTGGAAAGGCTCCTTGATTCAGAAAGGTTGGGTGAAGTCACACTTTTGTTATATGCTGGCAGAAAAGATGTTTGGTATGCACTTTCACCTGTTAATTTGTTCCTGATTTTCAGTTTAGGAGTTTGGCCCCAGGACTTCTAGAAACATATTTGGTCAGATATTTGAGCAAACTTTGCCAGGAAAACTCAGCTTTGAAAAAGAATTTTAGACCAGCTGGTGATGTCAGTAACACCAAAAGTTCTGGGGAGAAGAAAGAACCATACAGCCACACAAAAATTGGTCTTTTAAATACACAGTAACTACATCTGCAGTCTTCTTCACAACTCACATCTTCTAGAACAATTTAGGGGTGGGTGTAGTGGGGAAGAAGAACCTGAACCTCCATTAATATCAGTTCGAACAGAGGAAGGACATTTTTGAATTCAACTGTCTGCAACTGGATTTACTTTACCTCTGCTCAGCCATAGTAGAGTTGCATGTCAACTTTTAGAAATTTAAATTTTACAAAATATGCCCTGTCACAAAATGTGGATTTTCCTATGGTAGAAACTACATTATGCAATGACCTAACAATGTTCAAATCTTTGGCTTCTTTAAATAAAAAAAGGTCCTGCTAAAACCCCAGAGAGAGTTTGCATCTGGGTTTCTGATTATATGTTCCATTACAAAAGTGATGTAATGTTTAACACTATAAAACATGTGAATCAAACATGCTGTGAAGCTTGTGAAAGTTAACTGGCTCATTTTATACTTGGGTCTTCTGAGAGTACTTATTTAAAGTTGGAATATCATCTGAATGGTACAGACTAATGTCTGCTCTAAAATTGTTTTTTCCCCTTCCATCTCTGCAGAAGAAACTACAGTCGTGCATTTGTGGAGAAGAAGAAAAGAGAAAGAAGACAACAAAGAAGAATTCTTAAAAGAACAACTGTGTTAACCTCCAGGCCCTTTGACTAATATAAAGTAATGAATTGCTACATGCATTAACAGAAAGGAATAGACTAAATGAGACAGAACAAGAATAAAGGCAATCTACTTGCCCTTAATGAGCCTGAAAAAATCTGGTTTTAAATGTGAGGTTATTGATAATTCCTAGTTTTATACGACAGTGAATGTAAGGTCAATGGTAAACAAAGCATCAACCATCCCTAATGTTATTCTGGAAAGGACCATGGCGTTTATTTGTATTACTAAATTCCTTCATAGCATAGGTACTTCCACGTTTGGTGCTTTCAGGTTGCGGGTGGGAGATACTATCATGCCCACTAAGGAGCTCCTGTACCAATTGCCTTGATGTATCTCTATGTATTTTCATTCCCTGGCAGCCCATTTTTTGCTACCTTACTCCCCCTCGCCGGGAGCAACAGTGTCTTCCTTTTCTATCCATCCTTCCCTTCTTCCTTGGTTGGCAGATGAAGCAGACATAACAATGATTCCTGCATTCTCCTGATACCTGATGAAAAGCAAAGCAAAGCAGCCAATTCCAAGGGTGCAATCTTCACATTGGTTGCAGAAACCAAACACTTGATTGACTGAGTTCATTCCTCATCTCCATCTGTTCATACTGGATTTAACAGTAGACTCATAAACCTCCACAAGAAGGCAAACTCTGAAGTGCAGAAGGCCTTTAGAAAAGTTAATTATTTGGACTACAGCTCCCAGAAACCATCAGCCAGTATTGTAAAACCTCCTACCTTGTACTTGTCATTAAAACCAATTGAATTACAGTGACTGTACAAATTGGTGTATGTGTAACATATTCACTTTTGTCTTGACTATTAAGTTTGGATATTTTTTTTCCTCATTTGACCCTGGATCTATGATTTCAAATCCTCCAGATTCTCCCTTTATCTATATTCAAACATAGTGCATAATCATTTTTGATAGGGAGAAATGTTATGGATGACTTTGGCTATTTCATATCATGAAGTTACCAGAACTGTCCTGACCCCACATGGAATTATGTTCATAGGAATCAAAAGATAACCCCCTTTATTTTGATGTTTATTTCCACTACCAGTTATTTGGACATTCAGTTGCTATAAAGCAAAATACATACCAGCATACCCAACTTGTTACAAACAGTTATAACCAGAATTAGATTACTTAGGCCCTTTCCACATGGAGGGGGCGTGAAATGCGGGGAAACAGGCAGCGCACGCGGGAATGGAGCTTACCTCGATCCATCACCGTGGGGAGCAGCGCGCGTTCGCCGCTCTACACGGCAGCGGCGTCCGGCAGCGCCCGGCGGAGCCCAAAATGGTGCCTGGTGGCTTCTGGTGGCTCTCTGCCAATTGGAGAAGCACTCCAGCCACAAGCCCGCCCCCAGGCAGCTCTGCAGGGACACGCTTGCGCGCCCCTGCAATTCCACACAGGGCGCTGCGACGGGCTAGAGCGCGTGTGTTTCATAAAGACCACATGAAATGTGGTCTTTATAAAACATGTGGCGCCACCCCCACGGCCACGCGAGGGTGGTTTGAGGTGTGGAACCTCCACATTTCTAACCGCCCTAGCACACTCCACGGTGTGGACGGCCTCCGGGTGAGGTTGTCCTACCCTGTGTTACCCCGTGTTTTTCCCCCATGTGGAAAGGGCCTTAGATTATACAAACAATGCATACTTACCTGACAAAAAGTCGCTTTAAATTCAGTTTGTTTACTTTGAGCAGATGTGTACAAGATGAAACCATAATTTTCCATTTGGTTTTTGTTTCATTCACATTAGTGTAATACGTTAATGAGCATAAAAATAGTCTCTGGAAGCAGGTGTATTTAAAAACAACAGGCTATAAGTAACTTTAATTAAGGTTCATTTGAGGTAAAGTAGCAGAGCTAAATACTATGTGTTGCTTTTACTGAAGATTCTATATCCTTGCTATGCCAAAAGTTTCGTTACATACACACAACAAGCAATCTTTCTGAATGAAGATTGCCATAAGCCATGTGTAGACAGCTTCATATGCTCTGACTGTATGAAAACATGTTCCATGATTCTCCCAGTGTTTATGAAATTGCACCACCATTTAAATTAATTTCTCTGAAATACTACTCTACCTGAGTTACTTGATATATTTATCTGGCTCTTGATGGTAGTACTTTCCTCTCATCTTACAAATGCTTGCAAGCACAGACAATATGACATTGCAAAATCCACCCCAAAGTCCATGGCCTTATGGCATTTGTAATTTGGGAGAGAATTTAGAATCCTCTTGTACTATAACCTTAGATCTCTCTAAGCTGAGAACTGCATAAAACTATAAGTCCTAGGATTCTATAAGATTAGCCATGGCAGTTAACATGATATCAGATAGTTATAATTTTGTAGTGAGGATACACCTATAATTGTGAAATATTCTTTATATTATCTAAAAGATTTTAAATGGGCAGGATAGAAAGGCATATTTTCTCCCTGCTCACAACATTTCCATGATGTGAGCTAAATTGCACTTCCAAGGGGGTGCCCTTAGCTTGAGAAAAAGATGTGTGCTTCATACACTTTACTGTAAAGGAGCATTGTTATGCTTTGCTGCTGCAACTACACACCGCTGAAATGCAGTGATGTATCATGAAGAGTTAGGTACAGCCTTCTGTTGGTTCAGAGGTGTCAATGTAGCCCCACATCACCCTCAGAGGTTACCCAGTCATGTTGTAGAGCCTTTAGTCACCACATACATTCAGTGTTGGTGCTATAATTCATGTATTTATCGATCACTTTAAATATTTTGTGATTTCATTATTGTCATACAGAGTAAAAGCAGGATTCTAGTTGTGTCCCACAAAAAGTACTAGATTTTTGTGGGTATTGATTGAGCAGAGTACATTTGGAGAGCTACTATAGATTCTCCTGCTGCCCAAAAACTCTTAAGACTAAGGCCCTTTCCACACGGGGGGCAGCGAAATGGGGGGAAATGGGGCGGCACATGGAGGGATGGAGCCTACCTTGCAGTGTGAGGCTCCATCCCCGCAGGGAGCAGCGCGCGTTCGCCGCTCTAAACGCCGGCAGTGGCCGGCAGTGCCCAAAATGGCGGCCGGTGGTGCTTCACCAATTGGGGCAGCGTGCCAGCCAGAAGCCCGCCCCCGGGCAGCTCTGCAGGCACACGCTAGTGCGTCCCTGCAGTTCTTAACGGAGCGCTGTAACGGGCTAGTGTGTGTGAATTTTAAAAAGACCACTTGAAAAGTGGTCTTTATAAAACACGGAGTGCTACCCCCGCGGCCACATGAGGGCGGTTTGAGGTGTAGAACCTCACCTTTTTTCATCGCCCTAGCACACCCCGCAGTGTAGACCACCTCTGTGTGAGGTCGTCCCAGCGTGGGGTTTTACCCCCATGTGGAAATGGCCTGTGTCAGTATTCAGGTTAGGACCTGATCTATTATTTCCCCCAAAATATGCAGAATTTTCTGCAGCTGTTGCTACTGTTCTGTGTTGTCCTATAAGATGCACTGAGAAGCTTCTCTCTATGATTAATAGTAGTTGATAGAGGAAGATTTTTTTTTTTAAGAGACAGCATTTCAGGGAAGAAGAGTTAACTTCTTATCCCAGTTTTTGCCACAGTCCAGTGCCTTCCAAGCTGCTGCTATTGTTAAAGCAAAGAGAGCCCCACCTCTAGTCTGTAACTGACACTATCATGTAGATTTCAAATTAGCTGGCTGAGACATTCTGTCACTGTCTTTTCTAAGCTGGTACTTCAAAAATATGTTGAACTAAAACTCCTAACATTCCCAGGTAGCTGGGTATGATGGCAGTTGTAGTCAAATCCCCTCTTGAGAGGACCAGGTTAGGGGTGACTTTGCCATTCTAATGAATGCAGCCTATCCTCCTTTTGTGAAAATGGGAGAGACGACAGCTTTGCAGTTCAAAACGCATAGCAGGACTGAGGTGGCCTCATGCCAACATCCTTCCTTCATTTCACCTTCCTTCTTCAACTAGGAAAGGCTGAAAAATCCATAGCACTGAAACTCTTCAGGCATTTGAAGAAGAAATGAGTAATCTCGTAGGTTCCTATCTCCTTCAAGAGATTTTATCATCAGTCTTCTGGCACTCCAGGGTGGGTTGCCTTATAGATTGTATCCCTTCCTCTGTATTTCCTTTGGAGAAGGAAACAAAATTTGCTAGTGTGTACTTTTCAACAGACCTGAGATTTTATCTCTCAAGACTTCTCAACAAAAAGGTTTCTAAATCTACCCATTTCCTTGTCCTCACGATGTCAACCCCCACCCCCAAAAAGTACAAGCCTTATGCTTTATCTTGTCTAATGCTACTGCTTGATGTTATGATCTCCAGGTATTGGCAATATTTTATTATTTCAAATGCATTGATGACTTGCACATCTACAGAAAGGGACACTGTCTGAGGGGCCCTGGATTCTTATTTAAAAACCATTCTATTCAGACTGTCTGACTGTCAGGATACAAAGTCTCTGCATGCACCAGTTGTGTCTCTTTACTCCATTTTGCAAGTCTGAAGGAAGAGTCTAACTGCGTTCAGCTGAAGCCTTCTTTAATCAGAAAATCTGATATGGCAGCCTTCTCAAAGGAAGGTTTCTTAGCATGTTCCATTCAATGTAAATAAAAAAAGGCTCCCTTTCAGAACTCCATGGCGAAAGCTCATAGTCATGTGGTGACGACATAGAAAACAACCTTCTCAGTTGCTACTCCCAGACTGTGGAATTCTCTTCCATGGGAGGCGAGACTGGCCCCTTTTCTGCTTTTCCTTTCAGTGGCAGGTACTTTAAAAAAAAAAAAAATCTAAAAAGGTATTTAATGATTGCAACTGGTCTTTTTAAGGCGTGCGAGTGATGAATTTTATCTTTATTATGTTTTTTTAAAATGATTTCACACTTTTTAACGTTAGTAGCATTTTAATATGATAAACTTGTTTAATTATGTTTTAGCTTTTTTATTACCAAGTTTTTGTTTGCTTGTTTAGCTTTATCTTGTTTTTGCCTTTTTGTTGCACTGGGTCCCATTCAGGAGAATGCCTGGGTCTTCTTCTGTGTTCAACTATTTGTTAAGAAGAGCAATAGAAGTTCTTATTGGTTGAGATCCTATATCACCTATTTAGTTACAAATGTGTAACTAACATCTCCTAGACCAACCCTCCAACCTACCTTAATAGTCAGAAGTTGCACCAAGTGATGGAGGTCTCTTCTATTGGAGATCATAGTGTACCAAGATGGCATTTCCACCAGTGGGCAAGGCTGCAACACTCAGAAACAGGACCTCTGTTGCAATTCCTTGTTGCAGCCTCACTCGCTGGTAGGAGGGAATTGAAAACATCATCCTGCTACCAGCAGAACAGACGTCCACAAAAGACCCTTAATCCAAAAACAAAATAAAAGAAAACAAAACCTTAAAAATGTGTAAAAACTTTTATAATCTCATCCGGAGGTGAACAAATTTTGAAATTATTCATTCCTGCATGAAACAATAATTTTCTCAGGGGAGAGCACTTCTAGTTTTTCTGGGGAAATAAAAAGAACCCAGCCTTTAGGTAGGAATAAAATTGTTCTGTTTATCTAGGAAATTTCTCTGGATGTTCTGTAAAAAGAGGAATATCATCTAGTTGTTTTTTTTTTTAAAAAAACCCCTATTACTTTAGCAACAGATACGGCAGCAAACAGGAACATTTCTTCCATCTGTTTTTTTCCTCAACTCCACTTTTCTCTGTCCTAATCCTCCTTTATTTTTCTGTCCCTGTCTCAGTGTCCCTTATGTTTACTTTGTGTGTGTGTGTGTATGTGCCTATTCTTTTCAAAATGAAGAAATGGCTATGAATAATTCTCTGAGACAGAAGCTGTACTTCCTTTGGACTAATTGGCTATCAGCCACTAGAATGACCTGCAAATGGTACAAATGCTGAATTACTTAATAGTACAATCTCAGTGAAGTGTGATCTATGTGTCTTGTGAACTTCAGGCTAGCTTACCTACTTTCACCATCTGGAGCCACTGGTTTTTGCATGCACTTTCATCCACTTTCTATTGACATCCCATTTGTACTACCACTTACCTTTACTCTGTCTACATAGATGTGTTATGTCCCCTCCCCTAAATTTATTGTTGTTTTGAGCCTTGAAGTCATTTCTGACTTCTGACAAACTGAAAGTGAACCTATCATAGATTTGCTTTGCAAGAATTGTTCAGAGGGGGTTTATCATTGCTTTGCTCTGAGAGAATGTGAGTTGCTTAAGATGGAATTCAAACCCCAGTCTCCCAGCAGCATTCTAGACAAGCACTCAAACTGCTATACCACATTGACTAAGATGTCCCTCCTCCCTGAATGCATTGCTACCCTGAGATTCTTGGGCGTCCCCAAGGGACTCCTTAATATGCTCCATGTGATGAGGAAAGTAAACTCAACAGAGCACAAGCAACAGCAATGCGAGAGGCAGGGTAACCTAGCAAGATCTTTTACTCAGTTTTTACGGGGTCAGGCCCAGACAGAAATCACACAAAAAGGTCCAATGAATGACTTTATTGAATGGAAATATCACGCATTAATGCATACGCTCACACACATACATCTCCAAGGGCTAAAGAAAATAAAGAGTGGAAATAAGATAGTAGGATTGTTAAAGAATTCGTGGTTTGGGTGATACTGCACCTTTTCCTGAAGTCCTTGGTCCGGAAAGCAGCAAAAGAAATGGAACTCAGTAAAGAGATGCTGAGGAGATCACGTGGCTGTCGGGGGGGGGTGGTCAGTTGGTATGACTGGGAGGTATCCCAAGAACTAGTCAAAAACGGGGACTATCTGTAGGAAAAGTTTACCTTGAGGGCAAATCCTCTCCCGGGGAGAACAAAGGGGACAGCAACGGAAAACAACTTCACACCAGCACCTTCTTTGATATAGGAAGATAACAAGGTGTTGCCCAAGTATCAGCATCTTCTGCCACTTTGGGTTGCAGTGTGAGTTTATGTAGATGATCCTTGCCTGATAAGATTTTATTGCTTCCAGTGCCCAACTGTGTAGGAAAAAACTCTTAATCCCTTCAAATTGGCTCCTTAAAGGCTGAGGACCTTTTGTCCACTGTGGGTTGGCACAGCTCGAGGTCTCCTGTGGCTACGTGACAGGGGAGTTTACTGACCTGACCTGGTTTTTCCAATCCTATGACTGTTGTTGCCTACGTGCTCATCCGGGTGACCTCTCTGGTGGGTTAGATTATGTTTTATGTCAAAGTTGTAGACCCCAGGACAGGGTTTACCAAGGGGGCAACAGGATCCAAAAAAGTTTCTGCTTTCACATGTAAACTGTTGGTGCAAAAGTCCTGCCCTTCCTAGACTGATGGCCATCTTTTTCTATTTTAGAGTCTACATAAAATCTTTTCCTACTTTCACAATTTTTTTTTCTCTTGTTGAGTTTTCTCAGCTAGCAGGCAGTGTGAAGCAAGTGCCACCAGCAGCAAATTTGGGCAGAAAAACATAGCAAATTTTTAGTTATTTGATTTGCTGTTTTGCCGTTAGGAATGTGGACAAATGCTTATTTGATTTTCTGCCTCGTATGCCCAAATATCGTGCTTGGATATGGTTACTGTGCACCTCAACTTCAGGTGAGGGCAGGGTGACATTTGCTGCTTGGCCAAAGGAAGCAAAATGATGGTCTGGCACTGGTACCTCACTCCCCTTTTGTGAAAACCCTAATTTCTCCCATCCATTCCTATATGAAAATAAAGTTGCCTTACTCCTTTCTTCTCAATAATCTGAGTTGAAGATTATTATCACAGTAATTTTTATACTCTCATAAATCTTATGCTTAAAGCAATTCTGGTTTTCTTAAAAATGTTGTAACCTACTCTGAGCCTTCAGGAAAGGGTAGAATAACAAGTCTAAGTAGATGTTAAACAAGAAAAAAAATTCATTCTAACAACAGCTTCCCTCTCTGCTTCTTCAACTAACACTATTCACCTCAGCTCAGTTTGTAGAGGGATTGTCAGAGCCTCTGCTTTTGATGTTCTCCTGAAAACCTCTTTGGAGGGGAGAATGAATTAGACAGCTGTCACCAAGGCTATATGACTCCAAAATAATCTGAATTTCCTGGGTAGGATATGCCCTTGTCTACCAGATACATGCTGCTCACTAGCAGTTCTCTCAGCCAATTGTGAGGGCTGTAAGGAGAATTCCTCAGACAGGCCCCTCTTTGGCAGGCTTTCCTATCTGGGTGTTATACTGCTTTAGGCCAAGGTGAGGTTTCTGTTGTACTTGTGCCAGGATATACAGCAGTGTCAGCCTTAGGCATATAGGAGGAGTGTTAGTATACCTCAAAGTCACTCTTTGGATATAACTGTTCAAGAGTGGATTAGAGTAGGACTGGGAGTGTGGAGAGGAGCCTCAGAAATGAAGTGATGAGCAGCTTCACTCTGTGGAGAAAGGGTCTGGCACTGGACAGTATAAATAAATAAGAAACCACAACCTCCATCCACCTTTCTCTGCCTCCCCTCTCTCCTTCATTCAAATTTGGCTTCCATTCAAGATGAACAAGTCTCCTGCAGATGTTCCACTTTGATTCGATCTGGGTAAGTTTTCATGTAAACATAAGGAAACGTGAAAGAATAAACCGCCGCTCATCAGGTGCTTAGACACAGAAGAGCTTAAAGGTCTGTGCTGATGAGGCATCTTTCTTGTCAGACGTGGTGGGTGTTAAAGAGCCCCTTGTGGTCTATTCAACTGACACATAAGAAGTACTCTGCCTCTCTTTCTATTGGCAACAAGTATGTTCTGGAAAGTGGTGAAAGATCATTAGGCTGAAACAGACAAGCTGCTTGAGTCAAAGTTGGAAGAATAAACTCCGAGCAGCCCATCCAAATCATATAATAGATATATGACACTTTTTGTCCTTCATTCTTGCATTCCAGGGTGCATTTTTGGGGGCAATTGCATCTCCATCCTGATGAACCTGGGTTCAGGTCTAAGAGGACCTGAGGTGGTGGTCTGTGTCCCACTACAACCACATGCTTAACATACTTAATATCTGGCAGTAGCAGGAACCAGTCTGTGAAGCTACACCCTTTACATTTGCCACAAAACTCTGGAATTAAGATCTCTTTCATGCTACACAATTATAGTATGTTGATGCTACTTTAACTGCCATGGGTCCATCCAATGGAATTTATTGATTTGTAGTTTGGCTCATTCTGCTACAGAATTCTAGTGCTTCACCAAATTACAAATTCTAGAATTCCACAGGAAGAAGCCATGGCAGTTAAAGTGGCATACTGGCGTCATATGAAAGAGGCTCAGGTCAGATATAACTGCTCGTGATGGGAAATTACAAATGGTAGGTGACTCAACTATCACAACTAAACTTACTGACAGCTGAATGAAATATTTTTGAAGGAGAGTTAATGTAGGTATGATACCCAGCTGATTTGGATATCAACAGTTATGTGTTATCCCTGGACCCATCATAGTTTATGATCTATGAATCCTCTGAACAGGGCAAATGTTGTCCCCATCTTCAAGAAGGGAAAAAAAGAGGACCCAAATAATTATCGCCCAGTCAGCCTGACATCAGTATCCGGAAAGATCCTGGAGCAGATCATTAAGCAGTCAGTTTCTAATCATTTAGAAAGCAACGCAGTAATCACGAGAAGTCAACACAAATTTCTCAAAAATAAGACATGCCAGACTAATCTTATCTCTTTTTATGATAGAGTTACTAGCTTGATAGGTGAGGGGAATGCTGTGGATGTAGCATATCTCAATTTCAGTAAGGCCTTTGACAAAGTTCCCCATGGCATTCTTGCAAAGAAACTAGTAAAATGCGGGCTGGACAGGGCCACTGTTAGTTGGATTTGTAATTGGTTGACCGACCGGACCCAAAGGGTGATCACGAATGGCTGCTTTTCATCCTGGAGACAAGTGACTAGCAGGGTGCCACAGGGTTCTGTCCTGGGCCAAGTGCTGTTCAATATTTTTATCAACGACTTGGATGAAGGAGTAGAGGGCATGCTCATCAAATTTGCAGATGACACCAAATTGGGAGGAGTTGCTAATATGCCAGAGGACAGGATCAAAATTCAAAATGACCTGGATAGATTGGAGAGCTGGGCCAAGGTAACAAAATGAAATTCAACAGAGAGAAGTGTAAGGTCCTACACTTAGGTAGAAAAAATGGAATACAGAAATATAGGATGGGGGACACGTGGCTGGATAGCAGTATGTGTGAAAGGGATCTAGGAGTCTTAATAGACCACAAGCTGAACATGAATCAGCAGTGTGACGCGGCAGCCAAGAAAGCCAATGCAATTCTTGGTTGCATCAATAGGAGTATGGTGTCTAGATTGAGGGAGGTACTGGTACCACTCTACTCTGCCTTGATTAGACCTCATCTTGAATACTGTGTCCAGTTCTGGGCACCCCAATTCAAGAAGGACATGATCAAGTTGGAGCAAGTCCGGAGGAGGGTGACCAAAATGGTGAGAGGCCTGGAAGTCATGCCCTATGAGGATAGACTTAGAGAGCTGGGTGTGTTTATTCTGCAGAAGAGAAGGTTAAGAGGGTACATGATAGCCATGTTTAAATATTTGAAGGGATGCCATGTAGAGGAAGGAGAGGGCTTGTTTTCTGCTGCCCCAGAGACCAGGACAAGGAGCAATGGATTCAAGCTGCAGGAAAGGAGATTCCACCTGAACCTCAGGAAGAACTTCCTGATGGTAAGGGCTGTCCGGCAGTGGAATACGCTGCCTCGGAGTGTAGTGGAGTCTCCTTCTTTGGAGATTTTTAAGCAAAGGCTGGATGGCCATCTGTTGGGAGAGCTTTGAGGGTGTTCCTGCATGGCCAGTGTTCCTGGATGGCCTGTGTGATCTCTTCCAACTCTGCATTTCTATGATTCTATGATTCTATGATCTAGTTTGTGAGGTCTGAGAGTTGAGGTGATTTCATAGCAGTTACTATGCTAAGGAGCTTACTGAGAGTGATATTGTCTATCAGACTAGTGTTTGAAAGGGTAAGTTTGAGAAATTCATATCAGCAAAATTCTCTCCTATACAGATTATTTGGGATTCATTAACAAAGATAGTTTGAGTAGACACAGCCCAAATTGTTCCTTTGGAGCTAGTGGGCTGCAAAATTATCCAGAAAAGATTGAACTCCACTTGACCAGGCTTAAGATCTCACTCTCACTATCTGTCATTTCCAGTCACGGAATCTCCAGAAGTCACCAAAATGTATTATACAAAATGTCAGCTACCAAGAACAGTGAACCTACATACATACATATATATATAGATAGATAGATAGATAGATATAAATTTCTCATGAAATTCTAGGTGAACAGAAATGTCCAAGTTAACCATGTATTTCACTTCAGTCAAAATGTATTGAAAACCATATTATGTTCCCCACTTACTTACTGTAGGTGCTTACCTTATTGTAGGTACTATGGAATGTTCATGTCAGCCTATTATCTGACCCTAGCTCACTACATAATTAGACAATTCAGCAATAATTTTGGCCTATTTGGTCTGTATCATTTATGAAGATCAATTGTGAATTATTATTTTCTACTGTAAGCCTCTTTGGGGATCAAACAGAGCATCTTTCTTCTAACAAATCAAATATTTTTATATTAATAATGATCTATGACTTGGAATCACTTACACATTTCATATATTCTTATTTTTCTTCCAGTTCATTGTAGAAAATCTTAAACAATAATACAAGATGACTCCCAAGAAACTCTGTTATTTCTAACTTGAAAGTTTGCATTTTAGAAAAATGCCTTGTTGTCTTTTTGCAAAAATAGCATCTTTGCTGTTTTACTCAACATATGTTGATTGCCATCAAGAAATCAAAAAAACTGGGCAAGATGTTCTCATACTGTTGTTTTCAGTGATTTACTGCATCTATAGCAATGAATAGCACTGCAATCAAGTCCAGAGAAAGTTTAACAGTCTAATTATCACAATGCACTTCCTCAGGGCCACCCACTGAACTGAATCAGATAAACCACTTTGAGGAATGCTTATGGGAACAGTTTCTCTACACCTGTGATGTCAGGTAGATGCACAGGACAACTTGATCTATCTTGCCCAATCACTGTGAAAGTTCCCAGTGATATTTCTGCATAGTTCTTCTCTTTCTGATGTCACTGGCAAAAGTCCAAGAGCTTTTACTGGTCTGATTCCAGCATCTTGTCTCTACACTATTAAATTATCAGGGTCATGCAGAACAACAACATGTTCAAAGGAGAACAGGGCTGTTTCAATAAAGATGCCTCTCACACTGAAAGGGACAGCAGGGTCATATTTGCCTGTCTCTAGTGAGCACACTTATCCCTCCCTCCAGCAATGTGTATGTTCACCTGGCAGCTGCGCTTTCATCATGCATGAAAGGGAGCCCTGTGCATGTATTAACATAGGTATGTAGAGTTCCACCATCCAAGGTTCAAGAGGTCAATCAGGATCTCCTTTTACATGGAGAAGTTCTATGCACATCTGCCATTATATGTGTAAGGCTGAGAATTTTTTATTCATTTTGACAAAAGCTTACCAAATTTCTATTTCTCAAATCAGTAGGTGAACTGGGATGCTATTGTTGCCTATGAGCTAAAGTGTACTTGGTGCTGTGAGCCCATATCTAATATCCCCAAAGTGGGTCCACAAGGTCTCCTGTTTTCCCACATTTTTCTTACCTGAGGTATATTATCAGTTATGTTTCAGACAGCTTTCTCCTATTTTCTTGCTAAATGGTAGCTAGTGCTACCTGAATCTGGACCTAATACATCCAAAGTGATATATAGAGAATCCTGTTTTCCCACTTCCTTTTTACCTTAGGAATCTACTAACCATACCTTCAAACAGTCCTCTTCTGTTTTCCTATCCCCTTTTTAACTCAAGAATATTATCGACCATGCCTCAGAGAGCTGTCTCCAGTTTTCTTGATGAACTGAAGTATGTGCCACCTGATTCTTTATCGAACGCTCCCAAAGAGATCCACAGAATTTCCCTTTTGCTATCTTGCTTTTTTAACCTCAGGAAGATTACCAATATTACTCAGAGACCTCCCTCCCATTTTCTTGCCTTAAAAAAAAAAATCAGGAATTTCAGCAGCATTATTTTAGTACTCTTCTTTTCTTCAGTCTTTTCAAAAGAAATCAGGGGAAGAGTTATGACAGCTTGCTCTTTTCTTTTTTTTTTTTTGGCTTCTAGGATGAACTTGTCTTTGAAATTTTGACATGAAACAAGCCAGTGCAACCTATGGACAACCAAAATACAATATCCCAGTGAGTTATGGCAGCCCTCTTTTTTCACTTCTGGAAAGCTCCTGAGTTAGAATTTGATATTTACACTTGAAATGAAATACTGTCAAATTGTGAGGTATCTGTCACAATGCTACTACGTGTTTGCTACTTCTTCTTCCTCATCTTCTTCTTCTGTCCTTCTAGTAAGTTTCCCCTCCAATGCAATTTTGACTTAAAATCCAGCAGTGCAGCTTGGACAACTGTGAAGAAAATATTCCTATGCAGAAATATTTTCCATGAAAAAAAATACTGATATTTTCTGTGCAAAATAACCATATGTGAATTTTGCTCAGAAGAAGTTGTGATTTGTGAATAGGCTTTGAAAAATTCATGTTTTTTGAACACTTTCTCACAGTGGGATGAAAATTGCTAAAATTACTCATTGGTTCTTTCAAGAATAAAGTTAGTAAAGAATTCCTTCCCTTCTTTTTGCTATTTGCTATTAGCAGAAGACAGCATTATAAAACACTGGGTCATATATTTCAAAAATATAGTGGGCTGGTCTCCCTTGTAATAGAAGCAAGGGAAAACTCTTTAGTTAAGGAGGTGCACACATTAATTTCAGCAGCACATGAATCCCATGGCTTCATCTGTGTTTGAAAAAACAATGTAAATAATCTGATTCCAATGATCTCAGTTTCTTGTTTATGAATAGATTCATGGTTTCTGAAACAGAGCTATCATCCATATGAAGTGATCTGAAGGGCAACTTCTTTGCTGAATTATACCATAGAGATCAAACACCATTTCTGCATGATGACACTCTCCCGAGTCATCCCGTTGTGATCCCCGCAGTGCCTTTGATGAGAAGGGAGCATGACAGGAACACTCCGCTCTGCACCTGACCAGCTCCCTATGGAAAAGAGTGCGAGTGACACATGCCTGCCTTCCTCAGTGCAGCCGGGCTCTTTTCCATGTTGTGCTGTGGAAGGAAGCACCTCCATCACACTTCTTGCCTTTCTGCATGATCAGGAAGGACGGGAGCTTTGTGTGATCACAGGGACTTAGCAAATTTATTCTGTTAAGTAAATATCCTGAAATTGTGATGGGTGGGGGCAGGATGGCAGCAGGACCATGATGGCGTTGTGCAGAAGCATGATCCATGGGCCAATGCCATCACGTCCCCACAGTGGGACTGCAACGCCATGTGGAAATGGCTAAAGAGAGGTATCCTTGTTGTCCTGGAAATTATTGTACTGGCTTAAATTTACTTGTTAGGATAGCAAAGTTCACAGAGCTGTGAAAATTTGCGCCAGCCTAATTGGAAAGTACTTTCTTTTCTCAATACATGATTTATGTCTTCTGCATGTTCACAAGAGAGGTTAAGGAAGGAATGGAATAAGAAAGAATTGTAGAGATACTTCATACCAGAGACACGAATCCTTACTTATGTCATTTTCATATGTGAGTCCAAAATTCTTCCCATTATGCATAATTTTATATTTTGTTGTTTGTCTTTTGCACTTTGAGATTTTTTTTTTGTCCAAAAAATATGTAAGAATCATGGGTTTTGATAAAAAACTTGCCTTTTTACAAAAAGATATTGATGTGTAGAAAAGTGTGTTTGCACAGACTACCTTTTTTCTATGAAAGAATTGTTACTATGTGCAAAAGCCTAAGCGTTCTTACACACTTTCCCCTACAGTCTCATGGCGGATGACCATTTTCCTGAAGAGGTTGTTGATGTGTAAAGATATCCTTACTTATAGAGCACAAGAAAATTTCTGAATATTCTTCAGATTCGTACTGCATTAGTTTGTGATTTTTTTAAAAAAGAAATCAGTTCAACATTCTTTTTAAAATATGTATTTAAATATATATTTGTGAATGCATTTTCTCGCAAGATAACCACTTCTGAGTGTATTGCATTGTCTCTCAAAGCAGCGATTTCTGAACATGTTTTATCCTAAAAAATACATTTTAATAGCATGCAGTATATCTTTTCAATGATAATTGCATCACCAAATGTGGAGCAGTGTAAAGTCTAACAGAACTGCAGTATAAATGCACATGCTCTGGGAAGTGTGGACTGACTCTGTTCATAGTGAAGTTTGCAAAGAAACAATTCCTCAAGCACGGTTTCTCAGTGATGAGCAACTTTACTGACTGACTGAATCCCACATGCTGGCTGTAGGATTCTGGAAGCTATAGTCCAAAAATTATCTTCCCTTCAGCTCTGTCCAAAAAGCCTCTGAACTCTCATCAGCAGTTTCAACCTTGGAACAGCCTTAAACAACAGAGCGTACTGCTTCAGCTCTATCATTTCAAGGTCATCATAAACCATGCACAAAGAATGGCACAGAAAAGGTTAATGTCCATTCTATTTGCCCACAGGCCTTAGTTTGGAGAGACTACTCTAATTTCATTCAGGAAGATCTGAGAACAAAGCCTTCAGTTTACACGAAGCTCCAGTGGAGCTGAGTTGATCCAGAAACAATACGGGAGCCCTGAGCTCTCAGCTTATGTCTCAGTACGGAACATCTAAGACAAACAGGCAGCTTTGGACTCTTGCAAGGTGAACAGCTCCTTTGGTGGAACAATAATGTCTTATTTATTCTTTTTAACCTGAGACAAATTTGCTGCAAGCTTCTGTCCAAGTTTTCAGGGAGACCATGGCTCTCATGAGAATAAAAGAAAGTTTTGTGCAAAATATCTGCAGCGCATGGAAGGACCACCTGCAAGTGTAATAGAGGATGTCAAGAATAGTTGTTTTGGAAGGGAGAAAAGAATCTTTCAAACATAATATATTTTGTTTGGCAAAAAACATATCTTTTCATATCAGCATTTCTTTTCCGGTGATATGAGGGCATACACAGAATATATCTTGGTCTTTGTCACATATATTATCAACCCAGATAAATCTATGTGGTATATTTGGCATTCTGTAGTACTGGAACAGACAGACCACCTCTAAAATCAAGGTCCAAATTTTCACATGTTATCAAGGCTCACATTATATCCTTTCATTTTTGCAGCTGCCCACTCCAAAAGACTCAGGCCATTTCTGCATTACACTGTTATAATGTTATTATTCCACTTTCAACATCCTGTGAATTCTGGGGTTTGTAATTTACTGAGGCTGAAGAGCTCTCTGGCTGAGAATTCTAAATGCCTCTCACTAAACTGCAAACCCCAGGATTCCCTAGGATGTTGAAAGTGGACTAAAAGCACTATAATAGTGTAGTGCGAAAATGGACTCTGGCCTACCACTGATGATCTGCTAAGTGGCTGGATTAAGCTGCCATTTAAATTCCCCACAGTTCTCATGCTATAACACTCTAGAACCTTGTGGGAAAACTACATCACAGCTACTTTGAGCTACACTGGCCAGAGCAGAGAAGCTGCTGCTGCCTCCTAGGTAAGTGTGATAAGACCTACCAATGGAGAAACAGACTCATGAACCCCTAAACCTGCCTGTTTCCACACTTCATAATCATAGCAACTTGATACTACTTTAACTGCCATTGATACATCTTACAGAAACCTGGGATTTGTAGTTTGGTGAGGTTCTTAGGATTAACTGGATGCTTCCTTCCACTACAACACTAAAAGTTTGTGACAGATAATTGTATGTGCCTCTTAAAGTTACATATGTTACAAAACATGGCAACATTATGAAATAGCCTTTTAACATTTAAGGCATGGGTGATTTTAGAGGCAAACAGAACCATAAATAACATCAACCAGCTATTCAATTATGACTCCACTGTTCTGATGATTTTCACATCACCTGACATGTTGATTTTTTTAACAGATATTCCAGAACTTGTACCTGGGACCTACAATATGCAAAAGATGCGCTCTTTCATTGAATTATGATTCTTCCCTGAATCCTCTGTGATTCTTGATCCCCATATTTCTGCAATAGAACCTTTGCCCAGTTCTCTAGAAAGGACATGGGTAAATTCCCAATATGAAGAAAGGATTCACATCACCTGGCAGACACCAAATCTCCCTGCAGATTTGCAGTGGCAGATCTAAACATGTTCTAATGTGGATGATATGAAAAATTGCAGGATGTGTAAACCCTGGAGCATCCTGTTCTTATTCTCCAACAAACTAGACAATGTCAGAAAATAATCTCAAATTGCTAGCTACCAGCAAATTGGATTTCTGTATCATAAATGGATTAATGAAATCATTAGGATGCTTTGGAAAATCTCTGGAACACTTTTATCATTGGATAAATGAACATGGTATCTTGAAAAGAAATTTAACTTGCAAAGGGTTTCTGCAATGCCATATCATCTCAATCATGATCCATGACATGATACTTTTTTGCAACTCCATTTTGGCATGAATTTATTTTCTAAGGAATTTTGAATATAACCTGGAATTTAGGCACCTGAATTTCTATCCACAGCAGATTCAAAGATTTGTTAATAATATAAATACCTGGGTTCCTCTTGTGTAACCCTTTGAACATGTAAGGCATGGGGTGACCTTAGCAGGTGAGCTAGGATGAGCCAAGATGTCCCGGGGAGCAGAGCCAGTATTAATTTAAGACAAACACAGCACTGCTGGCACTGAAATGGGGGTGGCATTAAAGAGTCCTTTGATATGATGATATAACTTTCCTTCACAAGCATCAGGGAGTCCCCTTTCCCCAATATTATTCTTTCTTGCCTTTATTTTAATCAAACCGAAAATGAAAAGAGAAAGGGAAAAGGAAAAGGAAAAAAAAAACTGGTTCTTTCTCACCCTTTCCTCCACTCTCCCTTTCTGTTGCTTTCCTACCAGAGAGAGAAAGAAAGTGTTGTTAAATCAGTTTCATGCACAGGAGAAAGAAGACAGGAATTATTTTTCTTGTTAGTCTTTTTGTATGAAGACAGACAACCCTTTCAGCCCAAATACAATATTGTAATTGCTCATATTCAACTGACAGAGGTTCTCAGATGAGCTGTGCAGAGATATCATTTGCTAATCTGTCATGTTCTATAGCACCCTGCACTGTGCTCTGTAAAAGTGTCTTCTCCTCTTTAAGTTATTTATATAGTTGGCTGAAAGCACATTGCTTGTACAAACTAGAAACTATTAGATTAGACCAGCAGAGACAGCCGGAGGCAATCTTTTTAAAAAATGAGTGGGATTCAAAGTGGGCTTCAAAAGCAAATATTATTTCACTGGAAGTCTATTAGAGGTAGTTCCCTGGATAACAAATAAGTGCTTTGTTAGCTTTGCTGGGAGAAATGTACTGGCCAGATTGGCACCAGCTGGGTTTCATGGTAAACTGCTTGATGGAAAATTATGATTTCTCTGATTGGTGGGACGCTTTGGAGCCCATGTTGCTCCTCCTTCCCCCCTCCCCACCTCTGTTCCTTGCCTAGGTTTACTTATCAAGAGTGCATGTCAGAACTTAGCAGCTGAGGATGAGTCAGTTTGTTTTAGAGCTCTTCATCATAAACACACACGCTCTGAAAACATGAGGTAAATCCAGCCAATTGGAAAGCAAATATTGTCTATGCCGGGGAAAGCTAAAAGGCTGTCCATGCAAGAATGTCTCAGTACGTGACAGGAAAACAGAACTGTGATCTATGTGATGCAGGACAAGATAGGAGGAATAGGTGATGGAGGAGTGTCCTCAGTAGTAATTGTGTTTGGGAAATGGGAGAAGGCTCCCAGTGATGAACCTTCCATGATAAAGGAGATTTCCCAAATGTTCCTCCAGTTGTGTAAGGACAAGGGAGAAATGTGTTTGTCTCTCTATTTTATTATGAACCAACTTAATTCAGACTTCCTCAGACAAAAATGCAATTTCCTTTGAGCATTTACATTTCTCTGAATGTTGCAATGTAGTTGTCTGATCCAAAAATGTGTACAAAAACTGTGCATATTAGAGACAATTGCTCACAAAATGACATCTTCTATGGGAGATTGCTTGGAAAAAAATGTTCAAAATCTCCTGTTGATTCTTTTTTGAAAAAGCACACTAAGACAGAAATATGTCTAAGTAAACATGAAGAAATGTGTTCATTACAGAAAATGAAGTGGATAGATTTGCCCATCACTGCCAGTGCCATGGATCCCAAGCCAGTGGGGTTCTTGATTCTTTGTTCTAGACTTTGGTCCCTATCACATTACATTGTTATAGCACTGTTATTCCACTTTCACTGCCCTGGCTGCACTCTTTGGAATTCTGGGGTTTGTAGTTTGGTGAGGCACTGGAGCTGTCTGGCTAGAATTCTAAATAACTCTCCCTAAACTGCAATCTCATGATTTCATGTGGTATTGCTATAGCAGTTAAAGTAGAATAATAGTATTATATCAGTGAAGTCTGATAAGGCCTTTTCTTTCCAGCAGTGCCACCAGTCAGCATCTGATTGGCAGAAAAGGCTGCAGAAGGAGTACCAGTAGTCAGCCCCTTTGAAATATTTCAGATTTAGCTGTGATGCCTACAAGTTAAAGGTTCATGTGACAATGAAGAGAGATAAAGCTTTTCTTTTCCCTTACTGACTCATTTACTCTTCTTTCTGCATATTCCTTCTTTTGGCACATTCATTAAGAACAGAAGTAGGACACAAGAATTGAGTAAGCATGCCTATTTTATTAACTGTGTACAGCAGAAGTTGTAAAAGTGTGGCCCACAGGCAGTCCACACGTGTGTTTTTGTGGCTCCGACTACCCTCAAGGATCTGTCCCAAAATTAGGGAAAATTTGGCATTGGTTGAATTCAATTCAGTCACCTAACCCCTGAAAATTACTTGACCTGATGCACAGGAATTTTCACAGGCATTGAAAACAGTCCAAGTTTCAATAAGTGGGGTCCTTTAAAGCTCTCACTCACCATAAACATATGACTCCTGGATCCTTACTTAGCTTACCAGGAAAACTGCCCTGGACCAAATAATTCTTTCAGTCCACCCTCAATTAAAGCCTAGGCTGCCACTGAAGACTGCCCCTTCCCACCAACAGAAACATCAGAAAGTGCCTTCGGCCATGCAAGTATTTTGGGGTAGTCGCTACCCTTTCAGGGCAAAGCCCTCCTCCATCAACACACAAACCTGTTAACTATTTAAAGGCACCCTCCCAGCCAATTTTTCCATAGTTTCTGTCATGAGTCATGTCAAGGTAAGTAAAATTAAACCAAACTCCTACTAGAAATACTATTAGCTCTTCATCAGCCTCATGAGATGCCTGCATTAAATGATGCCACGAGGATGCTACCAGGACAAAGATACACCTCCACTGTGCTAAAAGTTAAGGCTGTGGCAGTAGAAATGAATTGAGCACATTGCGGTAGAACAGTATGTGGTATACTGCTGCTCCAAGAAGTATTTTTTTGTGAATGGAAAATTTTAATCCATTATTGATAAGTAGTTGTCTGCTTCCTAGCCATTTGATATTTGGGACTTCTCATTAAGTAGGCCTGCTGAAATGGATATGAGAGAACAGAACGTAGCTAGATGGATGCAGTTAAATTAGCTCTGTACAGTTTTCAAATCAGGCTGTGAAGTATTTGCTAGCTAAAGACAGAATTCTGTCTGACAATCCATGATGTAAATATACAAAATACCTGTTAAAGATACTGTTGATTTTAGTCCGGTACTCTTGCCACTCCTACTTATCCATGTTCCTTTATTACTTTCTCTTACTTAAGTAAAACATAATCCTGTTAGTAGTAGAGAAATACGCATATAGAAAAACATGTCTGAGCATATACAGAAGGCCAGACCATGTTCTTAATTTCCTTAACTTTGGCTTGTGTTGGAACAATTAACATCACGTAGCAGATTTAGAGATGACCATTTCAGTTTCTGTAGCAGTCGCATTTTATTGACCACAAGTCCCTGCAGCAGCTTGTGCGACCTGTCTTGAGAAAGTATGCATGAATATTCGCAGGCATGCTGTTACCTTCAGCAACCCCATCAGTGTCCCTTTGGTCCCTGGTCTTCCGATACTGAGGGGCAAGGTCAGAAAAGAGCTTGACTTGCACTTACTTGAAAACCTGCTGCGAGCCTTTTTGCAATGAGGAAACTGCATTATCAGGTGTAGTTGAACAGTTTGTAAAAGCAATTAAAACCAAACAATACAAAATACAACAACAATACAGTAGATTCCCCACCAAAACACAACACCCAACCTAATATAACAATAGAAACATCTGATAATAGAAGGAATTGAAAATATTTTTTTCATCCAAAAATACTAATGTCTGCTTAAATAGGAAGATGTTTGTTTGCTTGCTTTGCTATACACTGAAATATCATTAGACAGAGTGATAAGTAACTATTCTCAGAGCAAAGAGTTCCTTGATTAAGATGCAGCTACTTCAGGGTGTGTATGGGTGGGGGAAGTTTGAATCCATCCATCAATCAAAAAACTAATTGTTAATAGTTAGCACTCCAGTCTGCCTCCTTCTTTGCTAGTTTATTTCTTCCAGGAAGGCTGCTATTGAATGCAGAGAAGCATTTGTAACTTTTGTATCATGTAAACCTGTGACTGTGTTTTAACTCTCATATGTTGCCTTGAGTACCAGACTGGGAAAAGGTATGATATAGACAACAACAACAACAAGTATAAAACAAAATCTGACTCTAACTCTCCCCCCCACACACACACTGTATCTTGGAACCTGAGGAGCACCCTGTATTGTTGCACGTCCAAGCCTAATCCACCGTTTAGAGAAAAGAGAGGGCTGGGACAGTTCAGGGAGGAATCTACTCCACAATTTGGCTCTGATTGTGAGAGGCAGAAGCAAACATAACCATGCTTCCCTGTTGATTATGAAACCAAACCAGTTCCAGAGATCCACATGGTGTTTAACTTTGCCCCAGGAGGAGGAAGAACCAATGGCCCATGCCAAACTGTGAATCTCTTGAGAATCTCTACAACTCCACCTTTGCTCTCTGCAGGAGAGCCAAAAGTTTTGTGCTGCCTTCATCCTTCCCACTCACAGCTCATCTCTCACAGCACTTCACTTCAGTAATGATGGGTTTAGCTTTCTCTCTAGGGTTGGAAGGAGACAGCAATCCTGCCGTTTCTTTGATCTTCCCTCTTCCCTCCCTCCTCCTACAGGGCCACATTTCCCTAAGGGAAAAGGGAGGAAGGAGGAGGCATGTCACCCGCTCCCTTTGCAAGGAGCCCGACACATCTTTTTATCTGCAGGGGAGGTTTCACTCCATTTAGATGGATTAAGCCTTCTCAGGTCTGACTTGAAGCCTTTGCCTGTGATTTGAAGTTAATAATAATAAAAAATAATAATAAAACTCACCAGGAGCTCAGCGCTCCTGGCTGTACACGTGCTAACAGGCTCCTCGAAACAGTGTGCTATAGGAACCTGCATGGCAAGTGGAGTCGGCCTTTCTCTTTCATTAGATGCCAGCAGACTTTCTTCACTCGTAAGAACTGCTCGACAACAACCTTACCACCAAGCAGAGAATTGTTTCTCGACAGTCTGTTTCCTTATTTATCACAGAGGCGGCAGTACAAACGGCCTAAAGGAATAAATAACAACCGACAGAACAAGGCCACCAAGAAAACAGACTGGTTTGTTCTCAATGTAATTGTCCCATGCGGTGTCCATTTTGGCATCCCTGTCTCCTGACACATCTGCGCCTCATTAAGCATGGCACTGGCAGGCAGGTTTGGCAGCAACTCTGTCTTTAGTGGTTGAGGCTGGTGAGCTGGAAGAAGTCAGCAGCAGAGCCCAGGGCCCAGTTGGAAATCTTCAAGCATCCTTCAGGTTCTCCTCAGAGCAATATGTCCAGTTCCAGGACTGTTGTGAACTGACCGTATGACACAGGACTGCACAAGGGACTGATGATTTGGTACAGAGTCTAGTTTGGTAACTGGGATTTGGCTTCAATTGACTCTAGTGCAGTTCAGTTTGAATCCAGTGTGACTTGGCTCTGGACCAAAATTTGGAAATCCCAGCTTCAAATTTCCCATTGACTTCCACTAGGAAACAGAGTCATTAAAAAAAATAGGTAAGCAAGTTTGGCAAAACGGTTGCCTTCTCAGAGGGGCTTTTCACCTCAAAATGTCAAAATGATTGATACGGTGTTTTGGTATTTTGTTTTGTTTTTAGTTTGGAGTAAGCTAGCATTAGACTAGGGCACTGGGAGATCAGGGTTTGAATCCTTGCTCAGCCATGGAAACCCACTGAGTGACCTTAGGAGAGTTACACTCTCTCAGCCTCAGAGGAAGGCAAAAGCAAACCTCTTGTGAACAAATATTTCAGAAAAAAAGTGATAGGTGGCTTTGGGGCCACCATAATTGTAAACAACTTGAAAGCACACAGCAGCAGCAGCAACTACAACAACAACAGAAAAATCCAGATTTATCTTTTGTTTTAACATACAGTTGGCAAATACGTTTGCTATAGCAGATGAAAATGAAAATCACACCAATCTTTAAAGAAAGAGCCAGAACTGGGAGAGAGGTAGCAGAGGAGCTACTTTCTACTAAACTTACTATTACAATAATCCTGAGAACAACACATGTTTTTACTCAAACAAACCATATAAAGAGCAAGCAAGGATAATGGACCAGATGAAGGTAAAAAATGTAGGGCCTAAATACCCTATCCCCTCTGATCTAGGAAGCTAATCAGGGTCAGCCCTGGTTAGCACTTGGATGGGAGACCACCAATGAATATCAGGTGCTGTAGCCTATATTTCAGAGGAAGAAACTGGCAAAACCTCCTCCGAATATTCTTTGCCTAAGAAAACCCTGTGAAATTCATGCAGTCACCACAAGCTGACAGGCAACTTGAAGGCACATACGTGAACAAAACAAGAAGGGCAGAATTTGGGCATTGCAAGAATAAAAGAGGGAGAATACAAGTCATAGGAAACATAAAACCTATCATACTAGAGATGTAATTCCTCACTAATTCATTGATTTTCTTCTTGAAGGAAACAATGAGTAATTTTAGCAACATTCTTCTTGCTATGAGAAAGTCACCAAAACTATACGGTTTCTGAATACTATTCATAGTTTCAGACTTATTTTGCATAAAATTAATATATGGTTATTTTGCATAGAAAAAAGCATAAGTACATGTACATAAGTACATGTGGAATGAAACAAGTAGACGAGCCTTCCTTAAGTGAACAAAAATGTTTTGATACTTCTAGAGACCACTTGAAGGCTTCTTCCTAAATGCATCCAGGGAAAATGTTTAATTCCACGGGCTTCCACTTTTCTTATGATTTCCATTTTGGTGTCCAAGTGTGTAGATCTATTTTTTTTTAACATGTGAGAGATAGCTGGAGAGGCAGGGTTACCTAACACACCCTCATTCTTCTCTGGTCTGCTCTTCACATGTGCCAAAAGGGGGAACCTGGGGTTACCTGCTGTTTACCTTGCCTACTACAGGCAGACGTACATAGTTGTAGTAGGCTTGGCTACAATAGAAACACCAGTCTTTCACAGCTCAAGCTTTATTGTATTTCTTAATGCAGCCATACAATCCTTTACCACCCTCCCAATGCTGATGCTGCTAAAAAAAAGTCAAGCTAGACAGATGACAAGGAAGAAAAGGGAGGCTGGACAGACATATAAAAGACTCTTTGCACAAAATTTTCAGGTACAGTGGCTACACAAACCTTTTCAAAACATAAAGACTGAACGAGTTGTTTGTGTTTTTTTGACCAACCATACAGTCCCCCTGTGCTTGCTTCTGCATGCATGCTTTGCTTCAAGAAGGTCAGAGATTAGGTTTTCCACAGAGACATCCTGTGTAAATTACATAAATCCTGCTGAAAAATAAAGAGTTGGCTGTCGAGCTCTCATGCAGAAGGTAAGGATTATTTGTGGGATTCAATAGTGCCTCAGCATTTTGAGATGCCCTGCCTCATTGAGAATGAGAAAGTTTATGTATATTCTTAATGCAGAGTAAGGCACAAATGCAACAAACATACAAGCACATTGACCTAAATCTAATGGCTAGTTCCAGTTTTAGACCCATTAAATCAAGTCCTAGATAGTAAGTCAAGACATATGCAGATCTCTTTGATCCAATGGGTCAATTCTAGCTGAACCCAGCAATTGGATTTAGACCATTATTCCTGCACATTTCAACAGTTCAAAACAGTACCACTGACTCACTGATTGAAAACATCCCACCATTTAAAGAGGTTACACTGACCAGATATGTTATAGGTCTGTACTTCTACTGTTGTGTGGACGTATGTTGCTCATCACATGGAAGCTGAGATAAATAATTCCATATGGCAGGTCCCTCCACAGGGATTAATATTCAGGTGGCCTCCACATGACTCATATCAAATGTATGCCATCTCTAAGGGTTCCTTGCTATTGTCTGAATATACCTTAATTTTTAATCTTTTCCAGAACATTTAATAAAAGTAGCTCATGTTTGGCTGACATCTGAAAGGCATTTGATCGGATTGGGAGCCTTTTACTATACAATATTTTTGTATGTATGTGTACATGTTTCCTTTCTTTTGTTATTCACAGTTCATCCATTTCTCCCAACTGAGCCTGTTCCCATCAGATCCAGGCAGGCTCTAATGTTCTTAATGCAGCTCTGATCTATACAGGCCAAAAGCCAAGCTGGAAGATATATTGCAAGCTTTATTGCCCTGTTACTCCCATTCTTTCAAGTGCTTCCCTAGATTGATGGTGAAATTCTGCTAGTGAAGTGGCTCTACTCCTGCATGCCACTTGCTCACCAGATGCTGATGAGCAGAAATGTCACAAATGGGCCTTATTGATGCTCAGCCACCAAAGGGACATGTCACGCAGAGTGGGCAACCAGCCTATAAGCAAATTTGGACATACAAGAGTGAAGAATTACACAAATAAAAAAAAAACAACTGGAAGAGACTAAAAGCAAGGGAACTAACAGACATCTTTCTCCTATATGTACCCAATTGGCCTTCAGATCTTTGTTTGAGGATTATACCCTCATCTCAGCCCAATTTTCACCCCCCCTCACAACAGTTCATGTCACTGATGCCTACCTTTTCCTGATGCCTCCCTTCAGTGCAGGGATGATGCTATTTCATTTAGACTATCCCTACTCAGGAATACAAAATGGGGGTTAAAGTGAATGCATTAGCCCTACTTGCTTTGGTCAGCATGTTGATCATAGAATCATAGAAATATAGAGTTGGAAGAGACCACAATGGCCATCGAGTCCAACTCCCTGCCACACAAGAACAAACACTCAAAACACCCCCAGCAAATGGCCATCCGACCTCTGCTTGAAAACTGCCAAAGATGATGACTCCACCACACTCTGACGCAGCATATTCCACTGTTGAACGGCTCTTACTGTCAGGAAGTTCTTCCTGATGTTTAGGTGAAACCTCTTTTCCTGTAGTTTGAATCCATTGCTCTACGTCCTAGTTTCTGGAGCAGCAGAAAACAAGTTTACTCCATCTTCAACATGACATCTCTTCAAATATTTAAACATGGCTATCATGTCCCCTCTTAACCTTCTCTTCTGCAGACTAAACCTATCCAGCTCCCTAAGCTGCTCTTCATAGGGCACGGCTTCCAGACCCTTTACCATTTTAGTTGCCCTCCTCTGGACACATTCCAGCTTGTCAATATCGTTTTTGAAATGAAGTGCCCAGAACTGGACACATTATTATGGGTCTAAGGCAGAAATTCTCTTCTATGCTGTTGAAAGTATGATCCCTTGGCCATGGGGAGGCTCTCCTACATGTAGGAGATGCTCTTCTTTTCAGTAGCTTACACTTTTTGTGTAATCATGGTGAAAATAGATAGGACAGAGCTGACAGATTCCCTTCCTCCATATTGATTTAATCCCTTCTTAGAATGCCTGAACAAGGTTAACAATTTTCACTCTAATAGAATTTTTTTATTTGTACTTTGAGCATACCATTAAGTACTGTGGAGTAGAAATGTAAAAAACTGCTCTCAAATTTCAGAAAGAAAGGGTGTCTTGACACACTGACAGTGGTGGAGCTTGGAATGTGTGTGGAGGGTAGGTGGGAGAAGGGAGGTACGGCTACTGCGCCGGCGTGTGACTATGACACACAGAGACAGGGCTACAGTGTGTGGTGGTGGTCCTACAGAAGATGGGGCAGTGCTATGGCATGTTGGGGAGGCAAGCAAGGAGCCCTGGTGCCCCCCAAAATTTGCCGCTCGTGGTATACTTCCCCCATCACCCCTGTGTCCCTACATCACTGCACACTAAAAACTCTGCTAAAACAAGCAAAAATGTCAACCTTGATTGCGTGTGTGTGCATGTGTGTGTGTGTTTTGAGGTAGAAACTCTAATTCAAATTGACAATCCACTTCCATTCCTGCAGTCTCATATGGACTCTCAAGAGATCAGCAGCAGCAACAAACAACCATATCAGTACCACAAAGATTATTTCCTTATCCTCTCAGTATCAAGCTATGCACAATGTATGCAGAAACATTGGCTCTTGAGCTACAATATACTAAATTTATATGCACAGACAGATGGGTCAAGCTTGTTTTCTGCTGCTCCTGAAACTAGGACATAGAGCAATGGATTCAAATTACAGAAAAAGAGATTTCATCCAAACATCAGGAAGAACTTCCTGATAGTAAGAGCCATTTGACAGTGAAATATGCTGCCTCAGAGTGTGGTGGAGTCTCCTTCTTTATAGGTTTTTAAACAGAAGCTTGATGGCCATCTGTCAGGAATGCTTAGATGGTGTATTCCTGCATGGCAGGGGACTGGACTTGAGGGTCATCTCTTCCAACTCTATGATTCTATGGTTTAGAATTGACTAACTAAATCCATGGGATCTTGGTAAATCAGTAACACTTCAGTAACTTCCATTGATTAAATAGGTCTACTCTAATCAGAACTAACAATTAGACTTGGGCCATTAACCCCTCACACTGGCCATTGGTTAAAACAGAACAGTGTTATCAAGACATTCAATTACATTACATTCAAAATGTAAGCAGAACTTGCCCGAGTCAGGAGTATGTAGCTCTTTGCTTTCTATCTCCTTGAAGGCAATAACTTAATTGAATAGGAGAAGTCCCCTAAAATACCTTCCCCTACTTTCTAAAAAAGGGTGATTGAGATTGCAATGACATGATCAAATAATGCATCACTGTTTCAAATTTTTGTGTGATAGCATGCAAAGACATAGTAGTATATTAGATATGTTATTACAAAATCTCACCTATGAATAACAGATATCTTTAGTTTGGATGTCTGTGTTCTCAGCATGTTGTTATCCTCCCTTTTTGCATTTTACTTCCTTCATAGCAGTACAGCAACCCTGTTTCCTCACCAAATAATGCTCAAGGGGTTCATTCAATGGATTTTTATATTCAGCCTGATTTATACTCTTATGTTTATATAAGACATGGATTAGAATTCAGTTATCCTTTGGTTCCCCACATCTCTGAACTACATGACAGTTTTCTTTTTTTAAAAAAAGTACCAAAATGCATATCAAAATGTGTTATAGGTCAATCTAGTTTATGAATGAAAACATGTAAAATTGACTTGGACAGTCATCAGTACCCATATATTGTCACTTTTTCTCTCTCTATGGACATAGTCATTTGTATGATATGCTATATAGTTGACCCTAAATGTAATCTGAATGAAATGTACATTTATTTTATACACATTTACATAATGAATATATCCCAGGATGTACATTTTCTTAGTATGATTTTTCCATCTTGTGTAGATTTTCAGTGTAGAATGCGACCAACCCTACCTCATCGATGTTGACCCATGGGGGAAAATTATTTTTACGGTTGCCTCTGCCAAAAGAATCTGAAAACTGTGGCCTTATTGTAAACTAAACCTAGGATGCCTACTGAAACCTACAGGCAGCCTATTGCAATTGGCTACAGAGATGTAAACTGCTCTTTTTATCTCAGTCTGGTTCCTACATAGACTTTGATCTTATGAAAAAGTAAGGTGGAGTTTTTCTTTGCTAAAGCATAAGACATCTCAGCATGTTAGCTGTATTCAGAACTGATATGAGTACATGTCAGGGGACAGCTTGTTGGAAAGGAAAGGAAACCATGGTGGGTATCAAAAATTCCTGAGATAGGAAAACTTGTGCTCCTATGAACTAACTAATAATGTTTAATATCCCTGGTGCATATGGATTAAGCAGACATGATTTTCCCATGTAGACAAGCCCAGAGGGCAAACAGAAGCACAGACTTTAGGTCCAAATCCTTGCATATGCTCAAACCTTTTGATGCAACAATTGCTACGTGGTATTCTTTGCAAATATATCTCTGAGGTTGAGAAACAGAGATGACTCCCTGTCCTTCATCATAATTAAATGTCAAGTGTGCTTTCTGTAAAGTTAACTTGTCTTCTAAATTTTAGCCTGATGATGTAACTATGCAAGTACTTTGTTTCACATGTACTACACTTGTAGCATCCTCAGAAATGGCAAATATACTCCAGTGCCAGTGCCCAGAGTGGGATCGAATAGGTGGAATATCCATTCCACCTATTTTCAGGAGAATAAAAATAAGCCTGACCTAACTATACAACTTCTAACCTCCTCTCCCAACAATTTTGGGAGCCGATTTTATTGTAAACTCATTGAGCAAAAGGCAGATTACAGTAATTCACAAACAGGGAGAGTACATGAAAGCTGTATCACAAGCACACCTGTGGGTTCAGTGAGGTGAAGCATGTCCACTCTTCCTTGTTAATTAGTAAATTAAAAAATCAAAACAGAGAAGTAGAAAATAAATACAGTAAAAAGTGATTCTATTGCAAACAAAATAAACATCTAGCCTTAGGTTGGTTCCATACACAGTACACTGGAATACCTCAGTTTCCAAAAAAGTAATACTTCTCCATGAACTCTTTCTATACACTCAGCTCCACAACATTGTTCAGCTTTTATCAGTTCCTCCCTTCTTAACAGCCATACTTTGGCCCTTTCTGCAGGTTATCTTCTTGCAGCAGTGTCCAGTGGTGATATGGGCAGTGGCTCTGCCAGGAAGAGAGTGTGATGGCAGCACTCTCCTCCACGTGGGACCAACTCCCTGTGGAAAGGAGCACGACGGACACACAACTTCCTTCTGCAGTGCAGCTGGGTACTTTCCCAGGCTGCACTGGGGCAGGAAGTGCCGCTGTCACACTTCCTGCCCTTCTGTAGGACAGGTAACTGTGAGATGCTGGCACGATCATATGTCATTGATGGGGAAAACCCACCAATGATTTAACTCACGATTGTGCTGCCTGGGGACAGGAGAACAATGGGACCACAACAACATCATGCAGAAGTTTCATTGTGGTCCCATCCTTCTCACGTCCCCATGGTGGAATGGGAGGGAGCTGTGGAAAGGGCTTTTATTTCTGGCTGGACGTAACTGTTTAACGGAGAAGCCTATAGGTCCTATCCTTTCTGCTATAGCCTCCCCCAGCATTCCCTGAGTTCCGTGAGTTGTGATTGGCTAGGCATGCCCTGTTTCTCCCTTCATAGAAGCCTATTGAACAAATGAAGGCATCTGATCTCTTCCCTGAAAACAAATCCAAAGTCTGTTGAATAATGTCATTTTACAACTGAAAGGAATTTTACAGAGAAAGTAAACAATTCCTCTTTGTAGCTCTGGAAGGGGGAATTTTAACATATTGCCAGAGCCTAACAGTGTCATTTTTTTGGACTACAGCTCTCAGAATCTCCCAGTCCATCACTGTAACACAGTGATTTGCAGCATAGTGTGGTGCAATATCCAAGTAGATATTGGATATTCCCAAGTAGAGGGTGCTTCTTGAATCAATAGAAACCCAGTAAGTCTAACTGATCATAATGCTAATTGGCAGAATTTGTGACTGGTTGCCAAGATATTAATGTACCCAAATATGGATACGAGGTCTTCAGTCCTTCTCCCAGGACTTGCTTCTGCCATCATTATTTTGTACCACAAACCTGTTGGTATCATATTAGAGCCTTGTAAATTGGCATCAGAAATCAGACTGAACTATGTTCACAGCCATGCTTAAAGATTCCAGTGCTTTTGTGTAAGATCACAATGCCTTCATTCTGATTAGCCAAATGATGCTTGCAGAGTGGATGTCTTGGCTCAAAGCATATGGAGTGAGAAAACAGTGATCTCCTAGGAGTCTTAGATACTTGACTAAAAATACTCAAAAAGTCATTTATTGGCTGACTCTGGAGCCATTTTGAACCTTGAGATCAAAAATAGGTCCCCCTTTTTTCATTATACTACTGTGCCATCTTTACTGTAGTCGCCAGCTGAATTGAACATCTGTTACCAAAATGACAAATTAATAGTTATATGTCATTGATCCTTGCTATTCTAAGTGAAGGTAAACCAGATGAAGTAACATAAAAAATAACCAATGCTTCCCTGTAATAATTCAAACTCAAGCTATCTGAATGTGTAAAATATCCTGAAGAGCAGCTATCCACATTAGTTTATAAACTTACCTTTTATAAGGTGGGAAATGGATGTTACTTAATATCCAAATTATTAAGAAGCAAAAATGGATACTTGTTCCTAAAGTGCCCAGAAGTTTGATTATACTTGGGAGAACATAAAATCGGTTTTTTAAAAATGAGATCACTGAAATTCAGAGGCATGAGAAGATGATGATGCATTATGCTCCCAAATTTTGATGGTAAACTATGAGAGTAGTATATTATGTTATGTAAAGGAAATATTTTTAAAAGAGCATGAGGGTAAGGGATGGAGTTCCTAAGACCTCAGTCATAAAATTGTTCAAGCTTACTCAGCAGTAAAATCACATAAAAATAATTTTAAATGTCCACAGAACCAGTCATGTAGGGATGGAGGTGGCGGGGGAGGTAGTTTGCTCCGGGCGGCAATGTTTTTGGGGCATCATGGCCTGTAGCCATGCCCCTACGCACTGCAGCCATGCCCCCACACACAGTGGCCACGCCCCTCATGCCGTAGCCCTGCCGCCTCCTGCTCCCCTCCCCACACTCCAAGCTCCGCCACTTCACAGAACATTGATATGTGCCCAGCAGCTTTGCATGCCTACCAGCCAGTTTTGAAAGACCATCATAGAAAAAAATGGAGATCCTATCCCTCCTTTTGCTCAGGGCTATTTATCTTTCTCTAGCTCCTGGTTTTCAGGCTTCCTGGTCATTTCTGGCATGCTAAGAAAAAAGAAGCAGTTCCTGAGAAGCCTTTGAACATTTCCCCAGGTGTCTTCTTGAAGCCAATTTAGCAAAAATCATGTTAATTCCACTTCTAACTCTCTCAAATAAAACATAAAGTACACTGAAGCTGCAGTAGATAAAAGAATTTATTTTGAAATAATTTTGTGAAAAGGAGCTCACCCATGGCCATGCTCAAGGAATAAAATAGAGCAATTGAGTCATCAGTGCTCTCTGTCTCACTTCCTGGGAGATCAGCTCCATTACTCTGTGATCCTGGACTATCTCCCTACCAAAAAAACTAGAGGCCATAGAGTTTAAGAGTGGCCAGTAAATGTTCATCCAGCTGCTTTCTGCCCCAGTCCAACAGGTATGACTCAGTGATTATCAGAAAAAGAAATGATTGCAATTAAGAGCTGCTATGATGGTTATTATAAATTATAACTGATGTAAGTATGATGAAGTACGTTTCACCTTTAAAATAAAAATAATACTCTTAAATAAAATAAAAGTAAAATACATTTAATATATTGAACTATTTTGATACAAAGAATTCACTCATCAAATATTCATTATTACATAATTTATTTCATTTATCAGGTAATTCAGGCCCTTTCCGCATGGCATTTGCCATGCGAAAGGGCACCTGGAGCGTCGCGTGATTGTGAGGAGCGATCTGCACGATGCACTCACAATCGCATGACGCTCCAGGGGCCAGCAGGGGCCGATCGCGCACCTTTTCATTTTCGGCTGGAAACTGAAAATGATGCATGATCATGTATTGCTCCCGGCCCCCGCATGCACTTACCTGGTGTGTGGAGCCTCCAGAGCCACGGCAGTCATGCTTCCTGCCCCAGCACAGCCTGGGAAAGCCCCAGGCTGCGCTGCGGAAGGAAGAGGCGGGGTCTTGTGTGAGCAGGCAGCTCGTGTGGAGCTGAAGCAGCAGGGACATGAGAGCCTCTTGCTGAAGGCTGCTCAGGCGATCCCCGCACCCCAGCACCAGAAAAAGGTAAGGTGCGGAAAGGGCCTCAGTTAGGATAATTAATTAGAAAATAATAAAATAAATCAACAAATTTAAAATGAAAGAAGTATGGTTTGCAGCCACATTTACAAACCAAATGCGATTCCTGGCCTCACCTCAGTTGTCTACCCCAGCCTAGAACTGATGTCACATTTGAGGCAGAGTCACAGAATTCTAGAAGGGACAAAATAACCCAATCTGGTACCCTGAAAATGCAGGAAATCCACAGTTAAAGCATGCCTGACATCTAACTTCTATTTAGAAACATCTAATGAAAGAGAGCCTACCATCTTCTGAGCTAGCACATTAGAGCATCAAACAGCTTTTGTCATATAAGCATTTCTTCTTAATGTTTAGTCAAAATCTATTGTCTTGTCCATGTGTTCCAGTCCAGTCCTCCAGACCAACAGAAAATGAACTTATCCTATCTTCTGTATAATACTCCTTCTGATACTTGTGTGGTATGATATCACCTCACAGCCTTTTCTTCTCCGAGCTGAACATTTCCAGTTCCTTTAGTGGTTTCTAGACCCCTTGTCAACATATTTTAGCTTGTTGGTCTTCTTCTTAAATTGTGGTACTCAGAAGTGGAAACAGTACTCCAGGTGAAGGCTGACCAAAGCTAAATACAGTAGAACTATCAATTTGATCTGGGTTCTGTACCTCTGTATAGCTAATGTCATTTGCTTCCTTGCTGCTGCAACATATTGTCAATTGATGTTTCACTTGCAGTCTGCTATGACCCAAAATCTAATCTTTTTCATTTCTCATACAAAAGTACACTGTTTTGGCCAATAGGCATATTATATATTTAAATGTACATCATTTATATCCAGGATGGTAGATATTGAATATTTGCTGAATGTTGACAACCATATGAGAACTATCTCAAATGACCCCAACAACAGACAAATATTTCTCTACATACAGTGCTGCCAATCAGATTACTGATCAATGATTAACTTGATAGAAGACAGAAGTGCTGATTGATTAGGAACCAGTCCTGAGTTAGAATATCACAGCCTAGATCACTATTGCTAGCTCACCAGGGATGATGTGAATGTATGTTCTCTTTTGCCTTGGACAAGTGAACAGAGCAGATTTCTTTATAATAGCAATTACTTGGACTGTCAGTTGAGCCTCCCCTATTATCTCTTTGTTTCATTTCTTAATCATCCTGCCACAGTGTTTCTTCTTTCCCACTCTCCTAAGGGACTCTAGGGTACAGCAGGCTAATGACTGTGATGGTTTAGGATTGACACAACATGTTCAATTAACCAAGAAAGAAGACTTGGAAAAAGTTGTTCCAAACACTTCCAAGCAGTCTATGTGTAAAATAATTGTGTTTGAGTCAGTTACTAACAGTAATAGTCTCCTGAGTGACTTCCACTTTCATGAAAAGGTGGGTTTGGTAGCTTTACAGAATTCTGCTTCCTTGGCAATTCTTGAAGGGATTCCAGTCTTGGTGTTAATCTTCAGCAAGTGGTGAGGAGCTTCTGTGTTAATAACAAATTGTGACTAGTCCCTCCTGGCTGTGAAGCACACAGTCCCTCAAGGATGTGAAAGAGCACATAAAAGACTTTAATTTAATAGACAAGCCTGTGAGTTTAGGGCAAACTTTGTCTTGGGGAGGTTTCTCTCCTAGGACGGTCACTGAAAATAGGATTTCCTTAGTCAGTCAAACCCAGCAGTTTGCAGCTTAAGATTTCAGCTTTTCCAAGGACCAGGCCACAAAATCAATTTTGCTTCTAAAGGGGGGCCTATAGGCAGAGACTTTTCAAACATAAGCTTATTACCACCAAGTAACCAATAACGCCATGTCAATGCAGATTTTTTATTTTGTCATGTGCATAAGGAAAGATGTTCAGTATTGTTAGCCCATCCAAACTAGCATAATATCTGGGCTGAAAAATCAAGAAAGGCTGTAGTTAGTCTCTTTTGGGGAGGAGAGGAGACAATAATAACTGTAGTTGATTTTTACTGAAATGCCATTTTTTGGAGCCTTTAGGCTTCACATTTTTGAGTCTACCTGACAACCATGGGGATTTAGAAAACTGCTCTCTTTAAGAAATAAATAAATAAAAAGGAAAGAAATTGGATATTCTCACTTAATTGCATGGTTACAGAAGTCAGAGCTTCAGCTGAGACTTAAAGATACAAGAAACCCCGGAGGTAAGAGTGGACCAATCAACTAACCATTTCTCAAAGCTTCTCTTAAGGGGATGCTTGTTGATGACAAATCAACCACTGAGATTGATAGCTGTATTCAACATAAACAGCGGGTCTTCCTGATTCTTTAATATCAGCAGGTACCGCTTCCCTAGACAAAATGTACTATAATGTGCTGAAATTCTGTCTCTTATCCAACTCTTGCAGATAAATGTTCCTGATATGGAATCTAAAGCTTGTAAAAATTATTTTTGAAGGACAACCCCCAAAATCCTCTGACCAATAAGGGCTGGAGATTTTGGGCATCTGCCCTACACTGTTATAGTGCTATTCTTCCACTTTCAACATCCTAAGGAATCCTGGAGTTTGCAGTTTAGGGAGGGGCATTTAGAATTCTCAGCCAGAGAGTTCTTTGGCCTCAGTAAACTACAAACCCCAGAATTTGATTGGATGTTGGAAGTAGAATAATAGCACTATAACGATGTAGGGCAGAACTTGGCTCTGAGAATTGTCCCAAAACGTAGCTTTTCAAGGCTTTGATGGAATCTGAGGTCCCAGGGCAAAGCCAGTTTGCAATGAAAGAAGGGGAATTAAGGGAAGCATTTACAAAATCTCTTTTGTTGTGGCTGGCAAAAGATGGGATAGAATTGATGAATTCTTTCAACAATCTTTCTGTACTGACACAAAATCTTGGAATACACACTGCCCTGCTGTCTTAAATGATGGTAGGAAGGAGCTGCCTGATAAGAGGAACTTGAAGCAAAATAATTTCAGAGAATCAAAAATAAGTGCATTCCTTGCCATTCTACACCACTAAAGCACCCCTGAAAGATACTCATCTAAATTCTGTTTAAAGACCTCCAAAGAGGGAGAGTATACTAAATTCTGAAGCAGTTCCTTCTATTTTCAGGCAGCTCTCTCAATAAAATTCTTCCTCATGTTTAGGTGGGCTCTCTTTTCTTGGAATTTGAATCCATCGGTTCATTTCCTTGTCTCTCCAGCAACAGTAAACAAGCTTGTTCCATTGCCTATATGACATCCCTTCATATTTTTGAAGATAGCTACCATGTCATCTCCCAGTCTTTGCTTCTCTAAGCTAAAACATACCCAGCTCTTTAAGTCATTCTTCATAAGGCTTGATTTCCAGATTTTTGATCATTTTGTCTCCCCTTCTGTGTACACATTCCAATTTGTCAATATCCAGCTTGAACAGTGGCGCTTGAACTAGACACGGTATTCAAGGTAAGGTCTGACCAAATGAAAGCATTTTCTGGCTCCAAACTGAGAAAGGAAATTTTATTGCCTTGCTTTACACCTTTTTGTCCTAGTCTGTGCCCAGCAGGGAGGCATGTCCTGAACTTTCTGTCTGCATAAACCCTCTCTTTAGGATATCTCAGGCAAGCAAGATGAAGATTGATGACCCTAATAATGTCACTTTTCTTCTGCTGCATAACTTTTAGCCATCATTGCCTGTTGAAGAATGCAATGATTTTGCACTTTCTGGTCACCCTAATTCTAAAGTGCTTGATATCAAACTTCTAAACTTGTTTACTTATTTTAAAAGACAGGTGACTCCTATTTTCAGTTTATTCATCAAAACATCTTATCATTTGCATACCTAGCAAAATCATGAAAAATCAATTGATTAATCAAATTAAATAATTTACCACCATTGACTTAAATCTTCAAATCAAACAACACACCCACAATTTGGGATGTAGGGTGAGAAGGTTTGAATTAGCAGAGAAATATATTCATGGTTTTGCTTATATATATATATATATATATATATATATATATATATCAAAGTAAAGGAGGGGGGATTTCATTTTTTGCCAGCCTAATTTTGGCAGTAACTCAAAACAAGAGAGGATCAACTGCTGTTTGTGAGGTACATGTTTTCATTGGATTTATTGTGAGAAGTGTTTCCTCCCAAAACAAAACAGCTCCTGTTTTTATTAACACCTCCAGGGCAGGGAGATGTTCTGCAGGTGTGGCTTTTCCACCTTGGTGGCTCAGCTGTATAACAAAATATAATCTTCTCCCACTTGCTAGGCATCAGAGCTGCTCAACCAGAGTGGTTTGTGTGTGTAGGCAGGCAGGTGGCTGAACTGGAGTGGAAACATTCACACCTGAGGAACATCTGCCTGCCCTGGAGTAACTAAGCAAAGAGCAGGAGCTTCATCTAGATCGCAAAGTGGTGAGCTTCTGTGCCGTGCCAAATGCATCATTGATGTAGACTAATGCAGTGGGCAGTGCATGCCAGATGGCATTGTGAAATTCTGGTGCATTTCTACTTTCCACCCCCCCACTGCAATGTTGTTTCTATGCATGCGTCTATATGTTTTCCTATAGCCATTTTTAAATCATGTTGCATCCAGAATGAGGAATGTGACCTCCTCAGAGTTGTGATCACTTTCCATTGTTGCTTCGTAATGACACAATCATTTTATCACTCCAGGACACTGCTGGAAGATCAAAAAGATGCTATCTTGACTTTCTGCTCTTCTCACTTAGTAAATAAGAACCAAAAAGAACCTATGAGTAGGAGACGCCTGCACAAATGCTGGTGGGGCCTCAGCAACTCTCCAAACATGCCAGGTGTTGCTCCAGGAGCTAAATGAAGCCAAAACCTCTGGTTTGTTTGGTTACATGTTTGTGCATATTGTTTATTTGTATAGGTAGATTTGTAACTGACTGATTGAACAAATTCAAAGAATAATCACCAATGATTCCTCTTCATCTGGGAGAGAAATGATCAATGGGATGCCAAAGAGTGCAGACCTTTTTTCAGCATTTTCATAAATGCTTATAAGGTATGCTTATGAAATTTGTAGATGGTTCTAAATTAGGTAGCTGATACCCTACAGGATACAATCAATCGGATAGGAATGTGGGGGTGGGGTGGGGCGATTTGCACTGGGTGGCAATGTTTCTGGGACTTTCCCACCCATAGTCATGTTCCCACACACTGCAGCACACCCTCGCACACTGCCCATGCCCCTTGGCCATAGCCCCCCTCCAACCCAGCCCTCCACACATACTCCAAGCTCCGCCACTGGATACAATCAGAATTAAAATGATCCTAACAGACTGGAGAGCTGTGCCATGAGAGAGAGAGAGTGTAAGGCACTGTGGCCATTTCCACACTACACTGTTATAGTGCTATTATTCCACTTTCAACATCCTATGGAATCCTGGAGTTTGCAGTTTACGGAGGGACATATATAATTCTCTGCCAGAGAGCTCTCTGGCTTCAATAAAGTAAAAACCCCAGAATACCACAGGATGCTGAAAGTGGAAAAATAGCACTATAACAGTGTAGTGCAGAAATGGTCTATATTTAGCCAGGAAAAAGAAAATTCACAAATATAGAATGTGTGACACCTGGCTTGACAACAGCGCCTGTGAAAAAGATCTAGAGGTCTTAAAATAAAACAAAAACAAAACATGAGTCAACAGTGGTAAAAAAAACCCAATACAATAATAGACCCCTTAAACAGGAGTTAAATGACAAGATTGAGGGCAGTAATAATACCATTCTGTTCTGCTTCGGTCTGACTTCACTTGTAATACTGTGTCCATTTCTGGGCACCACAATTCAGGAAGGATATTGACAAGCTAGAATGTGTCCAGAGGACAACCAAGATGACAAAAGATGACCAAGCCCTAAGAGGAATAGCTTAGAGAGCTGGGTATCTTTACATTGGAGAAGAAGACATTTGAAGATGTTGTGATAACCAGTATGCTATAGTTGCTTGAACATTGGACTCCAGCTCTACAGACCAGTGTTTGACTCTCCACTCAGCCGTGGAAACCCACTGAGTGATCTTGGGCATGCTATACTCTCTCAGCCTCAGAGGAAGGCAAAGGCAGACTCCCTCTGAACAAATCTTGCCAAAAATTCCCTGTGATAGGTTCACCGTAAGTCGGAAACAACTTGAAGGCACATAATGATAACGATAGCCAAATTTAAATTTTGGAAGGCATGTAATATAGAAAATGGAACAAGCTTTTTTTCAGCTATTCCAGACACTAGGATATAAACCAAGGGATCCAAATTACAAGAAAAATATTCCAACTAAAGACTAGAAAGAATTTATTGCTAGTAAGAGAGCTGTTTGTCAGTGGAAGAGACTGCCTTGATGGTGGTAGAAGGATGGACACATCTTCTTGACGATCTTTAAGCAGAGGTTGAATGACCATCTTTTGGGAGTGCTTTAACTGGGTATTCCTGCATGGCAGAGGATTGTACTATATGGTTCTTTCAGTCCCTTCCAATTAAATGATGATATATATTCTGTGTTTCCTCCAGTAAGCTCAAACTAGCATATTTAGTTCTCATCTTGCTCATTTTATCTTAAACAACATTTTCTCTAACTGTGCTGATTAATCCTGTTATCCCACTTTTTCAGCTTTTAAAATATTTCAGTTTCTCTCTCCAGCTCCCACTGTTAAGCTTTGTCTTCAGTTTACTTAGGCCATTTTTGCCCTACACTGTTCTAGTGCTTATTCCACTTTCAACATCCTGTGGAATCCTGGGGTTTGCAGTTGAGGGTGGGGCATTTAAAATTTTCTTTGGCCTTTGTAAACTACAAACCCCAGAATTCCACAGGACATTGAAAGTGGAATAATAGCACTAGAACCATATAGGTCAGAAAACAGTCTGTGTGAGGCCATTGCTCTATGGATTGCCCACCCCTGTGAAAATCTTTTTTTCAATTTTTTATTTTTCAATAGGCTTTTAATTTTTAATAATTTTTGTTATCTGCCTTGAGAGGGTTTCCTTTACGTGGAGAGGCAAGATTTTTTAAAATGCAATAAATAAATGTAGAACCAGAAGGAGCTGAAAGAATACTGTCAAACTCTATGTGCTCATTATTAGGTAGAGTAAGAATCATGCGACCTTCTGGATGTTGTTGGACTTCGGATCGTTGTATTCTGTTTTGCTGTCTGGAGGTTGCAATCCAATATCTAGAGGGTTGTGTGATTCCTACATGTTTCAAGGGCTGAAACAATGGCCCTTTCTGCACCCCACCTTTTTGCAAGGATATACAGTGGAGATCCCAGCAGCAGCTCTCCTGGAATGGGAGCATGACAGAAGCACTCACCTCCATACTGGTTGGCTCCCTGCGGAAGGGAGCACAATGACCATGCTTCTTCCTTCCACAGCACACCCGGGTAACTTCCCATGCTGCGCTTAGGCAGGAAGCATAGTCATTGTACTTCCTGGGCTTTTGCAGGACAGTTAAGTCTGTGATGATGGCATGATTATGGGTCGTTGATGGGGAAAACCAGTCAATGATTTAATCCATGATTGCACTGCCTGGGAATGGGAGAAGGATGGAATCATGATGATGTCATGCAAAACTGCCGTCGTGGTCCTGTCCTTCTCCCATCCCCATGATGGGCTGGGAGAGTGGCATGGAAAGGCCCAATCTCTGTGTGTTCACATCAGAGCCAGGCCAAGGCCTCAGGTAACAGACAAACTGAATCTCCATTTCACATAAGGACCATTCAGATGGGAAGTTGAATCTTACTTTGACACAGGTGACATGACAATATCTTCTACTCCAAATGAGGACAGTGGTGTAGCTCAGGGGATGTGAGGCAGGCCATATGGCATATGCCACTTTGATCTCCAACATCCTGCCTGTGTTATATAAATATTCAGCAGTCAAACTCATACAATCCCATTCCACCCTCCTTCCATGCATGGGTATCTTGATTTGAAAGGGCTAGTAACACAACACCTGCTATTCTAAGTGCATACTGCACAACCTTTCTATGTTGGAACCATCACTTTTCCAACTGAGCATGAATCCAGACTTGCTGGGGTTAAGTTTCCTTCTGGTTTTTAATGTTTCTCCAGCAGCAATAGAGAACCCTGCCCTACAATAATACACTGATAATCAAGTTTATTATGCAACTGAGTGCATCTTTGGGTTAACGTTCTGTGGTTTGGGTGGTTGTTCCATCTTTCAGAAGGAACACCAAGAGCTGAACAATGAAGTTTTTGTGAGCAGAGAGAGAAAGAGAGCAAGGCTTTTTATTTTTTAAAAAATACTTTAATAAACTAATGGCATAGAAGAACTCCAGGCATATTCCACTGCTAGATTTGATGTGTGTGGTGTTAAAATTTGTGTGCAGAAAATGAGAGTCTTTCCTTCTCTGTATCTAAAAGAAGAGAATGGGAAGGCATCTTGGATGAAAGTTGATTTGAACACCACATTTTCTATATTCTCCTTATAAGTTGAGGAAATTACAATAAAGCATTTTTTTTGGAAGCTCTTAATATATATCTTTTTTGCACCTTACCTTTTCACACTGCTGAGTTGGGATTTTCACGTGAGAAGGCTTGGGAGGAACGTTCTCACAAGCCTCCTGCTTCAGCTCTGCAGCTCCTTCCTGCTCGCGTGAGCGCCCCCGCCTTCCTTCCGCAGTGCAGCCTGGGAGTTGGAGGCTGACCTGGGGTAGGAAGCATGACCAGCGCAACTCAGGGGGCTTCGCACAGCAGGTGAGTACACCCCAGACCCCTGAGCAATGTGTGAACACGCACCATTTTCGGCTTCGAGCCAAAAATGAAAAAGTGCATACCCGCTTCGCTTCAGGCTCTTGACCGTTGCATAAATGTGAGTGCATCATGCAGACCTCTCCTCACATTTACATGATGCTCAAGGGGCCCTCTCGCTTCCAAAACGCTGTGCAAAAAGGTCCTGGGAATGGATGCAGCAATCTGTTTCATGTGCCTGTATCTTTGTATGTGTTTGAACACAAGTCTATTCCATCCTGTCTTCTACAATTTCCATCCTGTCTTCTACAATTTACATTCAAATTGTACACATTTCCTTACAAAATATATGCATTTTAAACCAAATTTCCCCTAAAATACACACCATTGTATGATTTTTTTTTTGAGCTAGGAACAGCATCACAATTCAAATAAATGTGCCCTCTAGAGGAAAACTGTGTTCCAGTCCACAATACTGTTGACGAAATTCAAACTAAATGCATTCTCTTAGAAGTGAAGAACAACTAGAATTTGTCAGCATACCTAAAATGTAGCACTTGCTTGTATGTTGTATAACCCCTGGCTGTCAATTTGTTTGTGACCTTAATACTTCAACTATAAATGTTATGGACAGTGGCTAGAACCAAACCTACCACATTTCTGCTGGAATGTGGGAAATCTTCTTATGCAAAGTCACATTGTTTATCTAACCTATTTTTCCTCCCAGCACTAATCTGATTGCAGAATTTGGAAAAATTACTTTTTAGGACTATAGCTCCTAAGTCTTCACCTAGCATGCCCAGTTTACTGCATGCAAAACATATCTGCAGGCTTCTGAGTCCATTTCCACACTATACTGTATAGAGCAGTTATTCTGCTTTCAACATCCTGTGGCATCCTGGGCTTTGCAGTTTAGGAAAGGGCATTTAGAATTCTCAGCCAGAGAGCTGTTTGGCCTCAGTAAGCTACAATCCCCAGAATTTGATGGGATGTTGAAAGTGGAATAATAGTGCTATAACAATGTAATGTGGAAATGGCCTGAGACTTTATCAAGATAAGATAATATGCAACAATAGTCATGAGGCAATCATCTGAAGTCTCTGGGCTGACTAACGCTAAGAGCTCAGAAAAAAACTTGTTTGGAATACGTCTCCAAGAATCCCAAAGCAAGCATGGCCAGTGGGAGTTGGAGTGTAGAGCCTGGAATCAAACTATTTCCTATTACCTTCTGTATTTGAACTTCAGGCTACAGCTTGTTATCATTGAGTAGTTGGAAAACATTTGAGCATACTTAGCGCCTTTAACAAAGCTGGATTTCTGATGAGCTAGCTCTTTATACAAACAATGACCTGCATACTAAGAGCTTAGCCAAGTGACTGTCAAATGAGTGTCAAACAGGTAATGCCTTGGGTGTTGCTCTGCAGCAGCCACTCCAAACAGCTGCTTGGAATGTTACTTGATTCAGCCCCTACTCATGTTAAACTACCATTCCTATCATCTCCAGTCATTGCCAAGTTGACTAGGATTCATTCAAGTTAAGTATACTGCCTGAATATCTTTAAGGCACTGCATCGTATCTGATCTCAGAAGCTATGCAGGGTCAGGCTTGGTTAGTGCTTGGAAGGGATATCAGATGATAGAAACTATAATCAGAAGAAAATAGTTTCAAATCACTTCTGAGTATTGCTTGCCTAAGAAGGCCCTCTGAATATTTCTTGCATAAGGAAACCCTATAAAATCCATAGGGTTGTCAGAAATCAATAGTCAATTTGAAGGCACAGACTTAACATAGGGACAGCCCCCAGCTCTGCTTTACAGTGGAGCAAATTATTTTGCTTCATGATAGTGGAAGAGATCCTTGAGCCAATATCCAATTATACAGATTGCCATTTGAATTATGCCAATATAAATTCTATACAGTTCAACTGCTGGCATTAAAATGGGGGAATGAGCATAAGTATAATGCGTGAAGAAAATCCCATTGGTTTCTTTCCTTCTCTAGATGAAAGCTTTTCTCCTTATGGAGTTCACTCTTCATTAATCTCTGGTTTTGACAGTGGATGTTATTACTACTGGGTGCTACTAATTTGAGTTACAAATTAGAAATAATCTGCCTGTACCTTTAAAAGGACCTTAAGCGGCATTTTTTGGCACCAGATTCTTTGTAGCTAAGGGAAGGATATGCACAGTTCAATTCAGATGGTTAGCAGGGTGCTGACAGCAACATGTTGGTACAAGATTTCACTGTTCAGTTTTGTTTTTAATTAAAGCAGCATTGAGATTTTCAGATAGGTTGAAAAGCTAACATTCCTGAACAATGCAGCAGTGTGTGCAAAACCATTTTGTTCTATTTTTATAAAAGTGTACAGTAAGAGATGAAAACATATTTTAAAGTAACAAAAGTAACTGGTTTCTGGTGAAACTGAATTTGGATCATTAACATGGTCATTTAGAATGCTTTTTGGTAGAAAAAAACTGAATTACAAACATGATAATTTACAGTTAAGTTATTTCAAACTATATTCTAAGAGCATACCCTGGGAAAAAATGTTCTGGACGCTTATGAAAAACAATTTAAAGTGGATCTGTATTGTTAAGTTGACATGACAACATTGCATATGGATGCTATTAGGGGTGGAAGAGAATTTCATTTGGTCTGCATTTTAAAGTGAATTGCTGCAAGTCAGACTTCTTGGTGTAACCTGCAAATCAGAACAGATTACACACTTCTCTGAATTTTTCAATGGACTGAGCATAGAATCTTGCACTTTTTGCATGAGAATCCAGACAATGGCCCTTTCCGCACAAGGAAGTTAAAACAGGCCAAGGCGTCCTGTCACAGAGGTCGTCCACACCTTGGATCGGACTAGGTTCGGACTTTTTACCTTAGTTCTGCACTTTAGTCCAATCCAAAATGCCCCCAAGTGGTCCTCCAGTGCGCTAAGTGAAGACCGGAAAAATCCGGTCTTTCAATCTTCTTGAGCACGCCATTTCGTACCTGCTCACTTGTGCAGATGTGCAGGCTCCCACCAATGCAAGCCTGCGATCAACGGAGGGTGGGCCGTGGGCGTGGTCAGCGTCAGTGGTTGGTCTGGACCCACAAAGAACAGGAAGCCACCATTTTCAGCCTCAGCAGTGTGAATCTACGGACCTTGCACTGCTCCCATTCGCCCTGGAACAAGAAAGGAGCCCTGCAAAAGGGCTTAAGGGAAAGTCTGTGTTGCTTCAAAGAGAGAAGAACCGGTAAGTAATGGCATGGAGCGATTTACTCGCCTCGTGCGGAAAGGACCATTAAGAGAAGTTGCACACAAAAATGCATCCATTAGGGAATGATGCATATAGAAAAAAAAATAAGGAAAAGTGTTTACAATATTCAATTGTGGGAATGGTCAGGAAAGTTGTATGTGCACATGTTTGTAAACTGCAGAATTATATGGAAACTGAACAGAGCAGATTTGAATACATGCAAAATTGTCACAGATATGTACTGATTCATGCATCCTTAACTGTTCTACCTAATAATGGCTTCCTCCCAAGATTCCTAGGAACTGAAATTTGTTAGGAGTACCAACAATTCTTTATCATGAGAATGCTAGTGTCCTTCACAGACCTACAGTCTACAGGGTAAAGTTCCCAGAGAAGAGGGAGTGACTGTTGAAATAGTTGTAAATCTGTTGCACAGATATGCCCAGTCTTGCAAAGACTGAGTTGTAGGAGCTATGTTTTGCACAATTTTTTGAAGAATGTTTTGATATTGTCTTTCTGACATGCAATAGCAAACAAAGTGACGCTCACGAAATAAAATTATTAAACATACAACAAATAATGTTAAAAGAAAAACTACATTTGACAGAAGAAAAATTAGAAGAAAATCATTTATTTATTCCATTTATTTATATCATGAATTTTATCCCCAAGGCTCGGGGCCAAGACCAAATGTGGTTATGCCAAGTCCTTCTTCATCCTCTTATGTCTAGATGGTAGCTTCATAAAATAATTAAGCTTTGAACTTGGATCTTCTTATTCCTAGTCTGAGAATTTAAGCAAAGCATCATAATGCTCCATATCCATAACTCAAAGGACCAAAACTAAAAACAAATTTCAGCAGTGCTATTAGGCCTCACAGTAAGCATTTTGCTGTGCTGAAACACACTAAACTTCACTTCTGGGACTAGTATGATGATCAGATTTCACACTTCACTGAATTGGTGTTCCAGGTATTGGCTCTAAAAACAGACTGTGATCAGAGTAATAAGCTAAAAAGTAATTCATAACATTTTTTTTAAAACAGTGTAATGAAAGATTTCAAAAATAAATATGAAGAGTGGGATACTTTTTAAGTGTGCGTGTGGAGCGAAAGATACATTAATGCAGAAATAAAGATCAGACTTAAGAATGAACACGTATCAAATTGACCTGGGTGGAAAATAGACTGACCTGGTTATCTTGACCTCAGACAATAACCATCAGAAACTTAGAAGTACTTTCTTTGAGAACCACCAAGAGAAAGAATAAGCATAGTTGGTGGGGATGTGAGAGAGGACCTTTTCTCTAGACTCTGGAACTCTCTTCCCAGGGAGGCCAGAACGGCCCTCTCTTTATTGTCCTACTGGGAGCAGGCTAAAATCTTTTTATTCAGGCAGGTGTTTAAGACAGAAAGTCTTAAGAAAAACGAGCTAGGTGTGCTATACTGTTTTAATTGCTATCTTTTAATCTCTTTTCAGCTATTTTACTTCTTAAATAGTTTAATCCTGTTTTAATATGTACTATTTTTATGTTTTTATATTGTATTGTTTTAATGTGTAAACTGCTTTGAGACCCAGTTTTGGGCTAAAAGTGGGATACAAATAAAAATTATAAAGATGATGATGATAAGCAAAAAGCCCACAAAACAGGCTGGTATTCTGTTACCTCAGATATTCTGAAGGACATTCACAGGTAGGGAAAAGAAAGCAGACCAAGAGGTAATGATTTTCCATTTTTGTATGTGGAAATTGCTTGCTTCCATGTCAGTAGGGCAATGAATCACCTCCAGGTTTTAGATATAACATTAAAAGGCATAATTGAGGGTATGGAATCTGAGGAATCTGACACAGAGCAGGCAAGACTTGAAAAGGCCTATGTTTTTTCATTCCAAATCAGAGCAGCTGGTGGCAGATAGGCATGGTGAAGAACTTTAGCAAGGTAAGCCTTGATCTCAGTCAGAATTTATGGAGACTTTGAAGATACCCCCATAAGTTGCGGCACATCTATGAGAGAAGAAAGGAAGGAACAACAGCTCTGGCAGAAATTTAAACAGGAAATGCTGAGCAACTAAATACCTACAATTTCAAGGCCAGGTGGCTATAAATTTTACAGTAGCTGCCAAGAGTTCTTTTTGTTCAAAATGGTTTCTTATCTTTCAGTGCTCTTTGTGCTTGTGGATTTGTTTGCACTTCTAGACTGGCTTACCTTTTATACATCTTTGTCTTTCTCTTTGGCTGGTGTTATCATAGTTACTTTTCTGATGATGCATTCTGGAATGGCTAAGACTTTCATCTCCAGTAATTCCCTTGATTACTCATGTATGACCTAGATCAGTGGTTCTCAACCTGTGGGTCCCCAGATGTTTGTGGACTTCAGCTCCCAGAAGCCCAAGCCACTATGGTAAATGCTCAGGGCTTCTGGGAGCTGAAGTCCATGAACATCTGGGGACCCACAGGTTGAGAACCACTGACCTAGATTCAGTTGTCTCGCTGGTAACTGCTTCTCCCTACTATAAATTGCCATTCCTTGCAATCACTGACTCTAGGTATAGAGCATAACAAAGCTATCCAAGCTGCTGAATGCTTCTTCCAAAATACATTTAGGCCCTCAAGCAGTTCCATTATATATGCAGGCCAAAACCCAAGCAGCTTCATTACTCCAGTAAGATGGAAGCCACCAGCTTCCACTGGTGGTGACTCTGATCTGTACCAGAGGCCCACATAATTACTTCAGCATAAATAAAAACTAGAAGGAAGTGGCGCTATGCACTACATAATTAATACAACATATCATTTGAACCTTACGTAAGGTACAGGAATAAGGTACAGGAATATCTCACTAAACTAGATGAATTCAAGTCTCTAGGGCCAGATGAATTACATCCAAGGATATTAAAAGACCTGGCAGAAGTCATTTCTGAACCGCTCACAATAATCTTTGAGAACTCTTGGAGAATAGGAGAAGTCCCAGCAGACTGGAGGAGGGCAAAGTATGTCCCCATCTTCAAGTAGGGAAAAAAAGAGGACCCAAATAATTATCGTTCGGTCAGCCTAACATCAATACCAGGAAAGATCCTAGAGCAGATCATTAAACAGTAAGTTTGTAATTACTTAGAAAGCAATACCATAATCACTAAAAGTCAACATGGATTTCTCAGAAATAAGTAATGCTAGACTAATCTTATCTCTTTTTACACTAAGGTTACAAGCATGATACATGAAGGGAATGCTATAGACAGAGCATATCTTGATTTCAGTAAGGCCTTTGACAAAGTTCCCATGACATTCTTGCAAAGAAGCTAGTAAAATGTGGGCTGGACAGGGCTACTGCTGTGTGGATTTGTAATTGGTTGACTGAACCGAAAAGGTGGTCAACAATGGCTGTTTTTCATCCTGGAGAGAAGTGTCTAGTGGGGTGCCACTGGGTTCTGTCCTGGGCCCAGTGCTATTCAACATCTTCATCAATGACTTGGATGAAGGAGTAGAGGGCATGCAGATCAAATTTGCAGATGACACCAGATTGGGAGGGGGTGCTAATATGCCAGAGAAAAGGATCAAATTTCAAAATGACCTTGACAGATTGGACAGCTGGGCCAAAGCTAACAAAATGAATTTCAACAGAGAGAAATGTAAAGTCCTACACTTAGGCAGAAAAAATGGAATACACAAATATAGATGGGGACGTGTGGCTGGATAGCAGTACATGTGAAAGGGATCTAGGAGTCTTGGTAGATCACAGGCTGAACACAAGTCAGCAGTGTGATGTGGCAGCAAAGAAAGCCAATGCAATTCTTGGTTGCATCAATAGGAGTATGGTGTCTAGATCAAGGGAAGTAATGGTACCACTTTATTCTGCTTTCGTTAGACCTCATCTGGAATACTGTGTCCAGTTCTGGAAACCTCAATTCAAGAAGGATATTGACAAGCTGGTATGTATCCAGAAGAGGGAGACCAAAATAGTGAAAGATCTGGATGCCATGCCCTATAAGGAATGGCTTAGGGAGCTGGGTATGTTTAGTCTGCAAAAGAGAAGGTTAAGAGGGGACATGATAGCCATGTTCAAATATGTGAAGGGATATCATGTCCAGGAGGGAGTGGGCTTGTTTTCTGCTGCTTCAGAGACTAGGACAAGGAGCAATGGATTCAAGCTGCAGGAAAGGAGATTCCACTTGAACCTCAGGAAGAACTTCCTGACGATCAGAGCTGTCCGACAGTGGAATATGCTGCCTCGGAGTTTGGTGGAGTCTCCTTCTTTGGAGGTTTTTAAGCAGAGGCTGGATGGCCATCTGTTGGGATTGCTTTGATGGGTGTTCCTGTATAGCAGGGTGTTGGACTGGATGGCCCCTGGGGTCTCTTCCAATTCTATGATTCTATGAAATACTACTCTTGTGGAGAAGTTTGAGCTTAGTGATAATTGAAAAATGTTCTTACTCTAAACAGACTTCGGTATTGGTCCTATGTTATCTTTTACTGCTGATTAATAGTCATTTTGTGTTCTACGTGTTGTTTTTATACTGTTCTGTATTATATTGATTATATTCTAGTTGATATAATATCTTATTACTGGTATTTATATATGGGGCTACATTTTAGGGACACTTTGTTCTTCTTATTTGGCTACTTGTACTCAGAATGTACACCAGTGAGTTTGTTGTGTCTGCTAATAGTAATATAGACAAAATAACTGATATATTAAAGGTATTATAATTACTAATAATACAGCACCCTAGGAACAGATTACCTTTGACAGATAGCAAAGTTAATTATAAATATCCCAAATGAGGGAGCAAAAAAACCCCACACATCTCCCCCATCATGTACATAGTCTGAGAAAGAAAAAGAAAAAAGTTAATCTTCAAAGCCATGTGGCCAGCTTTTATATTTATTCAGGCTTTTCCTGTGAATGTTGTCCCTGCCAGGGGGACTTGAGTTACAGTTGGGGAAGCATATTTATCTTTTCCTCACAACTCTTAAAATGAGCAATGTCCTTTAAACATTTGTTAACTCCCATGGGTGTACAAGAGAATATAGAAGGAAAATGTGATATTATCAAGCAAATAATGTTAAGGTCATTCAAACCAAGTAGTTCCTTTTGGTGCTCATATCTTCTCCTACTTGAATTGAATTGTGATTTAGCAAAGAAATGGAGTGTTATTCTATACAATGGACTGGGTTTTTCCAGAGCTTATCAGACCATCATTAATTTGTTATCATCACTGTTGCCTCCTTCTCCAACACAATATGTGATGTGCTAAGCTTCCTAGGATTTAGCTGTTTCTCATCTCTGTATGTGGGGGAGGTAAATATTTTCTTTGCTGAAACTTCTAATGATACAACATCTCTAGTTAAAAATAAAGCTTCCTAATATTTAGCACTGTTTAATAACTGAGCCAATTTGATGTGTGTCATACACAATGCCTCTGCAGGACTATAGGTCATTTGAATGCTTTGGCTTGACTTGTTAACTTGTATAAGTACCTATTATTTTCCGAAGTATGGATTAAAGTTATGGTAGAATAGTTTTATTGTTGATGCATTATTTTGAAGTTACAAATGTAAGACATCTTTACTAATATTGTTGAATTCAATTGATCTTTCATACCACTAATGCATAAACTACATACAAACTACAGCAGAGTAATCCTGAGCCTACATTTTATTAACTGACTCAAGGAACACCAGAATGCTCCAGTGAAATTTAAATAGTATAGGACAATGTGTTCTATTTACTAGATAGAGTTTCATGATGCTCAGTGATTTTGGAAAAAGAGAGCACATGTACAATAATTTCAAATAATTTCAACATTTTTTTCTGTGCTGAAGTTGAAATTTCACTATTTTTGAGGACCAGTTGCAATTTGTGTCCTCTGCACCCCATATAAATACTTTGTGCTACAGGAATGTTATGGACATAAGTTTCCTGTACAGGGAAACACATTTTATATGAAACTCCTCCCCCTAAAAAACCCACAAAATTTCTGTACATCTTCTCCAGATTTATGCAGAAATATTTTGTTTGTTTGTTTGTCTGTTTTAAATGTTTGCATCGTGAACTATCTCTCCAGATCAATATTTTCTGTGTAGGATGTCCTGAGAGCCAAGACACCCCCTTTATGTCAAGGATAAGAAAATGGGTGAATATTTTTCATATCTCTAGTAGACAAATTCCTCCTTGCCACTACAATCTACTGTAACCAAGCTGAAGATATCTGAAGCTAAGTAGTCATTTCAGTAGCAATGCAACTATTTTGACAGAACGTTAAAAAATCTAGACATGGATAATTTGTTTCATTTTATGAGACTTAGTGGCTGAAGATCTTCATTACTCTTTAAGGGTTTCTTTTAAAAAGTCTCCTCTTCTCCTAGTATAGCTGGTCAACAAGAACCAGCATGCCTGGGCTGACAAATGATGTTAACTGCAGTTGGAGAGACACCGACTATTGCTATGTGCATGACAGTACAGACAGTGGATATTTCTACAGACACCTGACAAGCATGATTGTGTCCTCTTTTCTCCCTTTCTCTGTCTCTTTTTAACCTCCCGCCAGGTGAAACCCTGATTCAGCATTGGAAGCAAAATCTGCAAGAACACTGCCTGTCAGTCTGTGAGTCTTGTCTCTTTTTCTTCATGAGCACAAGACTATACACGCCAGATGTGGATGGCCTCAGAGGCTCCTGTAGCAAAGAAACAACACAGTGGATCACTTGAGAAAAGAAGCCTGACTTACTGAAGCTTTTGGAGTTGTTTGGGCTTGTAATGTTCCAGGGAGGGTGTTCTCAACCTTGTCACCCAAGGCAAGGCTCCTCTGTCAACGCTGCAGATATGTGATTTATGTTCATTTCCAACATTATAGATCCCCTTGTTAGGTTGCCATTTAAGGTACATAAGGAGGTTCTGTGTTTCTGACCACACGTCTTTATTCTTCAAAAGGACCTATACCTTTGCCCCACTCACTCATTTTACAGGCTGGGTTGGGGGAGACTTGCAGTAAACTCATTGAAACCAATAAGGCAAGTTAGATACAACTAAGTAAAATCCTCATACTTTAAGATATCTATTATAACTGTTAAGGATAGAAAGTATATTCATAATGATACTTCATCAGGTTGAAAAACAAATTTCCCAACACCCATAGAATTCTGTCGGGAAGAATAACAGATCAGTGAGAATTTTTTGCAATTTTCTCCTGGTAATCAAAGATCCCAATGCTTAAAGGGATATTGTTCTCTGAGAAAAACAGGTTTCTTTCTTTTTTCCTTTTTCTTTTCCCACAAAAAACAACCCACTCTTTTCTGCGCATAATATGGTTTTTCTGCACAAAAAGCACTGTTTCTTGCACAGGAAACAGGATGTGGGTTTTTTTGTTTTGTTTTGTTTTGTTTGCTCCAAAAAACTGCATTTCTTAATCTTGCAAAAGAATTCCTATGCAATAGTTCGGGATTGTGGAGGAATATTAATTTTCTCCCACGGTAGGCAATTTTTTTTTCCATCCTCACATGTGAGGGTGAAATAGTTGAGGATTTACATCTCTAATAACTGTAAGTAAACCAGTATGCACCCAGCCACTGCCAGAATAAAAGCTGTGATAAAAGTAGAGAAAAGCAAAAGAACATTTGCAAAATGAGCATTTCTCTTCCATAAATATATTTCAACCAATCAGGTCATTAACGGAAGCCTTGCTCACGAGTTAGTTATGGAGGATGTATAATCTTCTATAAAGATGTGGTGCTGTGCATACTTCCCCTTATCCCTACATTCTGCTGTGTGCTACCTTTGTCCTTCTCATCCTCAGTCTTGCCACATTTAGACATGGGGAGGGCTTTTTCTCCCTAATATATGTTTGTATGCTCTCTTTGGGTATAATACGCAAAACTTTTCATCAAAAAGACAGCACTGGTCTTTTGCTACTGATGCTTCTATGTTTGTGAAAAATTCTATAAGATCTACATGAAGACATACTGAACCTTAAGAAGCCGATAGCATTATCTTAAAAAGTAAAAATAAAATAAAAATAGAATAAAAATAGAACCTGAAATTTAGTAGGCTTTTTTTCTCTGTGATTCTACTGAGTAGCCGTTCCTAATATGAGGCCCTGCTGTACCTTGATTAACTTGAACACATACAGTACAGTTACCATGATTTAAAAGGTGTATGAAACAGATGTTCATCAGGTATATTATCTTGTTTTATTTTATTTTCTATGATTTAACCTTGATTTAATTCAGAAATGGAGATGCTGACTTTGCTGAGTTCCTATTTCCTGTCTTTCAACTGACATCTGAAATGGCATCTGTAGTCTTTTAAATTAAAAAAAATAAGAAAAAGACATATTAAAATAATGCTTTGAAATTGATAGACAAGTGAAGACAGAAATAGAAAAAAGCAAAAATACAATATATGACTTCAAAATTTTTTTACCTTTTAGGAGGTATTAGTGGAAATTTCCCTTCAGATCATCTGTGATCAAAATGTTCCAAAAAACAGCACACGTATTGACATCCAAGAACTAAAAAATATTAAATGTTAAAAATGCAAATGTAGGTAAACTAATACTCTTAAACACTCTGAAGGCACCAGATACCACTTGACCATGAAAGCTAAGCAGGATCAGGTGTAGTTAGTACTTGCAAGAAAGACCACTAGGGATTACCAGATGCTCTAGGATTTATTCAGAGGAACGCAATTAGAAACCATCTCTGGGCACTCCTTGCTAGCAATTTTCTTCCCCCAGTAAGAAAGTATTTGAAAACCACAAAATTTTCTTTTGCTATTTGCAGTTCAGGACTTATTCTGGGCAAAATTTGCATGGGGGTTGTTTTGCACTAAAACTGTTTTCTGCACAGGAAAAGAACAGTTTTCCTGTGCAGGAAACAGTGTTTTCTGCATATGAAACAGTTTTCTGAACAGAAAACAGGCAGTTTAGGGGGCAGGCAATCTATTTTAACCATGGAAAACAGGTTTTGGAACAAAAATCCCATATCTCCCCTCTCACATCACTTTAAGACATTTAAATCCTTCGGAAAAAAGATTGGCAAGATTTTCACTGGGTTGTTACTGTTCTCAGTGGGTTTCCTAACTGTGAGAGAATCCATTTCTCAACCTGGAAATGATTAATAATTAGTATTCTCTCCATCTCTAATGAGTGGACACCTTATTCACATGTGAGATCAGTCAAGAACAAGAGACGAGGTCTTTCCAGTGAGGGAACTGTGACTCAATAGAACTCTCTTGTGGTGGCCAGTTAATGGGTGATAATTTGTTTCATTATGTTTCGTAGTCTTTAAGCATTAAAGTGCATTTTAATTGGGGTCATCATGAGAACATCATCAAGATGTTACTGCTATCTTAAAGCTAGTGTTTTTGTCTTAATATTATATCATTTTGCTGTTGCCTTTGTACTGCCTTTTTATTGTTAAGTCATTATGGCTATTTTTAAGAGCAAAGGCAGTTAACAAGACTAAATGGGAGGGAAAATCCTAAAATTGACTACTCTTGTTGTTCAGTTGGCATAGTTCTTGAGATAAGATTAGGTAACTGTGTGCATGATAAAATTTTCTGTATCCACAGTTAAGGTCATCTTAACTGTTTCTTAGGTCAGCTGAGGTTGCAAACAACATTAATCAGATGCCTTCTGTTTTTGTCATTATAGCTGGTAAAATAGTTTACAATCAGATGCCAGATAACCACATAACTGAGTGTTTGATTATGACAAAATCTATGAGTCACTTGCTAATGTCTCTTATAGAAAGTCAGAAGAAAATGCCAGGACTTGCCTTGAAGAGATTTTGATTACTGTAAATGATAAGTTGCAATATACAGGGAGAGCACAAGGAAACACCAGTGGGAAGATGCTGAGCCACAGACTTCATGTCTAGGTGTTGTCAGATTTATGATAGGTCTTTGCAAAGCAGGAAACTTATTTCCTCTTTCTTTCTTTCTTTCTTTCTTTCTTTCTTTCTTTCTTTCTTTCTTTCTTTCTTTCTTTCTTTCACTTTTCTACCATTTTGGACCTGGTACATACTAGTGGCATATTGAAGCAAACTGCTATGGTTGCTGCAAACATTCCAGTCTTGGTGGTTTGCCTGATTCAGAGGTCAGCGGTGGAGATAGTCATGCACGGTTTCATTGGTCCTCAGTCACTCAAAAGGAGTTAGTGTTTACAGGGCTGAAGCCTTGGAATTTTCTGATACCTGGGACTATGACTTCCTCTGCCATTCCTCATAGACTTCCCTATTCCCGAAATTCCCACAGTGTCTGAGAGGAAATAGATTTTCTTAGAACAACATATTGGTATGAGCTATTCCTATTGTAATCCAAAATAATTTTGGAGTAGTTTGGCTTTACCTATGCTAATTGGTAGAGATTAAAATTGCTAGATTTTTTTAAAAGAAATACTTAGATCAGCACAGTCACATTTGGGGAATCTTGTGCTAGACATCTGATATGGCAGGGATTGCCATGCTAAGGGCATGCCCCTCAAAATTTACCACTATAGCACTGCATTCTAAGCTATTGTCATGGCAGTAGCTTCAAATAGAGGTGGGCAACATTTTTTTTAGTTCAATTTTTAATTAATATATATAAAAATTCACAATGTATAAATATGTAAGAAAGTAACATTGGTGCTTTTGTCATTGCCAAAACCACAGTCAGAGTTTGTAGTTTTCAAAAACAAGCAGCTAGATGGATAGATATCATGTATTTCTGTATTTTAAAAATCTGTCAGTGGTCGAGAAGGCTAACAGTGAATACATAAAACTAATTTTTTAAAAATAGAAAAAGCAATGATAAAATGAAAAGTGGCAGATCATTAAAACATCTGGATCTAAATGTACTATTAGAAGCCGATTAACTGGTATATGTATATCTAAATTTAATTTATTGAAAGCATAATAAAATAGGCTTCTGTAAGCTTTGTATTGTATGAATTCAGCAGATAATAAATGCAAAAAAATCACAATGAAAAGAATGAAAAGCCCACCTAAACAGAAGGAAAGAAATTTTTAAAAGTAATTAATTACTCAAGGAAGACCTTAATTAAGGAAAAGAAAAAAGGACAAAAAGAACAGAAAGATGACTTTACTTATGCCATAAGAAGCAGCTCTCTCTGTCCAAAATGCCTTGTCCTCCCTCTCAGAAAAATTCAGTCATCTATCTTCAAATGCCACCTGTGATATGGGATGGCAAACTGGGACCATTCATGTACAGCCCCCAAATAACCAGTATATACCTTTACTAATGCTCAATTATTTTATTCCTTTCAGACAAAGTGATCTGGTATATCCTGTAGGCATTAGAATGACATCCCAGGAACCACTGGTCACATCATTCATTATAATTCTTTTTATCATTATCTGTAATCTGAAATGTGCTTTCATGTTATAAATATCATAATAAACATCATTTCCTTTATGCAGGCATTAATCAAATCTCTTTAGATTCCTTGAGATTCAGCCACTCTACAGTGATCTATAGATTTCTGAAATTTCCATTGGGTTTCCTGTCTGTCAGGAAAGTCTCTTCAAACAAATCATTCCAACTAATTTACATATATATGCATCTAATATTCTGGCACATAAAATCAATATTCCAGATGATGTAGTTTCTCATAACCACCGTTATTCCCTCCCCTCCTTCCTTTTGTTGCACGTCTCAATACATCTTGTTTCAGCATGCTCACTTCATGCTTTAACTGTCTAATTTCTTGCTGTGTAGCCTATCCAACTAATTATTTTCAATTTATTGGCTAACTTTCTGCAGGGAGATTAATGGGTTAGTCAGATCTGGCAGCCAGTATGTAGTGTGAACAGCTGTAGAGCTGCAGCAAAGGTATGTATGTGAGAGAGTTGTTGAGATGACATTTCAGATGCTACTTGTTCACTCAACCAAATTTTCTTTTGCTTCTCTCTGACTTCTCTCTGTCCTAAGTTGGTGCTTCTCCATGCTGGCTAGGCATGAGAGGACTTGCAACCAACACATTTGTAGCACATCAGCTTGCAAAGGCTCCTATAGTGGAAAAATACTTAGCCCAGCATTGTTTCTATACATGTACAAAAATATTTTTTCATATAAGTATAAAAATAATGAAAGAGGATAACAACCTTGCTGCCAGGAGAAAGTAAAATTTGTTTTGCTTTTGTAGTTCTAAACCACACACAGATCTTTTAATCCTATACAAAAGATGCACAGTTTCAATACAAGGAAATGGAGTAAGAAAATTGACCAGAGTTTACTGTGAGAGAAATGAAATTGACTAGACTACATATGAAAAGAAACTGTATGTTCTGCTTTCAGAAGTTTATATGTAGGATGTGGTCATCCTTTCCCCCAGGGAAAGGGAAAATGCTTTAGTCACATTTGGTGTCATATTTGGTACTATCAAGTAAATTCTAACGTGAATCATATTAAAATGTTTGCACTGCTCTTTAAGTGCTGCAGATCACACTTCTGCTGGCATGTATATGTGTACACACACACACACACACAGATAGGTATGACATGGACTTTTCTCCAAGCTTTTGGAAAACTTTTCTCGCTCAACATTATACAAATACTTTGGATGTCAAACTCTACCAACATATAACCATATTTCATAGTGAAAAAAAAAATCAGATTGATTTAATTAACAAGTGCCCCTGGAATGTCTCTTTCTGAAAGAGGTGTAACTGCAGCTGCTAATTGGTTTTGTACATGTTTTAGGAATATAAACATTGCCCTGGTTGGATCTGACCCAAAGGCCCATCACTTGTAATACTCTGAACATGGCCATCCAAACGATGCTCAGAAGGAAGATACTGCCAACTCCAAAAACTTGGAATCAACTAAAAGCCACAAGCAAACACGACCATTACAAGAAAATCACACCTTTTAGATCTCAAATGCTGGGGTTCCATTCTCTCCCCGCCACACTTTACTGGCCTCTGTGCCTGTGTGCCTTGCAGAAGGTAAGGAATGCATTGAATTCAGTTCTCCCTTTTTATTGGTTTTATTCTGCTTTTGATTGTTTATTATCATTTATTATTGTATAATATACAATCTTGTACAATGAGATAAAATTAGGTGCAATTAATCCCTTTGCAGTCCTTAAAGTGCGCTTATTTACACAATGCCAGGAGCCTGAAAAAATTAAGTTAAAAAGTTTCCTCAACACCTCATCCTTTTCTTCCTCTGTTGTTGTCTCCTATGTCTTTTCCCCCATTCTGTTTTCTATTCACCGTTTGATAAAGTGGGTCACACACTTTGAGGGGTTTGGTGAGATTGAAAGCTATAGATTTGGAGCTGATGGATTTATGTAGCTAGACCTATGTTTACTCTGAAGTAGATGCTGTTCAAGCCTTTAGTATGTGTATTATTGTTCACAGGTGGGCATTTGGATAATCAGTGGAAAGCTCTCTCCCCAGCCCCAGCCTCTTGGCTCCTCTCTTTCTCCCTTCTCACTTTCCACCTTCCCTCCCATTCTGCTTCTCACCTAACCCCTTCTTTGCTAAAATTATGTCTTGGAGAAAAAACAACAACAATCCACTAGCTAAATTTACACTTTCCTAGGTCCAACTGTCTTTCTAAAAAAACCTACTCAGAAGTAAGTTCTATCAAACTAAAGGAGGAAAACATGTCCTGTACTAACTAATCTTTGCAGTTCAGACTTTGTGATACAGAGGCAGAGGCCATTCCCACTCTAGACTGTTACAGTGCTATTATTCCACTTTCAACATCCTATGGAATCCTGGGGTTTACAGTTTAGGGAGGGGCCTCAAAGGATTCCCAGGATTCCATAGGATGTTGAAAGTGGAATAATAGCACTGTAACAGTCTAGTGTGGAAATGGCCAGACAGTGTGCAATGATTAGTTGTGAAGACAGCTTTTCTGCACATGCTCAAAGCAATTTCTGATCTTTGCAGCAAGCTGCTTACTACTGCATTTTTAGTGGATCAGTGTCCCCTATCTGAAAAGAAGACATAGTACCTTTTCAATCTTTAGCATCACTCCCTGTTAATATTTAATATACAAAATATTTGAAATGCAAGTGAACAGTGTTAATGTTGGCAAGAATGGCAAGGGCTAGAAAGAAGAGAGTTGCGGATCAGTGGTAAAACTTAACTGAACTGGGAGAAAGATGAGTTCCCATACTTTAGGACAGTCTTCCCCAACCTAATAGTTTCCAGACATGTTGAAGTCTCATCAACCCCATGCAACATCTATACTGTAGGCTTTGTTATCCACTGATTGGGAAAAAAAAAACACCTTTCCAAATTTGTGGGGGAGGCAACTTGAAAACAAGAAAAGGAATACATTGTGAGTGTGCCAATCACAAAATGTGCATCTAGGGCTGTGATGGGAATGTTTGGGGGATTAGAAAGGCCACACTTATCCTCCAGAGAACCTGAAGGACTATACTGCCAATGAATTTTTGCTTCTAAGGCTCCAAGGTGTTCCCTAGGTGTGTTTGAATTTTCACTACTTGTTTGGCTCCCTGAGGGTGTTTTAGACCTAGGAGGGGCCTTTTTTAACAACAAGAAATGAATCAAAAGTAACTTGTGGCTTACTTCCTGTTTTAGAAAAAGTGGTCCAAATCAGGGTGAACTTACTCTCAGACACTATCTGGAGGCAAACTCCCTGCACACTTTTGAGGTAAAAAATGAAAGACAACTTAACCCTGAACACCCCGAGGATCCCAGAAGTGATACTGGGGGGCTGTATACGGCTGATGGGCTGCACTTCGCCAACCTCTGCTCTAAAGTCAGGAGTGATGAGCTCTGTGCTGTTGTCTCTACATTCCACGGCCTGCCCTAGAAATTACAGTCTTTGCTAACATAACACAACCAGTTTAATTGTTTCAGTACTTATTTGTGTTATTGATGTGTTTAGTGTATTCTGTACTTTGTGTGATCTGTATTGATTTATCAAATGTTATTGATGAGGGATTAATCCTCCCATGTCTAATGTTTAAGATTATTGAATTAATATTGAAGCCTAACATCCATAGCTCTAACCTTCCACCCCTGTTTGATCCCAGCACTTAATAATTCTTCCCCCAAAAGATAACAAACTGCGTGAATCACATCTGGAAGAAGGCACAGGTGTCGGGTGGTGACTGTCGTCAGTGCTCCACTTTCCCTCTCATTGTCCTTTGTTTAAAATTGTTCCTGGTAATAAAACTAAAACATCCTGCTAGGATGTGAATGGGTAAGTGTGGGCTGAAGACAGCGTGGGCAGGAAGGCACGCAAGCATCTGGTTTGAATACTGAACCTTTATGCAACAGCTGCTGATTTGGGGGCACTTCCTCTCTCCCTTCTTTGCTTTTGCTAACCAAATGCCCTTTTGCTCTTTGCAGACCGCACCCTAGGTGAGTTTCCCAAGAGCTCTTGAACGGGGAAAGCTATGAAGGGGAATGGCCTTCTCCAGTTACAGTAGCCAGTGTTTCAAGCTTAAGTGGCTCTGAGTTGCAAAAGACATCCTTAAGTAAAGGTCAGATATCTCTTGGGACATTTGTGCGCCGAGAGATCTTGGGCTGTGCTACGCTTCAAATGTGAAAGCAACATGAGAAAAGACATTCAGCCGAGTGCTTTGAAGGATACACATTCCTGAGTACCATTTAGCCATACAACCTGTGTGAGGGAGTCGAAAGGGGTAGATGAAGAAATAATATTTTCACTGAAAATTCCCTGCCTCTAAGCTATTTCCTGATGGTTTCTTAATGAAAAGGGGTGGAGGAGGAAGAAGAGGTTGTGGCCCTGGATACAAGTGTGTGTTTCCTTGGAGCAATCCATTTCAAGAATCTAGAAGTTAATACCGTTTTGTCCCCCCCCCTGAAACACCCGCCAGATGAGGATCATTTTAAAGTGTTACTTGAACTGGAGACAGCTTGGGGAGTGAAATAAACACCTGACTGTTAAATGTTAAAGGTTTACTCAACCAAAAATAAAAATAGTTCTGGTTTCCTCAGTGAAGCTGTAGAATCACTTGAAGCAGCATGTATTTGATGGACCCTTGAAAGGTTAAAAAAACTATTTAAGTGAGTCTTGAAGTAGTTCAACATGCATCCTGTGGGAGTCCCTTCTATAGCTGAGCAACAAAAGCAGTGGAAAGACTGCCTGTCCATGACTACCTGGCTACTCTTTTTTTTCTTTTTCTGACACAAAACTCAATACTTGGAAAAGATGATTTTCCTCATCTGGAAGAGGCAGGAGATTTAAATTCAGCTTCTTTTTTTCGTCCCTCTCTCTGTTTGGGTATCTAAATAGATGTATGCTTCCCACTTTGCTTTACTATTCCCAGTCCTTTGAGTATTGTTGTTTTTTGTGTTGTTATTTTTATTTAATTTTCTGGAAGAAAACCCGTTAAAAAAACCTGTGAAATCTAACCAAACAAAAATAATGTAAAAATAAAATGGATAAATATTAGTTAATACTGCCATTCTATATCTGTCTATACAGTGGCATGTGTTGTTACCTACAACTGGACTTACTCTCAGCGTTTTATGGGATTGCAATTTAAAGCAATTAAAAAGCATATGTGCAAAGAATGAACACAACAGAGGCAGTCAGTGCATCTCTCAGCATTCCTGATCATTGTCTATGCTATCTAGAATGGCTGTAGCCCAACAACGTCTGAAGAACTACATGGTTCTCACCCATGGTAGAAACAAATTTGGACAACTGGAGATCAGCAGAAAACTTGGAGAAAACAAGAAAAGATAGGAATAGAGAAAGATGAGAAAGAAGTCCTTACTGTTCTCAACCTTGTGGAAAAGATCTGGACAGGAACTGGATAATAAGGGGCAAAGGTAAGACCTATGACTCTCCACATAAGATGACAGATAGTCAGAGGAAGGACAGTAGGGTTTATGAATGAGAGGGGGAGAGAGTTGAAAGAGAGGCAGGGAGAAACAGCCTGGATACCCTGTCCACCTTTACATAAGCCAAGGAGTGGAACTCAAACATGAGTGGTACAGGGTCTGTTGCCACCTAGGTACTGTCTTCTGTCCAAGGAAGCACTACAAGATTGACTGAAACATACTAAGCTAGAATATGACTCAGGAGCAGAAAAGATTTAGTGTAAGATTTCTCAAAGACTGTACCAACCTTAACAAGCAGAAGTTGGAGTTGGTGAGGATAAGGGGCGTGCAAGTAGGAAAGCTGGTAGACTGGAAGTATTCCCATCTTTTTACTGGCTGCAAATGTGGCAGCAAGAGCAGAACTTGTCTTCCTAAGGGTTCTTCTGAAAGGAGATAAAACCATCAAATTTTGAACTACCTCTACCAAGTGAAGGCTTGACACTGCAATAAATACACTTTATTTCACTGTAACTGTTTCCTTCCCATATTATATGAAGTCATTGGGTCTAGAATGGGGGTGGGCAAATAAAGCCAGGTCCAAAGACCAATTTCCACCCCTACACATTCCCAGTGGACCAGACCAGACTGTTTCCTATGAACTCGAAGTGTGATGACATCATTTCTCATTTCATATTTGGCTGAAAATTGGCCATTTCAGGATTTTGCAATCTTTGAGGTGACAGGAGGGAGTAAAATGAAACAAACAGGCATATTGGGAAGCTACTATCCGTTTTAGACTATTTTAGGCCTATTTTTGCACCTTCTTTTTGTGTGATTTGGGAGCATCGAGTATAAGACAGATACAAAACAATGGGGTTGGGCTGCATATGACTCACAGGTGCAATTTCTCCAGCCCCTGTTGTCTTTGTATTTGACTTATTCTAATGTTCCAAACAAGTGAGGTGCGCCTGTTGCATGCCCTCCAACATTTCACAGATGATATTACACTTTGAACTTAGTTTGCAGCAATTGAAGTAATTCAAGTACGAAGAAGAAAATTTAAAGGAAGAGAGAAAAACTTGGACATTTTAAAAGCAGCTTAAAAGTAGGATGACAAAGGATTAATCAAGACTGTTCCTGCCAAAACAGGACAGTTGGAGGGTATGCTCTTGCCTTCCTGATTTTGATGAGATGGTACTCCCATCGTGCTTCACAACTGGTCAGGACAGAAAAAGTTAAGTGGAGTCCATCTGGAGGGTGGCAGTTTTCTTAGCTCTGAGCCAATCCCCCAATCATACTAAAATACTATAAAAATTAGTAAATAAATAGGATTTGTAAGAAAACATAGGGACATTGAAGGAGCATAACTGAAATAGCCTAGGATTATAGTGACATTAGTAGGTAGGTACAGGACTTGGAAATGTAACTTTTTAACTAAAACTCAGCCAGAATTTTTATAATAAAGTAACTTTTCCAAATCCTATCTTTCTTTGTCTCTTTGTATGTGTACTTAATACTTGTTAGATTCTAGGCTGATGGTGGCCTATAATATGTCTGATAGTATGTTATATCTATCTATGTCAACCAGGTACTGGGAATCAGCATGGTAATCAATGCTAACAGCCCAGTTCTGCAATTCACAGCAAGAAAAGAACATGGCTACACTGATATCTGCTCCTCCTGTCAGTAAGCCATTAACTCATGTAACCTTTCCAATGTAGTCTGCAGACTGGAAAAAGGTGGAACTAATGGAAATCCTAGCCATCTGTCTCAGCTCAGGTCAGTTACGTGTTCTGATTACTTAGCATCTTATGGCAAACTCTGCACACACATTTTATCAACTCAAGCACACTCAACAGGCTGAAAAGCATGCCATCTTATCAGGATGATATTATTACAGTTGGATTAGCACCTTATGGCAAAACCTCAAAAACTATGTCTTGCAGTTGGGGATAAAAGCTCCAAGGAGAGACTCCTACTCCTGATAAACACTGGTGATAAGCACAGCAACAATTCATTTCATAGACTAATCTAGAATACCACAAAACTGTTCTTGTTAGCATCAAAGATGACCTGTTGTTAACCAGATAGAGTCTTATGGAGTTCATAATGTTCATCCTGCAGAGAAAAAAAAATGAAAAAGAAGGCTACCAGTGCACAGTGAACTTTCATCCTGCACTGTCTCTCCTTTTTGGGTATCACCACTCTCTCTGTTTTCCATAGAAGAAAAGTTTTCCCCAGGGAAAGCTAATTCTGTAGGCAATTTTCCAAGATTATTTGACATGATTGGCAGCAAACATGAAAGATAGGATAACTCAAACATAGTTTGGGAAAAACTTGCTTTAGGAATATAGTATACCTCCGTCAGTTTTATTGCTCCTTGTATAATCATTTTGCCACTAGGCAAATACACACACATGCACACACACAATTACTCATGCATATATTTGAAATCTACACATGCAAATCTGAACATCAGAGCAGACAAGATTATATTTGGGATTGTGAAAGAAGGGGAAATCTATTCTACAAAAAAGTATTGCTATAACAATGTAAGAAATTAAAAAAGGTTTTATATTCTTAATCTTTTTAAAAAAATTAAAGTTGGGACATGAACAAACAAATAAAAAACACAGGAAAATGCAAGAAAGTACACATTAGCAGCTTTTCAACTGATGGCCATACCTATGCATTCTGTATTTACTGGATGCATAAATGGAAAGTTTACCTTCCAGAAAACAGCAACTATTGGACTTGTGAAGTTGTCTCATCAAATTCACATGGTAGCATTAGAAAAGAAAAGGGATGAGGGGAGTACTTACATTTTGGAGAATGGTGGTAATCAGAGTTATTAATGAACAGTTTTAGTATCACTTACTATTAGAGCCTGTAATATGCCTTTTAAATTATATCAGAATTGGGGAAATATCAGGCACTTCTTTTTCACAAATCAACAATAGCAAGGATCCATTCTGAAAAGTATTAGCAAGCAAAATCAAAACCAAGAAAAAAAATGACTCAAGCGGATTTGGGGAAAAATTAACTTTGGTGAGATTAATAGCTTTTCAAGTCCCTATAATTAAGTGCTAAAGTACATCTCAGGTCTGGGCACTGTTGTTGCTTTTAACTTATGCAATAAATTCAATATGACAATGCTCATTATTCTGTTTGAATACTTCTTCATAAATAGTATCTATATGATTTCATATTAAGAAATGTCCATGATTACAATGATAGTAATGTTTCTCCAATTTACAAAACTTGGAGGAGGAAAAATGTGCTTCCTAAAAGAGGACACGATTTCTGTGTCCCATTTGCACAAATAATAAAGAAGTGGGAATCCTGCCCATCCTGCCTTCTTTTATATGAAGCCACCCTAGTCCTGTCTGCTTTGGTTGCACATTATGGTAGAAACTGGGTGGTTTGCTCTGTCAGAGGCTAGCCTGTAGGCAGAGCTACTCACTAAAAAGTTTATGAGTAGACAATAGCATTTTGGTGACTGAGTGATCAGCAGAAGATGACATACTATATTATGCATGGATAATAAAATCTCTACTTGCTTCTCTTCTCTCTTTTAAACAACTGTTTAAAAAGGAGTAGCCCCTGTCCTCTGCATCTTGTTAACAATTACCACAACAGATTTAATAGCATTTTTTAAGGAAGCGTTTTAGCCATTCAAGCTCCCAAGTAGCACAGTAGATTTTTCATTTATTATTGTTTCTGTGCTGCTGATCCCTCGTCCTTGCTGTCAATCCCTTATACCAGGAGGTGAGCAACTGTGGCATTACAGATGCTGATGTACCACAACTTGTATCATTCTTCTCTTTTGGCCAGGCTGGCAAGGGATGATGGGAAGTGAAGCTCAATAGCTCCTGAAAGGCCACAGCCTGTTTTACAAGCCCTGTTCAAGTGTTCCTTTTTATGCTAGGTTGGCCCATCTTTTTGCTCTCTTTCTTCTGGCGGATGAAGACTTTTCTGTTTACTCAGGCCATTGAGCGTTACCTGTCTGTTGCAGAAGGTTATTTTAAATGGGGGCATGTTATCTTTTTCTCACTATTACTACAATTTGAATGGCCTTTTAAAGCTGGTTTAAATTTTTTTTTTTTAATATGTTTTTGTATTTGTTTTTTAACTTTTGTATTATCCTTGGGTCCCATTTGGGAGAAGCGTGGGATATAAATTCAATAAACAAACTAACAGACTGTATTTGTTTATGTTTTGTTTTGTTTTGTTTAAAAAAACACATTGTGGTCTCCCTTGGGTCCCATATTGGGAAAAAGGTGGGATAATAGATGATAGATAGATGGATGGATGGATAGATAGATAGATAGAGGATAGAGCAAGATTAACTTACTGGAAGGCAGCACTAGGACCGCCCCTTTCCATCATTACTCTTCTCACAAGACGAGCAACTGTCTGAAGGAGAGAGCTTCTTGAATGCACTGAGGCTCCCTAGAGAACCTTTAGCCCTGATTTGCTAAGAGGCTGCCTACTTCAGATTCACTGGTTTTCAAATCAACCAGCTCATAACAGAAGGAACAGAGATAGAAGCCTTTGTTCTTAAACTTAAGGCCCAAACAGAATTACAGACCAGGGTAAATTCAACTGAGATCTGTGGCCAGTCAGCTCCCTGAGAAGTGTTCCTGTATGACACAGATGATTGTGAACACGTTTATTGTATCAGTGCACACTGTTTGAGTCATGTCACGTATACATTGTTTGAAGTATATGCTTAAAATTTTGAGATGCACATGTATATTATACAATATTGGAAATGAATATTTGATGCATGGAAGTACTATATTTCACATAAGAAATAAAGTATGCAAATAGGGCTATTGTGAGAGATTACCACTTAAGACCATAACAACACCAGAAGACTTTGTTGGATCACACTAATGGCCTGTCTGGGCCAGAATTTGGCTGGGCCATTGTAGTCAAGCAAGTGCCTATTGGGAGCTCAGTTGCATGATATGAACCCAATGTCACCTCCTGCTCCCCTGCAACTGGTCTTTAGAGGCATACTGCTTTTGACTGGCTAGTAACATTTAGCAAACAACATGCAGTCAGTGAATGCCACCATGACTACCAAGGATATCCTCATTATCTATAAATCTCTCTCCTCTCCTTTTACACTATGTTGTAAGATGTTCGTCACCACTTACAAACACTTCAAGTATACACTGTGAAAAAAAAGTACACTGCAGTTCAGATCACACTGGGATTGTTTGGTTTCAAAGCAAAAACATTTGTCTTGCATATGAGAGATGTTGCAGAACTTCTCTTCAATTGCATCTAAATCTTTAAGTATTTAGAGATTACTGTTTGGTCAGTCCAAGTACTTGCAAGTCTTCTTCTCTCTCCTTCCTTCCCATTCTCTGCAGACCTGTTCATAGTTTCACCTTGTCCTGCATTTATAAAGTTGTCTGTTTCTCAATGACGGGGAAGGGGATGCAAACAGAGAATCCTATTTCTTTACCCAATCAAACCTGGTTCCTATTGACAGATGGATCCTGGGGATTCATCCCTGAACAGCTATCTTTGAACTGAGGACTTCTTAGTGAAGCTAGGGGTTTCCTGGGGTTTTAATCTTTTTTCCATATTGATTATGGAATTTTTAAACAGAGTTGGTGTCTCTGATCTTTTTCTCAGCAGCCACAGAATCGTTTTCTCTCGCTATATGTTTTACAGAAACAATGTATTGTAAAAATTAAAGGGAAAAGGGAAGCTGTAACCTTTAGAAAGCAAATCTGGAGAAATCTTAAAGTACAAGAAAAAACAAATAAAGTTAGTAAGGAAGAAAAGGTATAATTGAGTTTGAAACTAGGCCCTTCTTTCTTCAAAAAGGAAACTTAGTCATCAAAAGTCTTGGCTCAACTTGCTGACAGAAGAGAGAAGAATAACGGGAAAGTGTTGCTTAAACTTGTATAAAATTTCAGAATTAAACAATTCTGGATTTAAAGGTCATCTAGTCTCATTCATACATGAAATTAATATCCTCCATAGACGGCATTAGCACAATATTTTACAAGACTGGATCAGCCCTAGCAGTAGAGACAGTGAGGCTGCCACCGGTGGGACAGAGCAGCAACAGTGCTTGAGAATTGCTCCTGAATCCCTCAGCCATTTTCCTTCATTGGAGATAGAATGATATGTGCTGCAGGGCCTATTTGGATTGCCTCAACTAAATTCAATGGTACCAAATAAGTTGCTGCCTCACAGCCACTATGTGATAAGATTCAACTGGAAGAGGGTTTTTTTTCCTAACATAGTTTCATATTTATATCGTACTTCTATTGGGAAGCCCAAAGTGGCTGTTTTTTTTGGGGAGGAGAAAGTAAAGAGTTTTAAAATATCAAAGCTACATTCAATAGACAAACATCAGTAGTGCAAGGGGTTTTTGATTTTATTGTCTATAATGTCTTGTTGGACCAGCTTTATGAAATGGGAGTGGAGATGTTGGTTTTGTCCTTTCAGAAATGATACCAGAAAGTAGTGGAGAGGGAAGTGCTTGATTCCATGGCAGTTGTTTCAATCTTATATATCTTCCCATCTTATGACCTATGATCTAACTCAACTATGTTTCGGTCATGGCCCCCTTAGGAGCTCCTCTCAGGTTCCAGCCCCCCCCCCATCAAACAGGGATACAACACAAGCAGACAGAAAATAGATTGACGTAAAATCATTTATTATTGAATACTAAGAATACTTGAACATTCTGACATATTGGACAAAACTTTAAAAATAGACTGTTTGAAGTGAACCATCTATGAGGCCTAGTGTAATCCTCGAACTTGATACTTTTGTGCAAGTTTTATATCATTGGACTTCAATTAGACCATGATAGTTGGAGGCCACTTTTTGCTGTAATATCAATTCTGTTCTTGGATTTTGTCAAGGCAACTACCTTGCTGAATCTATACTGAACTGTTCAGTTACCAATTCATTGCTTCAGTTGCCAGGACCCCCATAAACTCCTGGGGCTCCCCTTCTTACAGTTTTAAGTTTGTGACCCTCCCTTCAAATGTGCCAGGCCCTCATTGAGAATGGTTGATCTATATCATCAGTGGGCATAATTTTTCAGTTGAGGAACTGGTTTCCAGTACAGGAAGAGCTACTTTCAGATACCTTTAAGGCCATCTTGGAAAGGCCAAGGATGGTATGGGTCCAATCTAAAGTGGGTTGGCCAGTTGTTATTCTTCCTATTCCGGACTTTCCTTCACTAAGCATATAAACTATGGCTCAATTATGCCTGTCTACCCAGAAGCAGGCCCTAGGGAAAAATGCTTTCCTGCCTATAAAGCACAACTCACTTGTATGCAGAGTATACAATGTTTAAATTGTGATACATAGCTTGCTAGCAATCAGTTAGAAGCAAAATGTGGATCACACGGGGAATCTGCAATGGGTTGCATGTGGTCCACAGGTTGAATTTTGTTTGCATCTGATTTATATGAAACCACAGCATGAGGTCATCCAAGAGTTTGAAGTGAGCTGGTGTCAGCACATTAATAACTCAGGTCTCTTTCACTTTATTATGGGAACTCTAGAAAGTATTGAACAAATGCTTGAAACTACTAATGTATTAACTAAGGGCCAGTGACCTGAAACTGAACCTTGACAAAGTGGAGGCACAGAAGGTAAGTGGTTCTTGGGTTCAGGAAACTGATTTCCAGCCTTTGCTGAAGAGATTTGCACTCCTTATGAAAAAGGAGATACGTAGATGGGGAATACTCAGTGAAGTTCATGAAGTCCAAAATGTCTCAATGGCTTTGAGAACTTTGGTTGATTTGCCTGTTGTGGAGATTTCTAGAGAAGTACATGCTGGCTGAGATGATTCATGCTCTAATAATTTCTGGGATGGGCTACTCTACTATATTTTATGAGAGGCCATCAGCTGCACAGGGACAGGAGGGTGGAGAGGGCAGTTCACCCTGGGTGGCAATGTTTTGGGGGCATCCCAGCCCATAGCCACACCCCTGCATCCATGCCCCTACTCACCCTGGCCATGCTCTCACACACAGTGACCATGCCTCTCATTTCATTGCCCTACCCCCTCTCCATACACTCCAAACTCTGCCACTGGAGACCATCTTTAAAAATGCCTGAGATATTTTGGGTAGGGCCAAAATTTTGACTGATTGAGTCCCAGCTGTTCATATTGTAATTGTCCTATGCTCCAGCCAGCAAGTGATCCAGGAGTCACGTGGTTGGAGTGCAAGAGCTGTCAGATAATCCAGTCCAAGTCAGTAACAGGTTAACCAGCAAGATGAAGAGAGAAACAAGAGACTGGTTATCAGCTAGTCCAGAAGTCATCATAGCAAGTCAGTAGTCCAGGTAAATGATGCCAGCAAGGTACAATTCTGAACTGAATCAATTGGTTCAATTTAGTCCTGGAGCAAAATAGCACAGTCCAAAAGGATCCTAGCAAATCCAGAGATCCGAACATCAAAAATAAACAGAGAAAAGTGAAATAGTATATCTCTGATATACTTATGCAAGGAAAATATCAAGGTGGTGTAATACCACATCCAATTTGGACCAAGAATCTCACCACCACTCTCAGGCCATTTCCACACTACTCTGTTATAGTGCTATTATTCTACGTTCAACATCCTGTGGAATTCTGCAGTCTGTAGTTTACTGAAACCAAAGACCTCTCTGGCTGAGAATTGTAAATGTCCCTCCCTAAACTGCAAACTCCAGGATTCCATAGGATATTGAAAGTAGAATAATAACACTATAACAGTGTAGTGTAGAAATGGCCTCTGTCACAGTGCTTGTCATGAGGGATTATGTGAGATGATAAAAGTCAAGTAAATATATAGTGATGATGATGAAATGATATCTAGTTAAAAAGCAAACCTTTCATCAAAGGTGAACAAAGTAATAATAATAATACACATGAAAATGATGAGGTTCCCCACCCAGACGAAGAGAAAGGGATAGAATATCACAGGAACACCAGAGTTCCTACTGATAGAAGCAAGGGACCCCAGAACTACTTTTAAACTAGAGACTCAAGACTGGAAAATAGGCTATGATGAACTTTGAGTACTTGCAAATATATTTTTGCAAAAAAATAAACACATCATCATCTTCACCACCATCATCATACCAGCTAAGGCAGTGTCTGTCCAATGTGACTAGACAATGTGACTATCATGAAGACAATGACAAAATAAGAAATGAAACAGTATAAACAGTAAAATGTTGATGAAAACTGTTGAAAAACCCGCCAGGGGCATTACCATCAATAGGAAAAACATCTCAGCCAACACGAGGCAGCGGGCTAACAGTCTTTATTGCGGGCAATAGATCAAGTAGCAGACTATTAAGTTACAGCGCAGCGAGCCATCTCCTCGTCCAGAGCAGAAAGGAAAGGAAACAAGAAAAAGGCACAGCCTGTTCAAAAGCCGTGTTTTTAAGTATACATATTCAATAACAAGGCGTTCCCTTAACCATAACAATGTTGCGGCTACAGGCAGCAGAAGACCTTGAATACGTTTAGGTTTCACATGGGAAGCGTTCACAGAAAGCTAGACTAAACAACTACAAGCAGCTTTGCGTTCTCACCCTCTAGTGGTGGGAAAATATGAAGCCAGGAGTAACAACAGGTCCCATCATGCTTCTCAACCTGTGACACTCCCCTACTCCTTGCGAAATATTTTCAGCTACCTTGCTTTGGAGACTCCATCAACCCCAGTTTGCTAACGTGCTGACTAAATGCATTAGCAGGAAGTGGCTTGGTAAACACATCAGCCACGTTTTCTTCTGACGACACATAGGTAAGGGACACTTTTCCTTCTTGTACATATTGTTTCACATTGTGAAATTTGATGTCAATGTGTTTTGATCGAGAAGACACCCGGTCAGACACTGCCATTTGAATGCAGGCTTGTGAATCACAACATATTTGTATTGGTAATGGCACAGACACATGCAGGTCTTGTAGCAACTGCAAGAACCAAACCAACTCAGTACAGAGCGCAGATAGGCTCACAAACTCTGCCTCTGCAGTTGATAAAGCAAGAGAAGACTGTTTTTTAGCCTTCCAGTCGATTGCTACACCACTGTATTTGACAAGAAAACCAGTTGTGCTTTTGCGGTCCACAGTATCCTCAGCGAAATCACTGTCTGATGAACAGACAAGGTTTGGCATCTGATCAGGACAAATGCTTAAGCAATAATCAAGGGAACCCTTTAGGTACCTGAGTACCCTTTTCACACCCTGCCAATGATACTGGGTTGGCTTAGCACACGCTCTGCCCAGAATGTTGACACTTAAGGCAATATCAGGCCGGCTAGTACCAGCTAAGTACAAAAGGTTCCCAATGACAGACTGATATAGGTGTATATCAGGAAATAATTCCTCACAGGTATTTTTCAAAAAACCTGGCACCATTGGAGTTTGTACCGGCTTGCAGTCAGACATTTGACACAATTCTAACAATTTTACAATCTTTTGTTTCTGACACAGCAGAATACCTTTTTCAGTTCTCTGTACTTCAATTCCAAGAAAGCTCTGTACTGGGCCTAGGTTTTTCACCTGAAACCTTTTCCCCAGCTCTTTCTCAAACACTTGCACTTGTTTTTGTGTAGCACTGACCAAGCACAGATCATCCACATATGCAAGGAGAATTTCCAAACTCTCCCCTTTCCCTCGAATATATACACAGGGATCAGCAAGGCTTTGTATGAACCCACACCCTTGCAGGGCATTGTGTAAACAAACATTCCAACACTTGGCAGATTGCCGTAATCCGTAGAGCGCTTTCCTCAAAAACCAAACTTGGTTTTCTCTCCCCTCTACTACAAACCCATCAGGCTGAAGCATGTACACTTTTTCCTCTAAATCAGCATTAAGATAAGCAGTAGAGATGTCGAAGTGGGTAATAACAGCTTTTCTCTGAGCTGCTATGGCAAACACCAATCTGATGGACTGGGCTTTCACAGTCGGGGAGTAAATCTGATCCAGATCACTGGTATCTTGCAAGAACCCGCGTGCCACTAGGCGCGCTTTATATTTCACATGCCCATCAGCAGTGGGTTTCAACTTGTAGACCCATTTGCTGTCAATTGGCTTCACACCCTTGGGCAAATTACAAAGAGAATACACATCATGCTGGGTAATGGAATCCATTTCACTCTGCATTGCATCCCACCAGGGTTCTGCCTGTTGCTCAGGCATTTTCACAACATCAGCAAAGCACTGAGGCTCACAGTTTACAGCGCACACACGAACTGCGAGAGACTCAGGGGAAAAACGTTTAGGTGGAATGCCTTTCGTTTTTCTTTGAGACCGTCTGGGGATGGGACGATCCTGCAAAGGTTCGTCCCTGTCCTCAGCACTGCGAGACCTTTTCACTGAGCCCTCGCGTTCTCTCTCCCCTGTGCAAGACCTTCGCACATCACTTACAGCTCTTCTCCTCCACGCGCCTCTCTCCTCTTCTGTTTCAACCCTTGAGGAACTGGGAGCGGAGGCTGGGAGTGGAGCAGAGACTGAAGGCTGCAGTGGCTGAGAAGCTGGCAGACCAGCCACAGGGAGAAAAACTTCAGACGCTGCCTGAACACGCAACCAATTAGCGTGTTCCTCAAAAGAGGCATTCCTAGACACCACACAGGAATTGCCACCAGCGTAAAAACGATACCCCTTGCAGTTGGGCTCATAGCCAACAAAACGCATACGCTGGGCCTTAGGCTCCCCCTTCCTTCTTTGCCCCTTGGGGATGTGCACCCAAGCAAAACTCCCAAAGACTCTCAGATGTGCAATGGAAGGTTGTTTACCAAACAAACACTCATAGGGAGTAGTATTAACCACAGAACTCCACAGCCTGTTGTGTATGTAACAGGCAGTCAGAATTGCCTCACCCCAAAAACTCAGAGGCAGATCTGCATCAAGCAGCAAACTATGCATTCGAGTCTGCAGAACTCCTGCATTCCGCTCAGCCACTCCATTCTGATGAGGAGAATAGCCGGCAGTCGCCCTGTGCACTATACCCTGTTTTTTGATCCATTGTTGCAAGTTCTCCGACAGGAATTCCATTCCTCTGTCGGTTTGAAGCTTTTGCAGGGAATAACCAAATTGCCTTTCAACCAAGGAACACCAGTTCTTGAGAACTTGACACACATCAGACTTTTGTTTCAACAAATAGCAGAAAATGAACCTGCTAAAATCGTCTACGAGAATGACGAAATATCTAGCTCCCCCTAGGGAAGGTTTACTCATAGGACCCACAATATCACAGTGTACCAACTGAAATGGGGCGGTTGGTACACGAAAACTAACTCTCGGTGCTGGGAGTTGTTTAGATTTAGCTTGCTTGCAAATAGCACAGTCAAGAAAGACATTACAAGGCTTCAAAGTACACCCTTTACAACAACCAGCAAGCCTCTTTAACACAGGAAAGCTTGCATGCGCTGCACGCCGGTGGAGGAGATGAAGGCACTCATCATGTTGTGGGACATTGCCATACACATTACACACAGTGTGTCGTGGCTCAAGAAAGAACAGCCTCCCTTCTCGTGTAGCCACAGCACATACCACCCCATCTTTGAGGATTTTACCTTGCTTCCCATAGAACTCAACCTTGAACCCTGACTCTGTTAGTTGCCCCACAGAAAGCAAACAGAAATCAAGAGAGGGAACAAACAAAACATTTTTCAAACCCATGTCAAGGGCAGGGACAAAAGCTACACCTTCGCCACAAACTTTAGCCTTTGTCCCATCAGCTAATGTCACAGAGGAAACACTGGCAGAATCCAAACAGTCAAATAAATCTTCAGAATTGACCAGGTGCTGGGAACAGCCGCTGTCTAGAAGCCAAACGGAATCACCTGCCTCCTCAGAGTCTGAAATAGCGTCTCCCACGGCAACAGCAACTCTCAGCTGTCCTCTGGCCCGACCTCCTCTGCCTCCTCTGCCATGGCGCCTGTGAAGCTTTGCTCCCCTTGCTTCAGGAGCGGGCAATCACGCTTCAGATGAGAAGCAGACCCACAGCGAAAGCACCTTCGCACAGCGTGGGCTCTCACCAGCCCCTCCTGCCTCGCCTCAGCAGCCGGAGAACTTTTTCTCCCAGCACAGGCCTCTGCAGCTGGAGCCGGCTGTGTGGGAGTCTCTGCATTCCTTGCGCGCTTTTCCTCTTCTTCCAGCAGACGAGCAGAAACCAAAGGAACGGTTAACTCCCTCTCTGGCATGGATTGAAGAGAGGACACCACCAGATTCCAGGAACTATCAAGAGAATTCAAGATGCAAAATACCTTGTCACTTTCAGGCAACACTTTGCCTCTCTCCCGAAGTGACGAAAACAGCTCCAACATCTCAGCCAAATGCTGCCTCACCGGGACACCGGGGGCCAGTTTCATCCCATATAAACGGGCGCACAGGGCGTACTTGGCGGCTGCTGATTGACTCAAAAACAACTCCCGCAGCCTCGCCCAGGCCTCTCGAGGGGTGGCAAGATCCCTGATATGCGTGAGCTGGTCATCCTCCACAGCCAGAAAGAGGACAGACATGGCACGCCTCGTTGCCGCTGCTATCTCCGCAGCAGTCCCCTGCAGAGTCGGGGGAGCTGTGAAAGCACCCCACAGCCCCTCAGCTTGCAAATACTTTTCCATGCGAGCTGACCATGCCAAGTAATTAGTTGCATTTAGCTTAACGAGAGGCAGGCCCCCAGGCACCACATGAGCCATTGTAAAAACACCTCAAAAAACACCTCTCAAAACCATCCTCTGCTACCATGTTGAAAAACCCGCCAGGGGCATTACCATCAATAGGAAAAACATCTCAGCCAACACGAGGCAGCGGGCTAACAGTCTTTATTGCGGGCAATAGATCAAGTAGCAGACTATTAAGTTACAGCGCAGCGAGCCATCTCCTCGTCCAGAGCAGAAAGGAAAGGAAACAAGAAAAAGGCACAGCCTGTTCAAAAGCCGTGTTTTTAAGTATACATATTCAATAACAAGGCGTTCCCTTAACCATAACAATGTTGCGGCTACAGGCAGCAGAAGACCTTGAATACGTTTAGGTTTCACATGGGAAGCGTTCACAGAAAGCTAGACTAAACAACTACAAGCAGCTTTGCGTTCTCACCCTCTAGTGGTGGGAAAATATGAAGCCAGGAGTAACAACAGGTCCCATCATGCTTCTCAACCTGTGACAAAAACATAACATTAATATATCAAGAAAATGGGGGAATATATAAAACCCTATTAAGTAAATGCAATGATGGTTATAAACAAAGTTCCTTCTGATTGGTAGTTCCTCAGGAGACCCGATAACATCCTTGGTGGCCTGATTCTTCTTGACTGATCATATAGCGAAGAAAGGGCTTAGACTTCCCTAGACTAGCCTTAAGATGACTTGAACCCACCAAGCTGTTCCAAGATCCAATGGGAATCCCATTACAACAGCACAACAGAACATTTTCATCCTCCATCCTGAGATCCTAAACAACACTAAATAACAGGATGTGACAGGCTTTCTCCCAAATGCATTTTATTTTATCATGTAGAGCTTTTGCCCACCACATTAATGGCTTGGTAGCAATTCTCTTATGTAGAGTGAAACAAAGAGGACACCACTTTGATAAGGATAGATGCATCCCCTGTTTCTTGAGACCCTCATTTTCTATGGCAGCGAACAGGGCCACAAAATTTTTCCACAGAAAACTCTCAGTCAATCTAAATATTTATTGATATTGCTGGATTTCTTCATTTCTTCATCATTCTCAAGTATTCTAGAGTCATAAGGACAGAAGGCAGAGGCCATTTCTGCACTAGATTATTCCATAGGACGTTGAAAGTGGAATAATAGCACTATAACTCCTGCAACCCGGACTCAGTGGATAGTAGCACCCCCGTTCACCCAGTCAAAACCTGATCCATGACCAGGAGAAGGGTGACCCGTAGGGAGGAAATGGCCAGAATGCACATGTGTAGACTGCTGGACTACTTCCTTGTAAGACTTGTAACAAGATGCTGCACCTCTTTTTTTGTACAGGCTTTATTACATTCCCACCTCACCTCATCCCCCAGCACATTTTGTCCAGAATCCTATAAACACCCTTTGAGTTTGTTATTATAAAGAGTAGCATAGATGTATCGGCAGAAACACAGAATATAAATGGGAAAGCTCACAGACACAAAAAGAAGTAGTGACCCATCATCAGTGCACAAATCAAATTAGTCTGTTTTCAGATATTTTCAAGAGGGGAATACAGCTGTCCCAAGTGGGCTTGATGCTTCTTGTTTGTTCATTCTGCTTCTGATTACTTCACACTTTGCCTTTACTTGGTGTTGGAAGCAAAATGTTATTTATGTGACCTGTTTAATTGAAGAGCATTTGCTGTCAGCAATCAAATGAACTGTTATTGATCTTCAGTTTTGGAGAGAGAGAGAGAGAGAGAGAGACAGAGAGAGACAGAGAGAGAATGTAGAGATGCTAAAGGATAGGGTGAGAATGTAATCTTACATCACCCAAATTAGAGTATGGATGAGTGAAAATTTCATTTAGCCCATTTGTCCAAATTGTCACATTTCTTCCAAAATGTGGGAAAACAAACAACATTCATTTGCATTTTTTTTAAAAAAAAAATCAAATATGGATAAAATTAAATCTAATTGTCCCATTCAGGCAGAAAATGCTGAATGCTCACGTCTCAAAGGTATTGATCTTTTTGTATTCAATAGGACTATGGCCAGCACTGTCCCTACTTTCATGAAATTATTCTATCCTTAAGAAAAAGGCTCCCCTCCCTTTGCTATTAAGGTAGAGCAATAAATGTAAAACATGATCTGGAATGGGTGTCTATTTTTTTCTTTTTAAAATTAATATTGCTGTTGTTATTTTTGTTAACTTTATATTCCCCTTTTCACTCCCCAAACTAGGACTTAAAAAGTGAAACAAGCACAGTATCACTGAAACATACAAAATATTAATATTGAATTAATTTTATAAGTAATATTGAAAGTAACTAAACTTGTCAATAATACTATAAACAACTTAAAACATAAATTACAAAATAATAAATGCAATTTAAAAACAGTTCAGTATAGTACAGTGCAAGCAGTACAGAATCCTATTAAAAATGCTTTCTATAAAAACATTCAGTTTGAGAAAATCTTCTCCTTCCTTCTGGAAGAAGTTCCAGGGCCTAGAAGTAGCTACTGAAAATATCCCATGTACATCTGCAGCAGCACATTAAAAATGTTTTCAAACAGGACATGTTTTCTGAAACCTGTGTGCCCATATGATGTCACATCAAAGTTCACAGGAGGGATTTCCTTTCACATATTGCACACTGTCTGTCCAGATCACAGGATCCTGATGATCTCCCTCATCCATGTATGGGCATCCAGCCTCACCAGCTTGCGAGCGGCAATGACTGATTCTAGGGTAGGGAGCTCAGAGGGAGACATGCACAACCGAGACAATTGGGTCAGGTCCTGACCATTGGCCGTGGGATGTGAATGGATCACCTCATTCAGCCACATAATTCCAGTGTTCTTATTAAGAAGGCCAAGTTGATCTGCAATCACCTTGGCCTCAGTGGCTTTCCAGAGGATCCTGGTCTCTATTTCTTGTGTCTCTTCTTCTACCTCATCCTCCCTAGGGGTCACCCTTCTCCTGGTCATGGATCAGGTTTCGACTGGGTGAACGGGGGCACCACTATCCACCCAGTCCGGGTTGCAGGAGTGAGTTACCATTGCATCTTCAGGCAGTGACTCCCTGAGGGCAGCAATAGGGAGTGAAGGGAGAAACTCCAGGCAGACTGCTGAAATGACAGCCTACCAAATTTGTAACTCCTTCTCCAACCCCTCCACCCTGTGATGGCAAGCCATGTGGCAACCACCTCTTGCTGCTCTTTAAACTGCTTCACCATGAATTTGGTGGCAGTTTTTGAATCGGCCAGTTCCAGTTCAATTCAGTCCGCTCCTTCCACGTCTGGGCTTAGAGGGTCACCTCACTAAGCTTTTGGGACATGCTCTGTGTGACAGACGCAAATGTTAGTTTGTCTGCCCACACTACCTTATTCTCAACTTGAAGCTGGGCAATTTCCTTAGCCATTTCCTCAATCTGGGCTTTGGCAGCCATGAGGGTGCTTGAGGCATTCCGTGCAGTGAGCCAAAGTCCCCATGCCGCAAGGGCATCCTTGGAAGGCCCGAAAGTGGTCTTCTCAGTTCTAGCCTGGAGGTAAGCCTTCCACAGTGTGGAAAAGGGGTCAGAAGTCTGGAAGCTAGAAACCTTCCAAGGACATTTCCCTTTATGGAGGACCCAGCATTCCAGCTTTCTGGCTACCTTTTCCCCCTGCATAAGATTCTTAACCTCCATGCTGGTTCTCAAAGCTTCCGTTTCCACTAATTCAAATGGGATCTGGCCTGTAGTGACAGGGAGGATCACTGAGATCCCGGGGGGGGGGGGGACTAAGGATATGAACCTAATGGAACTTACTCTAGGAAAGAGGGGTTAGGAACCAATCTACAGCTGATCAAAGTGTCCTTTTGCCTTTCTATGAGCTGGGGCTGGCTACCTGCACTCTACGCAAAAGGTAAGGATGCGATCCAGGGATGGGGAAGACAACTCTCGTCCTTTGGGTGAAAACCACCAACTAGACGCTGCCTAAGGTGAAGGGGGAACACAAAGCCTGGAGAACTCTTATTGTGCCACCTGGCCTAGCAGTATGGAGAGAGGGGAATAGAACCTGACTGGATCATCCCTAAACCAGTTTTTCAGGTGAGGGGGCCCTTCCTCTACCTGGGGACTAAACCTCTAGAAACCCCGATTCAGGCCGGGAATCACCAGACACGCCTTCTAATAGGTCGGGAATCGCCACCCTCACCTACACTTCCTGGCAGTCTGGGACTCACCACCTGTGCTCCTGCTCTTACAGGGCTCACCACCTGTTTCAGCAAATTCTGTGGGACTCACCACCCACGTGTTCCTACAGTGCGGGATTCACCACTGTCTTTGTTTCTGGACCTTCCCTACAGTTGTGTGTGCCTACTCTACTGCGTTTGTGTGGGCTAAACCTGGCCTAGCAGGATCCCAACCCACAATAGTCCCCAAGTTAGGGAGAGATTCCCGCAACAGCTTGTGTACAGCCCTTGCAATCTGTCAGGATTCACTACTATGCTAGTGATTACGTAGGGGTGGCTGCCATACACAAACCAAGATAGAAAGGGGGAGAGATTTCCCAACTCCAAAAGTAGCCCTGTGGCTCACTCACTCCACAATTGCATACACATGTGTTCCTAGCACTCTAGGCTTTCGGTTGGCCATTCCCTACATCAGCATCGACCTTCTCTGTCTGGGTTGTGACTTCCACTCAGATTAGGGGCACCAGGGTTGCCCACGTTACTCCACCACTCTGTTACTCCTGCTTCTGGGGGTCCTGTGGGGGACACCTTGATTTGCTCCAAAAATGCTAAGATTGGGGAAATTAGTGGAGCACTGGCTATAGCAAAACGGGAGGCAGGGTAATCCAGCAGGATCTTTTACCTAACTTTACGGGATCAGGCCAAGCAAAAGCCGGACAATGGCCCTTTCCACACGGGGTAATTAAAACAGTGTAAAGTGACCTCTAACAGAGGTTGTCTACATCGTGGAGTGCGCTGGGGCATTTATAATTTTGCGGTTCTACACCTCAAACCGCCCTGAAGCGACTGGAAGTGGTGGCGCCGCATGTTTTTTAAAAACCACTTTTCAAGTGGCTTTTATAAAACACGAGCGTGCAGCCCCGTTCCACCCCATCACAGTGCCCCAGTGTAGATTTGCAGGTGCGTTCAAGTGTATTCCTGCAGATCTGCCAGCGGGCGGGCTTCTGGCTGGCGACCTTCTCCGGTTGGTGGAGAGCCTCCGCCAGCCATAAGCCGCCATTTTGGATGCCGCCGGATGCCGCAGGAGTGTGGAGCAGTGAACTCACGCTGCTCCTCGTGGTGACGGACTTACCTGGCTTCTGGTAAGCTCCATTTCTGCGCGTTTTACCCTGTTTCTCCCTCCACGTGTGGAAAGGGCCAATGATTAAAAGGTAAGCTAAAAATGTGTTTTTATTGGGGGGAATTCACTCATGCATACACACACAATACACACAATCAAGCATTCACATAAGACCTAACTGAAAGAAAAAGGGAGGAAAAATTATAGAGAAACTGAGGGGTTTGGGAGGATTTATAATTACCAGTCCAGAAGAGTAGCACAGAGCAGAAATGTGTTTTGGCTTAGGTATGACCTAAGGACATTTCTCATTCAGGAGCCAGACAGACAGAGTGATGGGTAGACTTTCAAGAGACTGCACTGGGCATCCTGAAATCAGGGGTATTTGTACCCTGAAAATAGCCTGTTGCCAGATGCAAGACAAAGGGAACCTGTTGTGGACAATGGGTCTGGAATGCACTGATTGGTTTCAATGTCTTGGTTGAGAGGGCGTTTCTGGGCTATCTGCAGTAGGATATGCACACACTAGGGGTCCTGGGAACCTTATTGTTTTCTGATGTTGGCAGTTGAGAGGATTAGCTCAGAGCCATTAAGTCAGGTTTTCTTGGCTAATTTCAGATAACTTTTGACCTGGCCATACTGAGGTCACCTCTGACCTACTTCCAACCAGTGTCCCTTTCTTCCACGTGGCCTTGCCAGCCATAAGTATAGTTTATATTTTATGCCAATACATCTTCCAGTTAATATGTTGCCAATTAGACCATATCAAAATGTGGAAGTGTACGGCCTGGTAAAAGTCCCAGTTAGAACAGTGCATAATGGAACTGTCTGTGCTTAGAGGAACCAACATCCCATGGGTTAGCTGTCTCATGTTCCTGCTTTTTTGCATTTTTGTGACTGGGACAGTACATGGAAGGAAAAGCAGATATTTCATTATTATCTACAATCTTTGATTAGAAAGGATAGTAAGGAATCTTCTTACTTGGGACAGCATGGGATCTAAGGACTTGAAGTAGCTTTTCTAGGCTCTCATCATTTTGGTTATACACCTTTTCAGGCTTAGAGACATGATGCTTCTAAATACTCGCATGCCTGATGATGTTGAAGGTGCTGTCTGTCTGTTGCCAGGCAATGGAGTGCAGAGAAAGCAGGAGGCTATTCAGCAGACAAAGTGAGACAGCTTAGTAGTTCAGTGGAGCTTGCCTGTTCATGATGGAGCAGAAACATAGTCAAGAGTTGGTCCAAGAGTTCAGGAATCCAGTGGGCAGCAAGGTCAGACAGTCTGTGGGTCAGAGAAACCAGGAAGATAGCAAGCAGGGAATCCAGAGCGCACAAAGGCAAGGGCCAGCAAACACACAAGTTGTTTCTAGCCTTGGGGCACCACCCTCTGCCTTCCTTAAAATGGCTAAAGCCAGCTGACTGTCATCCCAGCCTGACTTGTTCACATCTGCACTTGCATCTGCTTGTCCTTCTTCGAGGCTGCTGTTCACCGGGAGAAGCTGACTCCTGGCCCATAACTAGTGAGCAACAGTGAAGGAGTATTATTCCTCATAGCACTGCCTGTGTACTTTCCACAGGGATTAGGCTGGGACTGTGAGAAGTGGGATATTTCATTAGACAGGACTTTTGTTTCACTTCTTCACATGTTATTGACATGCCCTCTTTCCCCTCTACCTCCTTATTTTTAGTTATGCCTGACTCTCACAGTTGTCCATTTACTTATGATTCCTGATCCTTGATCATCCTGCACTGTCATACATTCTACACAGAAATCTTATCATATGTAATATGAGTCATGAAAGGAATGCTTCCTATGATACTTTCCTATCTTCAGTCAGTACTCCATGAGCAGCTAGAGAGCCTTATAAAATGGAGTCTTGTAATGGAAACATTAAGACAACCTTGACTAAATTGGTTCTGCTGTTAATATCTCTGAACTTCCTTTGAGGGGGTGAAGCTTTGCCTCAGGTATCTTAATTATCTGATGTGGTCAATTACTCCAAGATAATGATGACTTTATCAGGTATTACCACTCAAGTTTTTGTTAATGATAGACAGGCTTGTTAATTGCATTCCTGACCTACCAAAATGCTTACAGATGACTCAGTTAAATACGGAAAGGAGAGGAGATGCTGTTACAAGTCTTGTAGAGTTTTCTGTCAGTATTTCACCTTTTCCTGAAAATGATGCCGAGGAAGCAAGTAGATGAAGTTGCCTTGAGGGTTACAGAGATGTTGAATTTCATTTCCACAATGAGTAGTGAAATGGTTTTAATGTTTTATTACAGGAATCCCTACCAAAATTAGAAACCATTATTACTGCAAATGGGCAAGCCTTCACATTTTCAAGGAGTTGCAATTCCCACTAAGAAACAACATCTTGCATTCAGGAGAACAATCTTCCACTAAATGCCAGAGGGGCAAAGGAACTCCATTTGATGAGCTGAGGGACAGATAGAACATATTTTTACTTTACAACATGATCTATGCATTACCAAAATCTGATTTTCAGTGAAAGCAAGAGATACAGTCAATTGTCCACATTTGCATATTTGCTTTTCATGGATTTCATTATTTGCAAGTTCCTTCAATCTCTGTTCTCCTTCTCCACCACCACCACCACCACTTTAGGCACTTGTTTTCAGGGGAACTTGCCTTTCAGAAGCTCTGACCAGGCTGTGCAGCCCTTTGAAAACCCACATCTGGTCCTCCTCCTTCTCCAGCAGCCACTACCATGCCAACTAAGGATGGCTCACAGCTCAATTTCTCAGCACCACAAACTATATCCCAATGCCCCACCCACCCAAGGAAAGAGACTGGTGGGAGAGAGTCAGTATAGGACCAACATGAAACCAACTCCCTTCCCCTCTTCTTTCTCTAACCTGGTTTGAACCCTGGGTGTCCATTCTCCCCACATGTGTTGGCCCTCTTCCCACAGACACACACATATTTTGATATTTGCAATTTTTCCACTTTTGCAAGGTGGAAAACCGATAACTCCAGTGAATGTGGAGGGCCAATTGTACAATTTGGGTTAATCTATTCTTATTTAGAAAAACAAACTAGCTAGAATACTAGCCTTTGTTACCCTGTTTACTGGGGGTCCTGGGAGGGACTCCAAAATGTGCTCTACTATAGGTGGGGAAAATGAGCTCTAAGCACTGCTTTAGCGTTACGAGAGGAAGGGTAACTTAGCAGGATCTTGTAACCCAGTGTTTACGGGGTCAGACCAAGTCAAGAAGCAGACCGGTTTGGAAGTAATGAATGATCTTTATTAAATACAGGCACACAATGTAAACAACACAAGCACACAGATAACTAAGGAAAATAAAGGTGTGAGTAAGTTAATGGGATTTTCAGAGGGATAGTTGGTTTGGGTGATACGACACCTGTTCCTGAAGCCTGGAAGAAGATAGAGAGCGATGCTGGGGTTCGGTGTGGTTCAGCACATGAAGCTGAGGGGAAGCTCGCCAAACAATGAGGCAGCAAGGTGGTTGGAACTCGGGAGCGATCTGAGAAATGTCTTGGAATCAGGGTTTTTTATAGGGAGGTGTGACTGCAGGCTATGCCTTACTTGGGGACAACAATGAATTTTAGGTGCGAGACAATGTCTCCGAAAGGTCACAATTTAGCATGATTGAGTTAAGTCTGAATTGACAAAGAGGTAGACTGTATGCAAATGCTCAGTGCTTGGCCTTTAAGCTTCTAGCTTGCCAAGTTACCTGCTCGGGGCAGGGAGTCCTTTGTAAACAGTGTGCATACATAATGAGGATGTTTGCAGAGAAGTCTCCTAAAGCGCTGATCTGACTATTTCTGGCCTGCCTGTATTGTCTTGGGATATTGCAGCGTTTGATGGCTGAACCTAGTTCTGGGCTTGTCCGGGAGCCTCACAAAACACGTGGAGAGGGGTGGTATGGTAAGGCCGAATTATGATATCAAAGTGATATCGGGTGCTATCGCCAGGTAGGCCTAACTGCAGTAACACCTTCCACAGCCTTGTACCTCCATATCTCCTAGACTAGAATGTCTGTATACTCCAGCAATTTACCATACTAGTTGTGGTTGATGTGAATTCTTGTCTGAGGTGCCTGAAGAGGAACATTAATGGGAGGGGGAAGACTGTAGTATAGCACAGAAACTAAGCGACAAGCTCAGTTTGATTTCAGGAGACTGGTCTTTACGTGAACTCAGCCTGACTGACCTTCTGATGCCAGTCTTTGCACATGGTCATCCAATGGTCTTTGTCTGGTCAATTCTTGTCATGCCCAAGGAACATCTTGATAAATTTTCAGATAAATATCCTGGGGACCCTCTCTTTCCTCCACTACTGTGCTTCTGGACAGTTGATAAGGGAAAAAATAAAACCACTCTAACTCATTCCTTCCCTTTCCTTTCTCATCTTTTCCTTTCTCTTGTCAGTTGTCTATTGCACACTCTTTCCACCTTCTTCCTACTCCCATACTATGCTAAAGCACAAAGATACCCACCAAGACAACTCTAAGCACTAGGCAGGTAACCTTAGGTAACAATTTTTCATTCCATGAAAAATCAGCATATGTTTAATAACCTTATTAGTTAGTGCTGTATTTTTATAGCCAGGAGAACTGGCGAGATTCCTCCCTTAGGTAGTAAAATGATAGGGATGCAAGGAATATTCAGCAACATTCAAAAAATGGTGTTGAGAAGAATTCTGGACTGAAAATTTTTGAAGTTTTTGACTTATTTTGCACAAAATTCAAACATGGTTGTTTTGCACAGAAAATAAAATTGTGCAGAAAATGCCCTGACTGAGAACTTACTCTGGGCAAAATTTCTGTGTAGGTAGTTTGCAGTATTTGTTGCAAAGTAGCTTGGTGGCAATATAAACTTGGTAGCTTGGTAGTAATATAAACTGAAAAGCAAGATCTAATTATGGACTTTCTCTTTAAAATGTAGATTTGGGTTCCTTTGGGTTTTTTTTTTTTTTAGCAAATTCTATAATCTGAAAAACATTTTTGGGATTGTAGGGTGATTAATTATACTTCGGGGAGCGGCATATGCCAATGAACTGTAGGTATAAAAACCTAAAACTGCTATCAGATTAAATTCGGGGACATTAGAAAAGAGTCATTCCTTCATGCCAGTCTTCCTCTTTTACAATCTTACTTGCTGCACTGGAAGCCACATATTTCAGAGTTATCTCTTAATACAATTATACTTCATTTATCCAGCAATTACAGTAATAAGAAGACTAGCAACCATTGTCATTCAGACAGAGGAAAATCAATGATAGCAGTTTCATTTTGCATCAGGCTATCTTAGTATATCAAGAGATCCAGTAGCAATTCTAAGAGTTTAAACCACTCGTGATTTTCTTTGCTTGAATGATTTTATAATAATGGAATTACTTTTTTTCCTTGAGTTTTGTTTGCATAGTTAAGCATTCAGGTATAGGATATTGCGTTTCATCTTATCCATTCTTACTGCATTTCACTATCACTATCACTATCACTATCACTATCACTATCTATTTTAAGGTGCATTAAATGTGACATAGTATATAAATATCTGTGAGAAGCAGGGCTGTGTACATTCTGGGCCCAACCTCTACATCCTCAGATGTGGTGTCTCATATCCTAATGTTCCAACTTTGCCATGTTGAGATAATGTGAGAAAAAGCCTTCATCTGGGTTCTCTACTCATTATGGAGAGTTTGGAAACTGAGGTGGCACATGCAGGTCTGTTGGAGAAGGAAAAACATACAGAGCTTCTTGCCCTTTACATAAACCTTTCGGGCTTAATGCCTAAATTGAGATCTTTATGTTCATGTAATATGGAAAAATAATACTGTGCATGTCATCACTGTCTGCAAGATAGAGCTTTATTGGTGGTGGTACCCAGGTTATGGAATTCTCTATCTCAGGAGATTTGTTTCTTTTTCTCAATGTAAATTCAAATAGCAGGTGAAAATAATGCTGATCTTAGTGTGATTTTGGGACAACAAATTCCTCCCTCCCCTTTTATTTTATGCTAAACACTGTCATACTGTTGTATAAGTTATCCTATATTTTGAGTGGTTTTATTAGTTATGGTTTTACTATGCATAAATGGTATTCTATTGTTTTTTTCATTAACTGTTCCATGTTAGCCTCCTTGGTGAAAATTAAACAAAATTAAAGAAAATTAAAGTTTTAGGGCCCTAAAAGACTGTTTCAGAACACATTTGCACTACACAACCATACAGTTACTATTTTAACTGTCATGGCTCCATCCTCTGGGTTTGTACTTTGGTCACACACGTAGAATTTTCTATTGGAAAATACAAAGATACTCCCTGAATTCCTGCATTAGTTCTCTTGAGCATATATTTGAAATACTATATCAAGCTACAGGTATTTGACTGAATTGAAGCTACTTTTGCCTTCTAAACTCAGTCTGTAGCAACTGAAGCAAGTTGGGAACAAAGAAGGAAAAAGGAGTAAAGAGACACTAAGGACTTTTCTGTACTATGTTGTTATAGTGTTATTGTTCCACTTCCATCAACCTATGATATTCTGCGGTTTGTAGCTCACTGAGGCCAAAGAGCTATCTGACTGAGAATTCTAAATGCCCCTTCCTAAACTGCAAACCTCAGGATTCCATAGGATATTGAAAGTGGAATAATAATGCTATAACAGTGTAGTGCGGCCATGGGACATTTTAAAAACAGCTGAAAAGGTGAGTCAGCACAGGATGAGTTGGTGTAGTTGGAGTATATGAGTTGCTTCAGGGGTCTTGGTGAGATGAGGGGCAATAGATAAATGCTTCAGAGAGACAGAGAAAGTGAGAGAACAAAAAAGTAATTTTCCCAGTGGCTATACTAGCTGGGGGATTCTGAATCTGGTTCCCCAAAAGGCCAACTTCCCAAGCTCCCAGCAGGCCTTTGTATACTTTCCTAACAAGCCACTAGCAGGATTCACGTATTGCTGGCCAGCAGATCTTGGATGTAAAAGATGTTTGTTTATAGATAAGTATGGCAGAATTAAATTGTTTTGCTTTTCATGACAGGATAATAGTTTATCTGTTGTGGGTAAGTCACTATTCATGCTACATCAGCAGCATAGCACTGGCTCATCTGAATACTAGAAAAGGCAAAAAGAGATCCCAAAACTATTGAAAATAACATTTGAACACAATTCCTAAAAAAGTTTAAATCCACAGTTTCTAACAATTGATGGGGCTGGTTGGGGCTTCTGGGAGCTAGAGTGTAAAATACATGGGTCAAAGGTTCCCCATCCCTGTTTGTAGCAAAAATAACATGCTAAACATTTGCTGAATCCATCTAAGTAAAAGCAGCTTAAGAAGCTGTTGTATTTCTATTTATTTTTTTACACAATGACTTTTTCAAAAGAGAGAGAACAGTAGAGGAAAAGAAATCTTTTTTTGCATTCCACACTTCTGCTAGGAAATGGAAGCTTTCCTTTTACTGTTCAAAGGAAATCTTTAAAACACTCCCAGTGCTGCAAAGAGTCACATCAGTGTAGAGACGAATGATATTTTGCTGGGTGCCAAAATGCTGCTGCAGAGCAACTTCTTGGCACAAAATAGCCTTCATTCGGTGAATATTACTGAATTTCCTCTTTGATCTGCCTGTCTCTTGGTGGTGCCATCTTTGGACAGTGCTACAATACACTGCCTTGTTCTCTTGATGAATTATCTGAATCCATCATCTGGGAGTGCTGTTTCTCCACAGAGGGAGAAGAGTTATGTATCATCAAGAGGAGAAGTGGTGATAATGTACCTTTGGACTCTCTCCTGCTAATGGAAAAACCTGTCAGATGAATTCACTTTCTTTCCATGCACCAATCCAAAACTTTCCTAAATTACAGATGTAGCATAAATTCTTTAGTAATTTATACTGGGAGCCAAAGTCAGTGGTGTAGGAAGGGGTTCAGATGACCATTTGTGTACATTCTCCACAGACGCTCAGTAAGTCTCCTGCAAGGCCTCACACTTTTGCAGGGGACAGGCATTAATGGATGTCCCCAGAAGAAGACAAACAGAATATTTGGAAGCACATCATATCCTGATGTCAACATAATGAGTGAGAAGGGCTTCAAAGCTTATATAAAATCACTGCTATTCACAAAAAAATTCACTTGCTTTTCCTTTACATTCATGCTATATCCTTTGCAGTAGCTAGCTGGCAGTTTTCAAACTCATTTCAGGATGATTTATTTTAAAACCCATTTCCTGTCACAGCATGATTGTGAGCTCTCTGTTTCCACCCTGGCCAGGTACTGCAGTTTGGCAATTAAGATGCTTTTGAGGGAAAAACCTGCCCTCCCATTTAATGATTTTAACCTGAAAATTGAAATGGAAGGACAATTGATGATGTCCTAGGAGGGAGTAAAGTGATGAACTTTATTGGTATGGACAGAAACCCAATGCTTTTCGCACTACACAATTACCACACTATGATTCCACTATAACTGCCATGACTGCACCTTTTGAAATTCTGGGGTTTGTAGTTTGGTGAGAAGCTAGAGCTCTCTTCCTAAGAATACTTGACATAGCTGTTAAAAATTGCCAATCCCAGGGTTCTGTAGAATGTTGGAATGAGAGTAAAAGTGGAATCATTGCACTTTTATTAAGTGTGAAATGGCCCCTGGGCTTTAACCCTGATACTAGGAATGGAAATAATATTTTAAAATATTTGAAAAAATGATTTAAAAAGTATTGAACAGCTCTGACGTCTTCTGCATAAAATTTGCATCTGGCTGTTTTGCACAAAAAGCAGCATTTTCTGCATAGGAAACAGCATTGTCTACAAGGAAAATAATGTTTCAATGCAGAAACATTAATTCCTGCACATTAATTCCTGTTTCCAGTGCAGAATTAATTGTAATTGGAGATGTGTTTTGTATAAAATTCACACATTTGGCCTGCATAGAAAATAGCATTTTCTGATTTGGGGCTTGCAAAATCAGGAGGCCTGAGGCCCCAAAGCCCCACCCCAAGGAAAAAATCATGACCAAAACAGATGTCTAGTCACTTCCTTTCCACTTCTTTCTCTCCCTCATTTCTACATCTGGTGTGGTCCATGGGAGGATCTGGAGGCAAAATTTGGCCCTGAGTCATCCCAACGTTGTTCACTTCTTGTCTATATTGACTGAGTGTTATACAGAAGTCTTTTCCAGCCACATCTGAAGATGCAGGTAATTAAATCTGGGACCCTCTTTGCACCACACCTTTCCTATGTAGGCCAAGCAAGTAATTACCTTAAAGGCATCAAATTGCATGTGATCTTGGAGACTAAGCAAGGCCAGCCCTGGTTAGTACTAGGATGGGAAATCAATGAATACCAGGTACTGTAGGCTGTATTTCAGAGGAAGGAACTGGCAAAACCACTTCTGAATATTCCTTGCCTAAGAAAATCCTGTGAAATTCATGGGGTTGCCATAAATCAACCAGTATCTTAAAGGCAAATGCACACATATACACAGTAGAAAAGTACATTTTTAAAAACCAGTTCATAATCATAACCATTTTATCAGTGTCTACACAAATTGGAAAAATCTTGGGACTATGCCTTGCATAAGTGTATGAACAGTTAATTTTGTATAATCAGAAATTTTAGCTGAATAAGGGTTATCTTACACTGTAGCTCTGAGTATATTTGTATGTTTGTGTGTGTACAAACAAGAATGGATCTAATGGCAGAAATAAAGTAGTGATTTATTATGTATAGTGCTGTAAAGAACTTCCACTCCATGCATTTTAACTTGATGAGAGAGCTGACTCTCCTAAATCATACATAGTGCAGTGGCAGCTACAAAGTGGACATTGAACAATAAAATAAATGCATGAAGAATTTAAAATAGAACTAAAGATCAAAGTAAGACCACAAAATTTATAAACTTTTACATGCCACTTATGGATACGGGTGGAAAAGACTCATTAAGCTTTTACATGGATGAGGAGAATATAAGCTAGCCTTTCCCAATATAGGAACAATCCAGAGATGGACTACAGTGCCCATGATCCCTACCATACCATTAACTGGAAAAGATAGAAGTTGAGTATATCACAAGGGGAAGGCACCGATGAGCCAACTGTGGTAATGGATGTAAGATATCATAGTTCTAGTATGATTCATCAATATACCAATGCTACAAAAGTGTCAAATCCCATTGTTATTGTTAACTACCTTCAAGTTGACTTTGACTTATAGTGACCCTATGGTAAGTGAAAGATCTCCAGGTTACCCTATCATCAACACCACTGCTCAGATCTTGTAGAATCAGGGCTATGTCTTCCTCGATTGAGTCTATCCATCTGTAATGTAGTTTTCCATTTTCTTACTGCCTTCTACCTTACTAATAATTATTGTCTTTTCTTGTGAGGCCATTTCTGCAGTACATTGATACAGGGCTATTACTCCACCTTCAACATACTGTGGAATCCTGGGGTTTGCAGTTTAGGGAGGGACATTTAGACTTCTCAGTCAGAGAGCTCTTTGGCCTTAGTATATTACAAACCCCAGAATTCCACAGGGTGTTGAAAATGGAGTAATAGGACTATAACAGTGTATGGTGGAAATGGCCCAAGTCATGTCTTCTCACAATAGTATGACTTTCCAAAGTATGACATTCTCAGAGTAGCCATCTTGGTTTCTAGGGAAAGTTCATGCTTGATTTCCTCTAGGATTCATTCATTTGTCTTTTTAACAGTCTGTAGAACTCTTCCTCAGCACCACATTTCAAATGAGTTGGGGAGCTGAAAATTATTTCTAAGTTCTAGTCTCTACATATTTGAGTTCAATTGTAACAGTGATGAAGAAATGAAGTCAAGCTAATGTTTGAGCACTTTCAGCATCTGAAGGAGAAGGCTAAAAGTGGGAAAGTGGCATGACTATATAGTCAAACCTTCCATACCCAACATTTCTCTTCCTCCATCCTCAGCCACACATTCCTTCAATATGGGACAGAGGGATGGGCTCACTGGAGGCTGGGTGGAATCTTGCAGCACAACCTCATCCTTTCTCCTCTTCTAGTTCTCACATGAGCAAGACTGGGCATTTCCACACTGCACTTAGTGCTATTATTTCACTTTCAACATCCTGCTGAATTCTGGAGTTTGTTTATTGAGGCCAAAGAGCTCTCTGGCTGAGAATTCTAATGCCCCTTCTTAAACTGCAAACTCCAAAATTCCACAGGATGATGTAAGTGGAATAATAACACTATGACAGTGTAGTGTGGAAATGGCCTATGGCTGCAAACATAGGCCTTTTCTGCACGGAGTTTTTAAAACGGTCCAGAGAGGATGTCTACACCTGGAAGCGGACTGGGTCCGGACTACTTTGTGTAGTTCCGGACCTCAGCCCGCTCTGGAATGACCCAAAGTGGTCTTCAGCGTGCTTTTGAAAGACCACTTAAAACAGGTCTTTCAAAAGCACGGAGTGTGCCACTCCGTAGCCGCACTCCAGTGCAGATTTGCAGGCTCGCACCAGTGCAAGCCTGCAGATCTTCCGGGGGCGGGCTTTAGGCTGGTGAGCTTCACCGGTTGGTGGATTCCCTCACCCCGTGCGGAAAAGGCCATAGTATGTATGTGCAGTACCTTCCATGAATTAAAAATCTGTTGTTGTTGTTAAGTATATCCTGCCTTTCTCCTGGATTCAAATCGGCTTAAAGAAAATAGTCCAAATGATTTTTTAAAAAATAAAGAAAGCATAGTTACAAAACTTAAAAAACAAAGCAAAGCATTCTTTTAAAATGCATATAGTTAAAAGAGTTTAAAATATGTTTAAAACATAATTTAAAAAATTAAAACTATGACACACCATATTGAAAATACCCTGTAATTTAAATATGAAAGGTCTACCTAAATAAAAAAGTATCTGCCTACTTGCTGAAAGACAACAGAGGAGGGGCAAGCTATACCTCCTATGTGAGGGAGTTTCACAGCATGGGAGAAGACACTGAAAGAACTCTCTCCTATGTACCCACCCAACATGCCTAGTGATGGAACTGAGAGAAAGTCATCCCCTGGAGAACTTAAAACTTGGGACTGCTCATATAGGGAGATATGGGCTTTTACTGAGGGGGCTGTAGTCTGTCAGGTGTTCTTGGATTATAAATCCCATCATGGCTAACCAGCATAAGTGAGGATGGGAGTTGTAGTCCAACAACATGTGGAGGGTTATCTGTTCGACCTCTATGTTTTTTACTGTGAGGTCATTCATGCTCATCCTCCATTTTTATTTTTTATTTTTATTTCAGATTTAGAAACACCTCCATTGCTAGAGTGAATAAACATTAATTTTCTTGATCCTTTAAGACAGTTCATTCTCATGGATGATCTGTCAAGAGATATAGGCAAGTCAGGTCATCAGTAGGAAGAGACATGACATAAAATGTGTAGAGCTAGATGTGGTGTGTGATGAACTATAGGAAAATCTCCCTCTCTCTCCCTCTTTCTCTCTCTGCCCACGCTTTCTCCTTCTTGCCCCTCTTCTTTGGGTGCCACTCAGAATCTGCAGGCCAAATGAAATTTAGGGCCATATGAAAACAGACTCAGGGCCAAAGTTTCCTCACCCATGATTTCAAGCACACAGCAGTTGATATCCCCATCTACTGTGAGTTTGTTTGTCTAAACCCTTTCAAAGAGAAACTTTTTTTGCAATCCTCTTTGGAAGGTTTTACAGCAAAGTGTTTCAAAGAACTTTGTTCCCTTAATCAGTAGCCCTCTTGATTATTGTAAAGACACCACCATGTATGGCGCATACTTCATCACCGAAGGGAGAAAGAAGACAAGAGGTTCAGATGTGAATGAGAGTGTAATGTTGTACTTGCTTACAGGTTTGGTCTTGACTTCTGACTGAAACACCTTTGCCGTCTGTCCAGGGAATATACTGTAAAGGCTGTGATTTATTGCTGTGTTATCATGCCTGTCTGCCTCATTACAGACTCTGAATTTTATCAGGCAGCTTGTCCTGCAGTGTCTGGTGAGCAATTACTAGGGCCTGCAAGGAAGCTTGAAATACTTTGCTGAGCATCAGTAATGTGCCTGTTTTTAAGCTACTGATAAAATAGTACTTTTAGACAGTCCGAAACAACTTGTACAGGAGTACCTTAGAGAAGACTTTTAGGGCAAATTTTCATGCTGTATGTGTTTACTGAATACTCACTCAATGAACATGTGGCAATCAGCATGCAAAGTAGTGTGGGCAACCACCCTGCAGAAATCTATAGAGAGGTTTGATGCTTAGCCACAGTCTGATTGCTACCCTGTCAAGTGATTGTACTGTGGCTGGCAGTGATAAATGTATATGACATGAAACAGGGCCAACTGTGTCCTCACATTGAGTGGGCTGGGGTTGATTCCATGTGAAATGGAAGTGAAAGAAGACCTTACTAGTATCGGGAATGGCAGTCGGCAGCTGCCATTTTTTCGTAATAATTCCCCACCCAGAAGAAAGTTATATTATAAAAGAAAGTCCTGCCTAATTTTTCTATGCAGTCTATCATGTTTATTCCCTTTCTCAGCTGATGTGAGGGATTTCTACTTGGCAGTAGAAAGTGGGAAATGCTTGGATAGAGGAGGTGTTTCAAATAAACACTTGAAATTTGCACAAACCAAATTCTGCAACATTGCTGATTTTGCACTACATTTTTGTTATGCAATATTTTTGTTGTGCAACATTGCTGTTTTCTACCTAGAAACATCAGTCTTATACAAAACACACATTTGGCTGCCTGTAAATAGTCCTTTCCATATTGAAAACTGGAAAATTGCACAGTTTCCAGGGTAGACAGCACAGTTCTCAGGAAGAGCTGCATAGCTATGAAAAAACTGTGCAGTTTTCTGTGGAAGCTGAACAGCTTTTGTAGAAAAGCTGCACAGTTTTCTATGATTTGCAGGGAAAAAAATTCCTGAGTGTCTCAAAGTTATGGAATGAAAAACTGTTTCATTGTTCTTGACATCTGTTGGGACTTAGAGAAATCAAGATTTACCATCTAACACACACACAGACACACAACCATCACAACAGGATGATTTATTAAAAAGACTAAGGCCATTTCTACCCTATACCATTATAGTGCTATTATTCCACTTTCAATATCCTATGGAATCCTGGGGTTTGCAGTTTATGGAGGGACATTTAGAATTTTCAGCCAGAGAGCGCTTTTGCCTCAGTAAACTGCAAACCCCAGAATTCCGCAGGATGCTGAAAGTAGAATAATAGTACTATAATAATGTAGTGCGGAAATGGCCTAAATAGTATTAAAAAGACTAAGTTCAACTAAGTAATATTTATTGCATGTTCCAATAGAGTACATTTTACAGAAGTGAGCAAAGACTATTCAAGAAAATGAACAATTCAAGAAAATGTTCCCCATGACCATGCACGAACACCAGAAATCCATGCCATTTCACACTAGTTTGTAGTTACATGATTTTTTTTAAGTTTCCTTGTTCATTGAATTTCCATCTGTTTCTGAATCATCATCAAGGGTAGCCTTAGGCCCTTTCCACACGGGGTAAAAAAAACGGCTTAGGGCGACCTCACCCGGAGGTTGTCCACACCGTGGGGTGCGCTAGGGCGGTTTGAAAAGTGGAGGTTCCACACCTCAAACCACCCTCGCGTGGCCGCAAGGGGCAGCGCAGCATGTTTTTTAAAAACCACATTTCATGTGGTTTTTAAAAAACGCGAGCACACTAACCCATTGCAGCGCCCCGTTTGAAACTGCAGGGACATGCTAGCATGTCCCTGCAGAGCTGCCCAGAGGCGGGCTTCTGGCTGGCGCGCTGCCCTGATTGGCAGAGCACCGCCGGAAGTCGCCGGCTGCCATTTCGGGTGCCGGCGAACGCCGCCGAAATTCACCAGCATGTGGAGCGGCGAACGCACGCTCCCCACAGAGACAGAGCAACCCGCTTCCAGGTAAGCTCCGCCTTGTGTGAGCTGCCCCATTTCCCCGTCCCTCATGTGGAAAGGGCCTTAGATAGGACACAATATAATAATCCAATCTTGGAGCTGCTATAAAGCCAAGCTCTATACTGGAGTTGTATAACCCACTAAGACACAGGTTGACCACAGAATCAGAATGGTGTAAGAGACTGCAAGAGCCACCCAGTCCTGCATCCTGTTATGCAGGAATTCACTGCTGAAGCACTTCTGAGAGATAGCTACCCAGTGTCTGTTTAAAGATATCATAAGAAGGAGAGACCACTACTTTCTGAGGTACGCCTTTTCATTGTTAAATAGGTCTTACCTTCAGTAAATTCTTTGTAAAGTGTAGTGGGTATCTATTGTTCTGTAATTTGAATCCATTGCTATATAACAAGGTCACTGGAACAGCAGGAAAGAAGCTTGCTCCATTTTCTCCATTGTTGTTGTTGTTGTTGCTGTGTGCCTTCAAATTGTTTCTGACTTATGGGAACCCTAAGGTGCACCTATCATGGGGTTTTCTGGGGCTGAAGTATGTGATGTGCCCAGACTCACCCAGTGGGTTTCCATGGCTGAGTGGGAAATTGAACCCTGGTCTTTAGGGTTGTGGTCTAGTGCATTAACCACTACACCACACCGACTTCCTACATGCCATCCCCCTATATAAAGATGGCTGTCATATTACATCTAAGCTTTCTCTTCCCCAGACTAAACATACCCAGCTCCCTTAGTGATTCTTCATAGGGCCTGGTTTCCACCTTTTAGTATCTTGATCTTCCTCCTCTGGGCATGTTCTGGAAAGACAGATGTTGAAACACTAATAGGAGACAGAACGCAGAACTGCTCAACATCTACTTTGTCTTCATCTTCTCACAGCAGGAAAACTGTGCTATAGCTGGTGAAAATGGAACAAATGATACACGAAAGGGACCACAGTACAGAATAGGTAAAGAGGTAGTAAAGGAATAAATATCTACGTACTCTTACTGAATTCAAGTCTCTAGGGCCAGATTAAGGGTGCCACTTTAATCTTAATCTCTGTATCACAAACACACCTTGCCACAATTTCATACGCAGTAGTCATCTCCAAAACATAAAATACCTCCTTCCATATTAAAACAACTCAATGCTTTAGTGACATGATTTGCAGCTGCCTCATTCCAATGCCTGTAATGCCTTTTTCATAATTAGCAGCAGTCTGACAAATTCTCTTCTCTAGAAGCACTATGAGGCGCTTTTAATAACTGTACCTTTATGGAATGAAAACATTTTCCTCCTTTCTTTCTTTAAATATTAATAATAAAAAACCCTGCTTATTTGACAATTTATTTTCACAGTCAATGGAAATTAATACCAAAGGTTAGAAAGGTGATATACAATAATCCACCCAGCCAAGGAAATGCTCTATGAAAAAGCAAACATATGAAGCCCTACAGGAATATTCAATACTACAAAGGAAATGCTTTTAATACATGCCTTTTGGAGATGTTATTTCACCCTCCACTTCCCATATAATCCTCTAGAATTATTGGAAGTATAGGTTAACTGCCATTTAACTCATAAGGACAAAAAGCATTCATGTGTACAGTGATTTGTCCAAAAAAAAAGTGCCATAGAATTTCAATATATTATATTTGTGAATAGATCAACTGGTATGATGGGTTTCACAGAGCAAACTGTTTCCTGTCCTCAGCAGCAATACTGTGGCCTAGTCAGTTTCACTCTACAAAGGAAAGTGGGACCTCTAGGATATGAAATACACACAAGCACCATTTTTTCCTTTGGATGAGAAATATACCAGACCAGAAGCTGCTTGTGGTAAGCAGGTTTGTTTACTGTTTTTCATGCTAGGAGCCAGATTGTGGCAGGAAAATATGATCTGATTCCAGTTGAAGTCTCTGAATGTGTGAAAGATACTGGCAGATGTCTCAAGTATCATTTTGCATCAGTTTTAGTTATCATACAGTTTCCAATGCAGTTCCATATACAATTCACTGGAGTAGTTTAAATTAAAGACTACTACAGCCTGTACCACAGTAGTCATACCCTTGTTTTGAAGAAAAAGACTGCAATTCATTCACAAGGCAAAAAGAGAAAAAGAATCTAATTATTAGGGCTGGTACTTCCATCAGGCAGGGTGAGGTGGCTGCCTCTGGTGGCAAATTTCCCCATCTTCCTTTCATAGAATCATAGAGTTAGAAGAGACAACAAGGGCCATCAAGTCCAACCCACTGCCATGTGGGAAAATACAATCAAAGCATTCCCTTCAGATGACCATCCAACCTCTGTTTAAAAACCTCCAAAGAAAGAAACTCCACCACACTCCAAGGTAGCATATTCAACTGTCAAAACTGCTTTTATCATCAGTGAGTTCTTCCTAATGACTAGATGGAATTTCTTTTCCTGTAGTTTGAAGCCATTGCTTAATGTCCTATTCTCTGGAGCAGCAGAAAACAGACTTGCTCCATCCTCCATATGATACATCTTAAACTGTTAAAAAATAGTTATAACACCTCTTAACCTTCTCTTCTCTAGGCTAAACATACCCAGCTCCCTAAGCTATTCTTTATAGGGCATGGTTTCCAGACCTTCTACCATTTTGGCCAACTTCCTCTCAACATGTTCCAGTTTGTCAATATCCTTCCTGAACTGTAGTGTCCAGAGCTTTTATTATAGGAACTCTGTTAGAGATAGGAAAGCTAAGTGTGCTAAATTAAGCTAAGCTAGAACACACACACACACACACACACACACAGAAAACTAAGATAGTTTTCATTGCAGCAATGAAAGAGCAAAAAGGATGTGGAGAAAAGAGGTGAAGTGATCCCTAAGAATATCAGTCTATGAGAGGCTTGGAAAGATGGATAAGACATGAGGAGATTTTTAGGTCACTGGAACACCCATTGACCCTATCACTGCAGGTCTCTCTAAGACACATTAAATACTTTAAACACTGAGAGTTGTTGCATTTCTTGCCTAAAGTCATTCTTCTGATTCACATGGCTTCCCAGATCTAGCACGGTTTTTTTAAAGGAGAACCTCCCACAGCCAAATATTATGGGTGAACTATCTGGAGTAGTCTTTCTACTGCACAAATGCTTCTTCTCAGTAGCCAACCACAATGCTAATCTCTGATAGATATTCAGATCCTGACATTTGGAAAACAGCCAATCCATTGAGATCAATATGCTTTGGAATTTGGTTGTCAGAGTGAAATGTTCTAGTCTTGTCTTTCCCTTAACACATTTGTTTTCTTAGTAGAACTATCCACACGATATCCAGAGGAGAATGTTAAACAGGTAAATTCCCACCACCATTATGTAATCAAGAACTTCTGTAACAGTTTTACACAATGGTGTAGTAGAACCAGAACTTGCTATATAGGAGCTCCTGGACTTTTGGATTAGAAAGGATGATGGCATAATCTTCTACCTCATCCCCAGTGCTATCTTGTTCCGAGTTCAGTCCACAAGATAGATGAGTATAAAATCAGTTTTCCAATAATGATGCAGTAGCATGAGCTATCCCTGCTATTATGCAAATCCTTATTATTATTCCTACTGTTATTCTGATATTTCTTGGTCTTGACAGGACAATTACAAAACATCCTTAAAAATACAAAACATGGTGATGAGAATTACTAGAACTGATATTGCAGTGCTTGGGGACCTAGTTATGAAGACTGCTGTTACAAGTACCCCACACTTCAACATTTTCCATGAAACCACTGTTTTTACCATTCGGTGAGCTCTTTACCTAGAACAGATCTCCTTAAGATACCTTGCAACATTTTGTACCACTTCTGATTCTGATTCAGTACATAAGTCAGAAAATGTTGCCTTCAATTTTACTGAAATAGAAAAGTAAGGGATTTACACTGACCAATTTTTTCCCCCTAGGGAACATGGTTCTCCAGTACAAATGGAAAACTTTGAGAGAGAGAGTGCTTTGCTTCTGGCCAGTAGGAACCATATATCTCTTTAAGTCATCAGAAAGGCAGAAGTATTAATCAAAGGAAGAAATGACCCATTAAAATAGTTAGGTTCATACTATGATGGAAAAGAACCTCATATTTTTGTATGAAATGATGGGTCTAGGAAAGAATGTTTATCAACCAGCCTTCTTTGCTGATTGGTTCATGTCTCTAAGTAGTATATAAGGGTGAGTTATAAATGAAAAGGCTTTAAATAATCAATTGATATTTAAATAATATACAACAACCTTCTTATTAAATCTAGCCTTTTAGAGGTAATAAGCAGCTTGGCATTAGAAATGGGAGTGTCATCAAATAGCCACAAAATTCCAGCTGATTCATACATTTTATTATGGAGTTTATTAGATCAGTCAGGAATCTTGGAGAATGTAGCCCCAACCCCCAGTGTCGTTCATGGCTCCTTAGTGCAATGTTCTGTCTTAGATCTGAAATTCCATTTTTCGGCAATGGTCACACATAGTTGTCTTTGACTGAGTCATTTTTTAGGTGAGAGTTCCAGTTTCTGAACAAGTGTTTGGAATCTTACCCCTAAAAGCAAATAGCTGAACTGAATCGATAATAGGTTTTAGATTATGGTCTTCTCTTTGGACTACAGTTATACATTCAGTGTTTCAGAATATGATACCTGAAGAAACATACCATTCAAACCTATTTCCTCATGGGAAAAAGATTAAGAATACATTACACATTCTTTGTACCCTACCCTGTCCCGCTAGAAAATAAAAAGGAGGAGAGGGGAGGGAATGTAGCTGCACTTTTAAGACTTTTTTTATTTTTTGCATGAGCTTTTGTGAAGAAGTGGGTTTATATCCACAAAATCTTATGCAACAATAAAAACCAATTTGTCTTAAAGGTGCTACTACATTCCCTATTTTTCTCTCCCTGCCCCTTCTTTCCTTCTTTTTATCCTGCAAAAGGCTAACATGGCTACTTCTTTGAAAACTTCTAGAAAATATTTATTTGTTCATTTAACAATATTTATATGCCACTTTTCATGCATATATATGCAATCTATCAAGTATATTATGCATCTAGGCAGTGTACTATGATAATACTATAATTCAAAATAGATTATAACAAGTTTTACAACACTAAGAAGTTACCGTAAAATGCAAATTGTCCAGATACCTGATACGTGTATTTGTGAACATATGAAAATTCTTTATGCTGAGTTGTTTGTTTGTTTGAGGCTTGTATTGCCTGGCTGTAAGGCCTTCTGGATCAGTTTACCTAAAAATTAAAAATAAGAAAACCACCATGAGTTCTCTTTACAACAAAAAGAACAACAGCACAGAGTTATCCAAAACAGATGGCCAGATCTCTTTCATTCTGTTCCATATCTAGCACAGATATTTCAATGTAGAAAAGATTATGAAGAATTGGCTAAGTGAGCTTCCAGCAGCAGAGAGATCCATAGAAAAGATTCCATGAGCTCTGTGTCACAACTCTGCAGCAAAGCACATCCTTTGTACCCAAAAGGTCCTGGATTAGTAAACAGTTTTCCCTCTAGTAGGACAAGGAAAGACTCCACCCAAAGCTTGGACAACTGTTGCAAGTAAATCTGTCCATTTCACTTTATCCCACATTCAGATTTTTTTAAAACTTCAAGTTCTTTCCATCCCACAGATGTGAAAAATTTAGGAAGTTTTGTAAATTCTTCAATAAAATATTTTGGAATAATTCTGGAGCAGACATGTAAAGGACTAGGTTTGTGATTTAGGAGTGATATTTTAGATGTTCTGATCCCTTACAGCAAAGCTCAGTGTTCTGTGATAAGAAAGTACCAGTTCTTTGAAAATCCACCCCAAATTATGACTGTGATGATTTTCTAAACATCTGGTCCTTAGGTTTGAATCATGCATGACAGGGGTCTTACAAAGCCATATATTGGTTCATACTTGGGGCCAGCCCTGGGTAAGGGTTAATCCATTGCTCCTTACTTGTAGCACGAAGACTTGCCTTTGCTTTTACCTCCCTATCAACACATCAGAGATTTACACCCTCATGTAGAGGCACCTAGAATTTATTGCGATTTGGCCTGGGCAGTAAATCTGCATGTCAGCACACAGGGCTTTCTCGCCACACAATTTATGCAGTGTGATGAACCCAGCCTTGGTGTGCACTAAGCGGCATAGCATGAGTAAACCAACCGGTGCTCCGTGTGACAAGACCTCCTCCTCCTCCTCCCCCGTGGGAAGGAAGGGACACAATGCAAGTAACAGATAAAAGTTTACCGTCCCACTTGCCCCAATAAATATTCTCATTGCACTCTTGCTCGGTAGTTATTGTTATTTTCCCTCCTTTTACACGTTTTATGTATATATTTCCCTCCCTGCTCTCTATTTTATTTTAAGCGCCTTGGAGAGTTCAACTGTCGCCCAAGGCTTCAAACTAATTTTCTCTTCAGAAATGATTGCAGAGAGCGCATGCATAATAAATCCCGTTATTGCTCTTGTTATTAAAATGGGTTGTTAGAGAAGTGGACTTGTAGGCCTTTCTGTCTGATGACAGCAGTTCTTCTTAGCTTGGCACTTATGTCTTATTGACAGGCCCTGCCAGGTTTTAAAAAGAGAATAAAAAAAGAGAAGGACCTGAAGCTGCTATTTAATAGTGAGAATGTTGGGAATCGCTGGTCTAGATGCTGCTTAAGTTTTGGGAAATAACATGATTCTGTTGTCTGTGTAGGTCTGGTGACAGAAACAGAAAATCTCTGGGTTACTTACAAGAGTTGCTGAATTACTCTTAGTTCTGATTAAAGTGGGTTCAAGAGCAGCTAGTGGAAACTAAAGTATCTTTATTCATTAATTAATTCTAATTAATTTAAATTAATAATATTAAAATTAATATTTTAATAAATAAAATATTTTAACCTTTCAAAGATCAAAACATACTGAGAGAATAAAAACTTGTCGATACACACCCATGTATATGTATGTGTATATATATATATATATAGAGAGAGAGAGAGAGAAGCACCCTATCCATAGTTAATTGCAGCAAGACCCATGGTATTGATGGGGGAAATTGTCCGTGCTCTTTCTGGGGAAAAAAAATAAAGAACAAGATGTCAAGAATGCTGATAGTGTCATGGGGCTCATGAATGTAATGGCATGCATACTGAAGGTGGCTCAGCCTCTTCTTCTGATCTTTAGGTGCCAAGTACTAGAGTCTTTCTGCCTCCTATTGATGTCACAAAGCATTTTCCAGATGTCATATAGGGCTGATTGTTGGGGGGCTGTTATGTGGTTGTCACTCAGATTGGATGAGGGAATGTAGTCTTTTTGACCTACACTGTGCACTCAGAAAGGGAGTAGCAGTGATAACTTGCTTTTGTCACATTGAATCGGCTGTGCAGGTATTGATAAGATATGTGTATGTGTATAAACAAGAGCCAGCATAGTGTAGCGATTTGAGCATTGGCTTCTGACTCTAGAGACCAGGGTCTGATTTCTGTATGGCCATTGAAACCCACTAGGTGATCCTGGGCATATCCAGAAAACCTTATGTTAGGGTTGCCTTTGAATCATCATGAGTTAGAAATGACCTGAAGGCATATAACAACAACAACAACAGCAACAATGTGCATAAATGGGAAAAATTATTGTGATACATTGGTCAGAAACTATTCTTTTTCAGCATAAACAGAGGTGTTGTGAAAATAAAAGTCAAGAAATATGTACACTCTCCCTAATTTTTTAAGGAAGGGTGGGGAAAAGTGTAACAAAAATAAGCAAACTCCTGTGTTGTAGGATTTTTTTTTTTTAAAGTGTAACTGAGTATAAAGGTATCCTTTAGATATTAAAATGGTGGCATGGCGGCCTTTTAGCCATAGTTATCTTCCATTTGGCTTTCTTTCTTTCTTTCTTTCTTTCTTTCTTTCTTTCTTTTTTCTTTCTTTCTTTCTTTCTGGAATATGTACATTCTATCTTTAGACTAAGTTCTCTGTAACATTTTCAGCCTTGTATGGCAATCATGCAGGTCTTTTCCATAGGTCATCATCCCTGTTCTTGAACAGACACAATTATGTGGGAAAGACTTCTGCAACTGGTATTAGCTATGTGGCGTCAATCCTTTCATGCCTTGATAGGTTTTGTAAGATATGGAGGCTTCCCATCAAGGTGCACAAGAAAATCATTGAGGGTTTTTTTAGAAAAAGTGCCCCCTTCTATTTTGAAATGTAGACTCTGATGCTTTAAAGAATTTCCATCTCCAAGCAGACTTGGAAGAAAATAATTCATGTCCAAGGGAATGTGAAAGCAATTACAGAAATGGACACAAACCAAGCCATTTTCAGGCATTCATAGAAAACTGGCACTTCCTGAATATTGAATCACACTAGGTGCTGGCTTTCTATAAATACATATATTAAAAAATCAATAATTATCACTGAAACTCTTTGCTAACACTGGAGAGTTGGGAAGGGGAAATAAAAATGCCATTTCTCTGCTACTATGTTAAGCAGAGGAAAAGTCCCTCTTGGACTCCACTGTTATTAAAATATCTTATATATATCTCATAGCCTTATGCTGTGAAATTACTCTTGACTTTTGTACATTTTTTTAAAAGGAGGTGCATGCTTTTCAGAGATGAAACATTGGGAAATTCCAAAGATGTGTGGGTACTTTTACTTCGCTGTCCACCAAATTCTTTATGAAAATATAGTTTAATTAACTCGTATTTATATGATTCAAGAGTTTTTCCTAGAGCTAAAAAGCATTTAAAAAGCACTTTGTGAAGGTCCACTTTATAAATGTGCTAAAATAGTATTCCAGGTTATCCATCAGAGCATCTTGAGTTGTTCACACAATTTTCCTCACAATCTGTTTTTCAGTGACTACACTTCCACTGGTAATAGAAAAACAACCTTTGCATACAGGATATATATTTTCTTGCAGTCAAGAAATCAGAAGACTGGGATGTGCAAGGGTAGCTATGAAGGAACTAGACAAGATCCTGAAATTTAAAGATATATCATTGAATATTAAAGTTAGGATTGTCCATGCCATCATATTTCCAATTTCTGTGTGAGGTTGTGAAAGCTAGACAGTAAAGATTGCTGACAGGAGGAAAATCAATGCCTGAAATGTGGTATTGGAGAATAGTTTTACAGACATCCTGGACTGATAAAAAGACAAATGAATGGGTCCTAGGGCAAATCAAACCTGAACTCTCCCTAGAAGTCAAGATTACTAAACTGAGGCTGTTGTCCTTTGGACATATCATCAGAAGACATGACTCTCTAGAAAAGACACTAATTTGTGGAAAGGTAGAAGGCAGTAGGAAAGGAAGAAGATCTCATTACACATGCATAGAGTCAATCAAGGAAACCATGTCTCTCAATCTGCAAGAGCTGAGCAGAGTGTTTGATGAAAAGGTCTTTTTTCTGTAAGGTCACCATAAGTTGAGATTGACTTGACAGCAGTTAACAACTACGTGTGTGTGTGTGTTTGTGTGTGTGTGTATTAGCAAGGGCAGTGGTGAAGACTGATGTACTTTGACAACATATGTCCAAGCTCTTCAAATATTTAGGAGACTCATGTCAACAAACATTTAGTGTTTACTTAATTCAGAGTTCATATTTGATATTATGGTACAGCTAACTCAATTATCCATATGTATTTTTAGAAAACATTTTTAGATATCTTTTAAATACATGTCAAAATACTGTTAATGCAAAAATGGAGAAGAATAGATATGTGGACAAAGACAGAACTGGCATGGCCTGGCTATAGACTGATTTCTGTCCACTATCACCCCAACTTCTTCAGGTCTGAAGATTCCCTCAGAGCAAGCCCATTGATACACTTATCTTGCTTCCATTTTGGATACATAAGAACTGCCATTTGGAACATGAGTTTGTTGAAAATATATAAATGCAGCAATTTATACCTGCTTAAGTTATCCTTGCTTATAGGATCCAATTGGAATGATGACCACACTAGGCTAAATCTGGCTATGTCTTTCTGTCATTGGAACATCCTCCCAAGCCACATCCTCCTAATGCCTTTGATGTTCCAGCAGCTCTCAGAGTTTGGGAGAAATAAACAAGGAAGAAAACAGATCATCATCATTACAGGCATAAAAAGCTACAAATCTGTCACCCTGCAGAAATGTTCCCTTCATTGTTAGTGTGATTTACTGGAACAGCTAATTTTCAACAAGTTTTTTTCCCCCTTCCATTCTTTGAACTACAATAGAAAAGCTGCAAACAGAACAAGCTAGAGGATAGAAGCTGGTGGCTATAGGACAATTTAAGTAATAATCTCATTTGCTTTGTAGTATTAAAAAAAAGGCAATAAGGGGCTATTTACTGAGTGAATAAACACAGAATGAATCACAAAGAGCTCTTTATTGCACATATACTGCAAGGCTAAGGAGATTGTTGTTTTTTTGCAAGATGTGATGAGAAAATCTTCCTTCATATGCCATATTTGGAGACTGTTGAAGTGCTGGAATGCATTTATTAGTCCTTGACTATGCTCAATGTGTGCATAATATTAGCATAAAGCCAGCCGGGTTGTGAATGCAAATTAGAAAGTCACATGAAAATAATTGTAATTTAATGTAGTCAGTTTTCAAAAGCAATCATTGCTGGACACTTGTTTCAGGACTTCACTTTTAGGGAGAAGTATGAATTCCCAGCTATTGGGTTTCAGTTTTTTTCTGCATGTAAAATGTTAGAGAGAAGTAGAGTATATGTTGGTCATAAAATGAATGATAGGCAGCTTCTGCTCATTGCCTGAATCTGTTCATGTGCTAACATCCAAAGACAACAGGAACAGCTCAATTTGAGGCATACACCTTCAGAAGTCAGTCCTACCCTTTTCTAAGGAGTTCAGAATGCTCCCTCTCATTTTATTGGTTTTTGAATGTTATTGATTCATGCTCACAATTTACTATAGATTATGCTGAGAGAGTGTGCTAGGCTCAGCTAGTGAGCTTACAGGACGAGATATGAATCTAGATCTTTCCAATCATACTTTGGTACTCTGTGCATTATATTACTCAATATAATGACCAGACAATATCCTGGAATTGATCTGGATGTAATTACAGCAAACATATTCAGGGAAAAGCGATCATGTAAAACATGCCTCCACCTCATTCTCAGATGCCATCTCTTATTTTTGTGAATTGTGAAGAGTCACAAGAAATGGACAGAAACTGCCTGTCACTCACTTCATGGCCACTGTTGCTGTAACTAGGAAGGTTGGTAGAGGAGGATGATAATGATGGTGGTGGTGGTGGTCGTGATGATGACGACGACAGTGGTAATGATGAGTTAAGGTAATTTTGTAAGGAATTTTTGTAAAAAAAGAACCTACCTGAAAAGAAAAGGTGACAGTCCATAATCAACACCACAATCATGGTTGACTAATTAGGGATTCAAAGCCAGACTCTTAAGAGCTAAGCTAACAAATACTGCTTTCCAGATGCATGAATCTAGCAGCTGAATTTTCTCCCACAGTCACTCCTCTTTTTAATCCTTGTTTTTGTTCCATCAGATGTGCATGGAGAAATGTGCAAATTTTGGAATGTTCTTATCACCAAAGCAAACTGAATGAACTTCTCACCCATTCCTCTCTTGGCACCAAGCAGGAGATGCAGCAAACTCCTCTCTGAGAATGTAAATTAACAGTGTACAGGGCAATGTGCCACAGTAGTTTTGTGTTAGATTATATCCTTATACATCTGTTGGAGTGAACGCATTTGGGTTTAAAGTGTGAAGAGAGGCATACACACATATAAAGCCTAGCCACATTCGACAGAGCTGACATCCACCTTTTAGAAGTTCACAATGAGTGCAAAGGTCAGAAATAGAACTGGTACACATAAGGAAATTGGTAGTCTGACTTCTGTGTGTATGGCAGAGCTCTGAAAAGTTACATTTCCACACTCTGATATACTTCCCATCCCATTTTAAGCCAATATGTGTAAATGTAAGCATATGAATAAGGCTTATGGTTTTGAACTATGGTCCTAGTAAAGTCTTCTTCTGTTCAAAAAAAAAGTTATACAGCAATTGCTTCAAAATCAATTCACACCTCTGTTTCTTGCTAGTAATTAAGACATGGTGGGCAACTACACAGAGGTCAGGGCCATTTTTCCATCCTGAGCATACCCAGTGGACGTCTGAGGCCATACTTAGCAGTCACAAAGGTTCTGCATTTTGTCCAGTCCTGATTTAAGTGGCCTGTTAGACCTCAATAACTCCTTGAGAATGTCACAATGAATGACAAGGAACATCAAATAATGTAGCTCTTGGTTGTTGTTTTTTAATTAAATCTTATATCTTACTTTTATCTGCCATGTTGATGTTTTGCTCTTTTTTAGTAATATTTATGGTATTGTTATTGAATGGTTTTAAATACTTTGCAAAACTGATACAGAAGTCTGAGTAGAAATGTCTATATAAATCAATTATTGCCAACAGAACAGGGCTTGATGACAGTAAGAGAGAAGAGAGGAGACATAAAATATTGTGATGGATTTACTTTTTTAAAGTCTATCACCTGAACTAAAAGGCATAGGCATGTTTGTTTGGGTGCATTTAAAAAGGTTAAGTAGCATTGAAATAGTGCTAAAGAAGCTGCTATAGTTAGCGGACAGATCTTTTTGGTTGATACATTCAACTTGCCTTTGATGGTTGATTTTGTGAAAGAGTGGCTTTCAAGATTTTTAATTCAACCTTTCTGGGCTTCCAGCCTCTGTAAACATTAGCAGCAACAACATGGGTAGGGGAGAGAGGCTCTGGCTCCTGAAAACAGAACCTTCATGTTCAAGACGGTTCTCTCAGTAAGATGTGGTTTTGGCTCAGCCATCAAAACCACTTACACCTGGTTTATTTCAGCAGTACTGGGCAGGATATGGTTTGGGACCTGGAGTGCATGTGCCCCCAAATAGCAGATGTACCATAACATAACATACAACTCCCAGGATCATTTACAGCAAAAAGCCGAACAAATACCTTGCTCCCTTTCATTTTGCATGACCAATGTGAGCTGAATAATAATTTCATGATGTGTTCATTGGTCAGAATTAGTACAGACCTTGAGAGAGATGCACATTTTAGCTGTCCATAAGTTCCCTCCCTTGTATCCTATCACCAGATCCCCGAGAAGGACAAAGTAAAGTTTTGCATTCATTTTCTCATCCAGTAGCAGCTGGTGTCAGTGGGGAAGTGTACCTGCTCTGGTTTTCAGTCTGAACTTTAAGGAGCCATTCAAGATGTTGAACCAATTTTGTAGATATGGTCCAGAACATTGGGCAGCATGTTTAACATAGACACCACTAGCCACCAATGCTTTCATCCTTACTTTTCCCCACAAAAGCAGATACAGCTGAATCAAGGCCAGAGCTCGGAAAAGTTACTTTTGGAGACTACAGTTCTCAGAATCCTCCAGCCAGTGTGGCTCAAGGTTCAGCTGTGTGGGAAATTTGGTGAATTGTTGTCCTCAAAACTATTCTTTGCCCCAAGCTCTGAGCAAAACTCAGTTGAAACATGCTTAGATTCTACTACAGCTCAGTTAATTATTAACTTACATGTTCACCTTAGAAGACACAGGGTATACACTGACAATCAATCTGGAGAAGGCCATAGAGGAGTCATCTGTCAGAAACCTCTCCTATATTCAGATGGAGGCTCCTGATTAATATCACCAAGTTTCCTGGAAGATCAAGGTTGCTGGGTTTTCCTCTGAGTCCAAAAATGTCTCAATTGATAGATTTGGAAATGGTAAAGCACCTGTTAAGTGCCTCAGGAAGTCAAGATCTGCTTAAGAGAAATGACTCTATCCTGAAATCCTGACATATTGTGAAAATCTAAGGCATTTTCCAAAGCTAGATTTGAGCCTTGGAAATGGTTACCCATTGTGATAGTAGTGGATGGAACACTGACTTTCAACAGTTTTTTTTTTTAAATCATTATTTGTATATTCATTGAGATATTCCTGGTAAATATCCAAAGACACTCTAGGAACATAATATATTTTAGTCACCAGTATTAAACATGTGAAAATGATGGCCACTCTGCCACCATATCTTTATGGTGGTTGCGGGGATTGGGTGGATTCATACACTTTGTTGAAGAGGTGGGTATAGCACGCTGCGTCAATACTGGGACAGAGTTGAGAGGCTATATAAGCCTCTGCCACCCCAAACTCAGCTTCTTTCTCCTCTTTACTATGGTATCTCATAGCATAAAACCTACAAAATTTAAATTAAAAAGAGATATCATCGCACAAACTTCTAATTGTTTTTAATGGAAGGCTCAACTAGTATTCCCCTGCCAAGAACTTGTATTGTTCATCCATATGCCATTTTATATCCAGCTCTCCCTGAGTACTCCCACACATCAGATCTGCCAAATTACAGAGGGATTCGACAAATGCTCCATCTTTTAAGGCAAATACAATGGGGACACGTTCTAAGTTTTCAACATTTTCCAATGGGAACGTCACCTGCTCTTCACCTGCTTCTTACTTCTGTGTTTTCCATGCAAACACCATTACATTTTCAGGGTGTTTTTTTGCTGTCCTGAGTCACTTTCTAAAAACAGTCATGCAACAGTTCTGAGCATGTAAAACAAGGGTGGAGACTATGCAAATAAATGCTGTCAGGTTTGTTTCTCATATTCCCACAACTGAAATGTAAAACAAATGTGAAAGCATCCGTTCCTTTTCTTCCCCATTATTTTCCACTTATTTTTCATTCAGATGAATTCCTTCCTTTAAATTTGCTCCAGTCCTATTGCTTAATTCAACAGCCTCAAGTTCTACTTCCTACTATCCTTTCCCGGATTAGAGTTCATTAAGTAGGTCCCATTGATTTTAGTGAGTTGTTTGCACTCTGTTATGCTGTTTGCTTTCAGCTTCCTAGATTATGTCCTCTCTGTTTGTATCAAGATGTGACCATTAGTTCAAACTTATAAGACTATTTACATGACCTTAACTGCACTGCCAATAATCCTGTTGTAAGATACTGCAGGAATTTTGCCATCAATAGCAATAGCAGTTACATTTCTATACCGCTAATCAGTGCAAAGCACTCTCTAAGTGGTTAACAACGTGTTTAACTAATTGCCCCCAACAAGCTGAGTACTCATTTTACTGACTTATGGAAGAATCGAAGGCTGGAGAGAACCTGGAGCCCTGCAGGATTGAACTCACAACATTGTGGCTGCGGTACTGGCATTTAACCACTGCACCACCAGGCATGGATTGAACATGACAAGTCATATATAAAAAAAATAATTTGTTGAGACAGAAATGTTTGTGAACATAAAGGTGTACACATGCATAACATTTGAATTAAAAAATGTGATTTTTGCAAAACGAAGATTTTTATGCTTTGAGGTTTTAAGCATTTTCAGATTAAAATAACCAGATGCTGATAATATTACGCCATATTAACTTTTACTTAAAGATGGGGAAGGAAATGATCTTCATACCTGTCAGTGGTATTATTATAATAAGCATTAACAATTTTGTTTGCATGTCCGTGTTTACATGTATGTGTGTGTGAGAGAGAGAGACAGACAGACAGACGGACAGAGAGAGCTTTGTGTGAGCCTTGCAAATGGGCAACTATTAAAATCATTTAAAAATATAATTTATGATGCCACTGTCTAGTCATACATACATTTAAGATATGTTAATTTATTCACTAATATAGTTTGTCAAATTTTCCTACTCTTATTCCCAAAAAGATAGCTCACTTCTCCATGTCTCTTTCCTTTCCCTGCTATGTTAATACAAATATCAATCAATCAGTGAAAGCAAAAAAGAATCTTGTGGCATCTTAAAGACTAGTAAATATATTATGGCAAAAGGTTTTTTGTGGATGGAGTCCACTTAACACATGCATTCAGTGCAATTCTCAGTTGAAAGGAATGGATGTAGAAATTTTAAAGCATGCAATTGAAATTGAAAAATACAATCTGTGTTAATTAACAGTTATAGAGTAAAAGAGCTTTTTTTCTGGAAATAGCAATGGGTAGTTAGGTTGTTATCTGCCTACAGGTGTCTCTGACTTCTGGTGACCCCATCCTTGACTTTTCTTTGTTCAGACAAGGTTTCCCATTATCTTTTTCAAAGGCTGAGAGAGTGTAACTCACTTAAGATCACCCAGTGGATTTTCATTGCTGAGCAGAAACTTCAACCCTGATTTCCTAGAGTCCTAGTTCAACACGCCATGATGATTCACAGTAAGTTACCTACAGTACCTCCATTGTGAGGTTTCCATGCCTTTATGTGTTATAAATATTTTAAAAATTCTTAGGAGACCTAATGAAAGTGGCCTCCTTGTTACTACAACTATAGATAACATAAAATGTGTGCTTGTTTTCTTTCATCAGATGTCAGCAGATTTGTGTATCTTATGCATATCTTATGCCGTCTTGAAGTCTTCTAGATTCTGCAAGCCTTATAAACTTGAAAACATTCCATAATAAACTAGGGAAAACATACCACCCAATCTGTATGACACAATTGGTTAGATGTTTACCTCCTACAGCTCTGTATGGCCTAAGTCCATTCTTCCTATGGTCTAGGGTGATGGACAGGGTGAATGGGTTGTTGTTGTTTGGGAGGCCTTCTTGATCTCTAAACAGTTTTTAGAGCATAGTACAGGGCTACAGTGTTAACATTTGTGTGATACAGTTTATTATTATTCCATTACACAGATATTTAGAAAAGCCCAAATCCTTGTGAGCTTTTTTTACAATTGTCCCAAAAAGAAAACATTTGCATTGCGTGGGGCATGATTGGGAACACATGTATTTTTGCACCCCATTTAGTGCTGCTTTCTCTTACTAATAACAGGGAAAGCAAATCAGAACTTTCTCTGAGTTTATTCTTTACTTTGGGGAACTCAGCTACAGCAGTGAGAGTTTCTGTGCTCCCTGAGATACAATTCATCATGGAGTGCTGGGACTAGGCAAGAGGAGACACGGATGATCTACTTTGACAACTTTATGCATACATTCAAGAGGGAAAGGGTGATAAATTCTTCTTAAGTAGCAGCAGAAAGAGTGATTCAAGCACAAACAATTTTTTTAGAAGTCAATATTTCTTTTAAATGACTTTAAATGACTAACTTTGGACTGCCCAGATATCTTCCACTACAGCTACCATCATCCTCAGCCAAAGTAGCCAATGTAATTGTAACAATATAAGATTAAGGTATCTTATATGTGCAATAACATGAAGAGGAACAGTACATACTGAGACTGAATGAAGACCCTGAATACGCAACTGAATACACAACTGAATGTTCTTGTGTGTCTTTATGCACTATGAAACCGCATGGGCACTTAGGGAAAGGAGAGTAGCCTGGCTCAGCTCCCATTGTGCCTTGATTTCAGTAACTGGTGAGAGCCCTTCTCTCCATTCCAACTGCCAATGCTATAGCTTCCAAGGAAGGGAAGAACAGCCAAAACTACTTGCCTTAATTCTCTAACCCATTGTCATTCCCTTTTCCTGGTGTGCCCTTACAATCTTGTAAGCCTGAGGGCAGGGAAGTGTTAGTGTAACAATTTATAAGACACCCTAGGAGCTTTTTTGGCTGAATAGTGGGATATAAGTATTCTAAATAAATAATGTGCAAATCAGCTTCCACATTCTTGAACTGAATACAGATGTTTTGTAATAGACAAAAATATGCAACTTTTTCCATTGGGGAATATGCACATACGTAAGATAGCAAAAAGATTCCAGCCAGAGCCTCCCAATTTGACATAGAGAAACATGACAATCATAGCAAATGATTCATAATAAGTCATTCATAACATATTTGTTAACAAGAGAGGAATCTTAATCCCAATTTCTAAAGAGCTGCAGATTTCTTTGTGATATAAAAAAGAAAAAAGAACAGATGTGTTTGGTTTGGTGAAAAATTTAATCAGAAATGGGAATCTGACAATGAGAAGAAGGTAGCTTTGCAATGAGACTGTTTAAAGTGCTGCACTTTGGTTATATTGAGTGCTAAAGTGCCCCAAGAGTTCAGGAAGGGGAAAAAAATAAACCTTTATTTCTTTGCTCTCACAGGCAATGACACTAATGATTGAGAAAACTGAAGTGATTTGTGATTAGTGAAACTGAAAAGTTGGGGTTTGGTAGGAAAAAAAAAAGTTTAGATAATTATTTCAGGCACATTAACTGAAAACCTACACTTGAAACCTCAGAACCAGTGGTGTGGTTTGGCCCAAGGGATAGATATGGGTCAGTAGCAAAGGTTATATCTAAAGACAAATCTTCCTCAAGCTGGAAGGTGTTTTGATCTGGGGATTTGATCCTGGCCTGACTCCAAAAAAGCAAGGTAATAGCTTACCTGCATATGACCTTCTCCAGCATGGAGAGTTAACTTGCTTAGCCCCCTGAGTGCTTTCCATTCTATGTATATTTTCCCCTAGATTCAGATTAGGGTTGAGGAGATTTCTACTTAATAATGTCTGATGCACTGAATCTCTTCTGCCACTCGATTAAGTTAGTAGAAAGTGGGGCACATGAGGAAGAGGGAGTCTAAATTGGCTTTGTCTCTCCAAGAAAGCATTCTTGGGGTCATCGTGGAAAGCAGACTGAAAAGGTCAGCTTGGTGTATTTAGGAGTAAAAAGGTCATATACAATGTTAGGCGTTATCAGCAAAGGTAAAAAAAAAAGAGCCCTTGCAGTGGTCAAGGTTGTGAACAATTTTCAAAGTGCTAGCTGATGTTTTTAAACATCATGCCTGTGAGGCAAAGCTGCAAAATTTGTAGGTATCTCTTTTGGGGGAGGAGGTTGGGGGGAATGGTGTAACAGAGAATTTTACAATTATAAATGGTTAGAATTGCCTATAGCAGCACTACTCAAAGTGATGGTTCTTGGACTAGTGCCAGTCCCTGAGTTATTAACTGCCTGTCCATGGAGACTTTCCAGGAAAGGAAAAAAAAAACTGTAGTCAACATACACAAATATGGCACCTTGGGGAAAAAAATATTGGTAGTCACCCATATCAGATATCATGAGAAGACTGGTATACAGAGAGAATTTTTTTCTCTGTTTTCTGCAGAGAAAATGCTGTCATTGGGGGTTATTCTGCTCAAAATGTGGACATGACTTTTTCATGTAAAAATATTTTCTAGGGATGAAATGCTGTCAGAAAATGCTGTTTTTCCATACAAAAAACCCACATACACAGAATATGTCCCAAACTGTGAAGATTCTCATTAGTCTAGGATTCTCCTCTTCAGGGTGTCAAACAAATGTTTGAACATTTTTTCAAAATATTCTTTCCATTCCTACAGTACACTTCGATCTTTACTTTTGTAATTCTTTTTCTCTTCACCAGGCTGAAACTTCATCTGAGTCAATTAAAGCCCAGGGGGAAGATGTTGTGAGGCAAATCTTCCCATGGGGCTTATAGATGGAGAAAATGTTATTCCTTTTAAAAAAGCCCAACATGTTTCAGCCTGTTATGAATTACTTGGCCTTCTTCAGGGACTGTATTAAAAACAAATGTAATATTATCAATATTACATAAAAAGACAACACACATATATAAAAATTGTTAATTTCAGACCATTATACCTATAGCAAATCTTATACATACCATAAATCCAATGGAAATTTCTGGAGCTGCTGCTGCATTCCCCTTAAGAACAGGACTGGTATGCAATAAAAGGGACAAGTTACACATTTTGTTTGTGAGTGTGTGTGTGTGTGTGTGTGTGTGTGTTCATGAATACCAAATGTTTATGAATGCATAACTCTAGATTACACATTTGTAAATCCTCAACTAGATTGCAGCCAACATATTTAAAAAAGTACAAAAATTCAATAAGAAGATACTTTTAAACTATTAACAATATTAAAACATTGCATGAACGTAGAAATGAACATAAAATGATAAAAACACTCAAAGCAGTATAATTTAATCAATACAGCACCCTCTTTAAAAGCTTTCTTTAAAAACCTTCAGTTCTGAAAACCTGCTGGAATAATAATAAAACAACTCCAACTGTTGATAGAAAGCAAGGAGAGAGCCTCTATTGAGAGGGAGATCCAGAGTTTAGGGGCAGCCACTGAGACACCCCTATTTGTGCTCCCACCGACTGTATCTGTGAAAGTAGCGGGGCTGAACAAAGGGCCTCTGCTGAGAATATCAGGCTCTAGAAAGGCTCAAACAATGAGATATTGTTTGTTGGATAGCCCGGAAACTGCATGAGCTAATCAATGAATCAGGAATATTCTCTAGTCTCTATGGATGCACTCTCATGCAACTTCCTTGGTTTGTACACCACCCTAATTAAACTGTTTTCAAATTAAGAATTTTGTTTACAAGAATGGATAATTAAGTAACTGAGGCAACTCCACTTGAACTTATTATTATCGGTGAATTAGAGTGGGATGCAGAAATAAAATTGCTAAGAAGTTGTTTATTAATTTACTAACCATTATTGTATTAGGAAGATGTTGGGAAACTTCTTTACTTTCTATTGTTAGAGAGTGCCTATTTAATGCATTCGGGTTAATAGTCCAAATGGATAAACTGAGAAATATGGCACATAACAGAAATTATTCCTCAAGGCAGACTTTTCACCTTAACATGATTGCGTTTTGTTTTGTAACAGTCTTTTGATATTTAATGGAGTCAATATGTTTGTATTTAAAGTTTGATTTTTTTTTAAAAGCTGTTAATACGTCCTCAGATCATTACCGAAAAAGGTCATATGAAATGTTGAGAAGGCCAAAGGCATGATCCAAACAATTCCTTATCATTCTTTCCAGACTTAGCAGTGAGTTTTGCTTAGAAAATATGGCTGCAGTATTTATTCATATTTCCACACATTCTAGTTATATATTCATTCAAGCCTTTTCCGCACTTTGTTTTTGCAATGGGGCAGAGCGTCCTCCAGTGAGGACGTTTGCACTTGGTGGAGGACTGGGTCCTGACTACTTTCTGTAGGGACTTCAGCCTGCTCCGGAACGATCAGAAGTGGTAGCTCGCCGTGCTGTTGAAAGACTGCGCTCCGGTGTAGATTTCCAGGCTCGCACCAGTGCAAGCCTGCAGATCTTCCGGGGGTGGGCTTTAGGCTGGCAAGCTTTACCAGTTGGTGGAGAGCCTCCACCAACTGGAAGCCACCATTTTCATCCCCGGAGCAGTGTGTAGCGCGGCCACGCACTGCTCCGGATCAGCCTGGATCCTCCGAGGGAGCACGCCAGTCCAGTAAGCAACAGAACAGGGCGTTTTCTTCGCCAAGTGCGAAAAAGCCCTCATTTACCATAATATACCTTTATTATATATTTTTGCGTTGCCTGTTTTAATCAAAAGTGTATGTTACCAGTTTATGTAGCTGCAGTGCAGCATAAGCAGCCATGGGTTCATTTTCTCACTTAAAAGAGTAAGACCTTCATTGTTTGGCATTAAAAAATGTTAAAATATGAGAATGTGGGTGTTATTGTTGGGAAAATAGCTGAATTACTAAAATAAAACAGATATTAGGGCAGTATGTAGTGTTTTTCTTTCAAAGAGCTGATTAGGTGAAAGTATGGTAGATTTTTGAGTGGTTGGTGGCTTGTATTTTCATTTTGCCCCTGCCTTCCTCAAGCACAAAAACAGTACTCAGTCTGGCGAAGACAGAATAAAAGAAGCCATAAAAGGGCTTCAGCCCAAAACATATAAAGAAGCAATAGAGGAATACCTATTCACTTTAAATAAATTTATGTGTTCATGGTCACCTGAGCTGCATATACATTTACACGTTCATACAAAAAGAATGTGAGGATATAATCTCAGAGCCCACACTCTTTTTTCTTTTTCTTTTTTTTTTAAATAGCATTACAAAGAATGTTCACAAACATTTCCTCATCCTGCAAAAAAATGATAAGTAGGAGCAGTGCCTCTTTACCTCCTTATAAATTCTTTGGATCATGGAATACAAGGCAAGTTAATCAAATCTACACCACCACCAAACTGGGAGGGGTAAGTAATATCTCAGAACAGAAAATCAGAATTCAAGATGGCCAGGCTAAATGTAACATATTACATTAAGGCAGGAAAAATCAGGGGTACAACTGTAAGATGTGCTGATCCCTGGCTTGATAGCAGCACATTTAGCATGTAGGGTATTAGCAAGCCACAAGATAAACAAGGTCCAACAGTGTGTTGCAGTGGCAAAAAGCCAATGCAATTCTAAGTTGCATCAATAGAACTACAGGCCCATATTGAAGGAAATGAGAGTACCATTGTGTTCAGCTTTCTCACAGAATATTATGTCCGTTTCTGGGCCCCATAGTATAAAATGGATACCAACAAGTTAAAACATATCAAGAGGAAGATAATAAAGGTGGTTAAATATCTGGAAACTAACTCCTGTGAGGAATATTTGAGGGAACTGGATATATTTAGCCTGGAGAACAGAGAACTGAAACATGATGTGCTAGCCATCTTCAAATATCTGAAGGACTGTCACAAGAAGGAGCAAGCTGTTTTTGTTTGTTTGTTTGTTTTGCTACTCCAGAGCACAGGACCTGAAATGAGAGAGGAGTTTCCAAACTACCTTCAGCAAGAATGTCCTGGCATATTTTTTTATTAAAAAATTCAAACTATCAATCCAGTTTGAACATTGATTTAAAACATATTAAGAAACAGCACACTCATTCCACATCCGCCTACCTCTACCCAGTTAAAGACTGAAGACCTGTTTACAAAGAAGGTCTTTGCTGGATAGTAAAAATAAAGGAAGGTACTAAGTTTAAAGCATCACCAAAGGACATTTTTAGCTGTCCTTGGTCAGTCTGACAGTCATCTCACTACTAGCAAAGGCAAAAGTAACAATGAAACTCATAGAGCAATATAAATGGTAAGCTTATAAAGAAAATGGAGGCTTTTCCCAATCATTTCTCTCCTCTACACTCCCCCTCTCCCCCCATATCTTTTGAGAACAATTTAGTGTGGCCAATAAAAGCCCAGCTAATTTCTAAATCAGCATGTAGCCAAGTCAGCCACCCAGTTGCTCAAACCTTGGGCAATATTACCGGTGCACAAACAATCTATACTAAAGCAATCAGTTTCCCTCTAGCCTGCCAAGGGGATGCGTTAACTGAACCCAAAAGATGACAGGAGGAAATTTATGTGCAACTTTTACACATAATATCTCATTATGACTCTCCCCAATCTTTCAATTTTAAAAATAAACGGTCTTTGTAATGATTTTACCAGGAGTGTGTTGGAAGCAAGATTGAAAACAAAAGAGAAAAACAGACTTTGGCTCTTGTTATTTCTTTCTTCATCTCAGCCCCTCCCTCCTTCTCCTCACAGCTTTTGCTTTAATTTTCTGGAAGATGCTTCCACTCAATTTAAGAAGAAATGGAATTTTTCCTTTCTTCATTTCTTTCATTTCTCTTTCTTTCTGTTTTTGTCAGGGGTTTCAACTGACAGAGTGGCTGACTTAATGAAAACCCTGTCAATAGCAAAATCATTTTGACTCATCAGTAAATAATGAAAGTTTCCAGTTAAAGTGCAGCTTGGTTCACCCAGGAGACCAACATTTGGTTACATTCCAGGCCAACAAATTGTCATCTATCCCACTTTGCAAGAAAAAGGAAAAGAAAGGAAAGGAAAAGAAAAAGTGTATTGCCTTCTAGTAATAGTAACAATAAAAGTAGGAGGAGAGTTAGTTATTGCTTTGGAAAGCAGAAAAATGAACTTTTTGTTCTCTGGTTTGATGGGTCTAAGGAAAGAGTGGCAATCTGGCAAGCCAAGGGCTAAGTTTAACTTCTGAAATAGTCTGGTCTGGCCCCTGGTGACCCTACCAAATGTTTAAACACAGCTTCACTGAAAAAGGAAAATTGTTTTCGAGGAATAAATCATTTCCAATTTCAGTGTTATGACTCTCTTTATGGATGTTGCATGTAATACTGTGGTTCAGTCTAAACCACGTGATCCATAACTTTAACTTGAATATGCTGATTATGCTACGAATCTTATGCAATCAGTCATAAAGAAATCAGCCAATGCGATGAAATATGCTTCTGCCCTACAGACTAATGTCTGAAGAATACATTAATCTCAGTACACAATATGGATATCCTTGGTCCAAAATACAAAGGGGAAGTTCTCACTGACAGAGCACACACTTTGCTTACAAGGAGTCTTAGGTTCAAGCTACAACACCTCCAGGCACTGTTGGAAAAGAATCCTGGATGAGCCCCTGGAAGATCTCAGTCTAGGAGTAGGCAAGATATTGGGTCTTTTGATGTTTGGTGAAAAAATCTCACAGTGCCCTCCAGCAGTAAGCTGATTAAGACGGCTGGTAGTTGTAGTCCAAAAGAGCAATAGGGCATGTTGCTGTTTGTGCCGCGAAGGATTTAGAGTGAAATAATACCCCAGTTACATCAACGTATGCCCTTAGGGGGAGGGGAGGGTTTTCCTGCACAGCTTCTGTTCAGGCATTTATGCTTAACTTTTGTAAAATGATGGGGAAGGAGAAAAGTTAGCTTTCTCTTCTTGCTTGTTGATTTAAACCAAGTAACAACATACCTGAATGGGGTTAGTGATTATGTTGTACCACACATCTAAATACAGAAGGTGGATTCACAACACAATTGCAGGCAGAGTCCAGAATACACGGTACAAATGTCCAATCTCTCTTGTAAAATCTTTCACACAAAATCCCCATAAAAGTCATGGAACTTGTCCCTGAAAAACAGGGTGGAAGAATTGAATGTACATATGACAAAGGCTAAGGAGATTTTCTCCGTATAAATCTAAGAGTTGGGGGCATACCTGTATGAACACTTTGGTGACCAAACCTACTTCCTGTTCTTACTTCCTGTACCTCAGATTTTCTTGCAGCAATCCAGTAATGACATGGATGCACTAGCCATTTCTCACTACTGAGGAAACTTTCTGTACTGAATGCAATTACCAGAAGGTCTGTTTAAAGCATGATTAGAACTGAATGCTAATATGTCAGTGCTTCCAAGTGTTGCCTTTCTCTACAGGACCTGAAGTGGATCTGTAGGTGTTAAGACACAGTGATCCTTGTGGTGGTTGTGATGATATACCTTCAAGTCCTACTATAAAGTGAACCTATCACAGCTTTTCTTGGCAAGATTTGTTCAGAGGGGTGCTGCCTTTGCTTTCCTCTAAGGCTGAGAGAATGTGATGTGCCTATGGTCACCCAGTGGGTTTCCACTGCTCAGCGAGAATTTGAACCCTGGTCTTCAGAATCATAGTCCAACATTCAAACCACTGCACCATGCTGGTTTTTCACAATGATCCTACTACTATGTAAAATGACAGAGTTTGAGATTTGTTTTTCAGAGTATGAATCCTAGGCCAGATCGGTTGGGGGACTATGGGAGCTGTAGTCCCAAAAAGTAACTTTTCCCAGCTATATAAAATTCCTACAGTATTTGTATACAGAAGAATAGAGATAAGTCATCAGTGTGTCCTGTTTTCAGAAGTGGGTTTCAGCTGATTTCAGCTTTCTTTTTTCAAAAAAAAGGTTGTTGGAACACGCACATCAACATGTACACTTAACAAACTTAGGATGAGATCAAAGGGAGATAAGTGCTCTTTCCTGTAACAAAGCAGGGCAATAACAGTTTTAGACTTATTTCTTAGGAATGAGCACCACTGCGGGGGGAGGGGTATTCTTTTTAGCACTGGAATAACAATTATTTCAGAGTATGAACATAAGTTGTATGCTTCACATATAACTAAGAGCCAACTAAATCTTCAAGGGATCACATTTTTACTTGTATTAGCTCTCACCAGACCAGGAATAATGACACAAGACCTGTGTCCTTGGCCATTTGTGCTGGCTCCTCCCTAAACTGCAAACCCCAGGACTCCATAGGATGTTGAAAGTGGAATAATAGCACTATAACAGTCCAGTGCAGAAATGGTACTTGTTTTAGCCTGGTCACCACTTTAACACTAGTCTTCTTCAGGAATTTGCAGCATTCATGAAACTCATGTGAGAGCAGGGATCCATCCTCATCAGCATTTGTGGTTAGAGCCCTCTTCAAGGCTCAGCATAGCAAATGTCTAACTTACTCCCAGGTGCTTTGAGATCTTGGGGGTGGCACTTATATGCACACTCACATCTTCATGCCCAGTGTTAGCCCTGTGTGTGTCCAGATGAACATCTGAAAAGAGCTTTAAACATGGCCATATCCACAACATTGTGTGACATAACATTGAGGCAGGACCCACCTCTTAGCTTGCAAACGTTTAAAAAGATAATCAAAAAGTGTGCAAAAACTCTCGGACTCTTCAGCAACAGGAAGAAAATATTTCATATTTTCTTTTTGTTCCTCTCCCATATAGGACTAAAATATGTGAAGATTTTCATCCCCCACCTAAACTGTAGTTGGAGATTTAGTCTGTGCAAAATTCACAAGTGGTTAATTTCAATAGAAAATAACATTTTCTGCACAACAACTTTTCTGCACAAAAAATAGTATGCTATTTCCAGTGCAAAAATGCTGTTTCCTGTCCAAAACAACAATATATGAATTTCGCAGAGAATAAGTTCTGAATTGCAAATAGGCTTTGAAAATTTTATGTTTTTTTCTTTTTTAAAAAAACGTTCTTGCAGTGGGAAGAAAGTTGCTAAAATTATTCCTTCCTTCCTTCAAGAAGAAACTCAGCAAAAATTAGATTCCTGCTCTGGCTCTGCCAATCCATCCCAGATATATTATGCAGAAGGCTTGGTTCATCAACAGACTAGGGGCCTTGCTGTGTTTTGCATCATACCACAGTCAGCACTACTGTACAGACAAGAGCTGCTGGGGGCTTCAGGTCTCATACATCCCTATCTACATGTTGGAGAGGTTTTCAACGTACAGAGAGAGAACTAATTCCCAGTTAAAATTGTCCCTTGTTCTCAAAGGAAGGGACCACCAGGAAGGAACTGGTGGGCAGACAACTCTGTTCTCAGACCACACTCTGAGAAAAAGTCACCTGATCTGAACATCTACAGAAAATGTTTGGTGGCAGAACTTTTTTTTCATGAAAACATATTTTCTTCCCTTGAGAATGTAGCAGTAGTGGTAATGTGGGAAGTTGCTCTCAGAAAGTGGGAAACATGACATCTGCCAATATACACTGACTGAGCTTTCCATTGTGGTCATCTTAGAGAAACAACTAAGGCAAATGTATTAATGTATTTTCCCCTCTTTTTCTTCTCTGTTTCCTGTCCTGGAGGCTTGAGGCAGTTTACAAGAATTGTTTTTAAAAAAACAAGCTTAAAATAATTAATGTATAGCTAAATTTTCTAAACTTCTGTAGTGTCAAAAGCATGTTATATACATTCCGTCAACTCTAGCTTTCACCATGTGCTAACCTAGATTTATAAAGAGTGACTAACAAAACTCATGAAAGATACTTCAGTCCAAATAGATACTCTACAGGACGTTTCATAACTAAAAAGCAGTCATCAAATATGACTATGTATAATTGCCATTTGGACTTCAGGAGAAGATGGAATATGGACAGATCACAATATTATGAAGGAGGAAGTATCTCAGGTTGGAAGGACTCATGCAATCTAAGATTTACAAAGCAGACCTAGTATCTTGGTTCCAATGTGGTATTAACTTCCCAGGTGGCAGGTACTACAGTTGTCTGTCTATAGCGGGAAGTTAACTTGCCACATTCTGGAAAGTCAGTGAAACTGAAATGTCCCAAGACTCATTGACAGAAGAGGCGTATGTAGGAAGACAGACACTTTCTCTATGTGGTGTATGCTAGTGGCCTCCATCTTTAATATTTTCAGAGTTTATAGATTCCTTGGTGATAATACACTTTCAGTAGATCCTGATAAACTCCAGATCCATTTCCTGTACATTATTCTAGTGACTCTGAAGTGCTTTCCATAGTTTTTAAGAGTGCAGACTGCCACACTGAGACCCTTTTTGCATGGCATTTGCCATGCGAAAGGGCGCCTGGAGCATCACACGATTGTGAGGAGCGATCTGCATGATGCACTCACAATCACGCGACGCTCCAGGGTAGAGCAGGTGCACGATCAAGCATTGCTCCAGGGCCCCATGTGCCCTTGCTGTGTGTGCAAAGTCTCTGGAGCTGTGGCGCTTGCACTTCCTGCCCCAGCACAGCCTGGGAAACTCCCAGGCTGCGCTGCAGAAGGAAGAGGTGGGGCTCTCACGCTTCCTGCTTGGGAGCAGGCAGCTGGTGTGGAGCTGAAGCAGCGGAGATGTGAGAGCCTCTCACTGGAGGTTGCTTGTGCGATTCCCACATCTCAGCGCCAAAAAAAGGTAAGGTGCAGAAAGGGCCTGAGGTTTTGTTCGATACTACTTGCTTCTTGCCTTGCTTTCACACTTTGGATCAACGTCATGTTCATGCAAGACATTTTTGATTTCTCTTTTATTAATTATGAAAATGAGGCTCTAGAGACAACAAGAACAAAAGCAACATCAACAAGATAAATACTGCTTTTTTATCTGAGGGAACTCTCAAATTTTTACTAGCAAGACAACAGATATGCTTCAAAGTTACATGTCCCCTTGGACAAATAAAGAAAAAAAATACTAATCTATAAAGCCAAGTCAAAAGTTCTGAGCCTGATGTAATTGAGGAAACACCTTTTTCTATGATGTGATGTTCATATGGTCATAAAGTGGGATTACAAACAGCAGTAGTAACAAGATTATGTTGATTATGATCATGTAAAATTCAATGTTTTGTCCTGGTTAGAGTGCAGGACTAGATCACGAAGCTCCCTGGTTGATCTTGGCCCAGTGACCATCTTTCACAATAATCCACTTACACAGTTGTTGTGAGGACTGAATGGAAGGAAAGACTACCCACACTACTTATACCTCTCTGGAGAAAAGTCAGGATGTCAATGTATTAAATAAGCATGCATAAACAAAACATGAATCAACAAGCTTCAGAAAACTCTCCTTCAAGGTGGATATTAAACAAAATCACCATCATCATCATCATCATCATCATCATCATCAAGATAAAAAAATGATGAGGGGGTTAGTTCTGTTCATTTGGCTGCTTCTGAGACCAGAACACAAACCAATGGATTCAAATTGCAAGGGAAATATCATCTTCACAACAGTAAGAACTGTTTCACAATGGTATACACTATCATGGAGAATGGTGGATTCTCCTTCTTTTGAGGTCTTTAAACAAAGGTTGATGACTATCTCATAGGAGTCTTTTAGCGGTATATGTCTGCATGGCAAGGCGTTGGACTAGATGGCCTTTGTGGTCACTACCAACTTTAGGCTTCTGTTATTCTATGACTTTTTGATTGCTACAGTTAATAATGATAGTAGTAAAATGATACTAGTTAAGTGCATGCTGGAAGACCCATCTACAGTATGTGAAAGTCAACATTTCAAGGTAGAAGTTTATGGCTAATTAATCTGGGTGGAGCTAACCATTAATATCTAACAGCATAGTCTGGTGCATGTCAGCTGCTAAATTACGTTCACTGAATTCAGTGGGATGTAATTCCAGGTAATTGTACACAGGATTGCATCCTGAGATTGTTTGGGTAACCATTTATTTATTATTATTTAAGACAGAACAAAATAAATACCCTGAACTTAAATCTGCTTTCTAACCCTAACTAAAATATATCTATTGGATCAGTGGGAATGTATGTAAATTCCACAGAACCAATGGATCTACTCTAGTTGGGACTCACAATGACCTATAGAATTATCAAGACTGTCTTCAGTCACTATCTTCAGAGGATCATTACTGTAAAGCTGATTTGCCCTAGAAATTGCCCCATAGATGGAAAAGATTTATGATGGATTTGACAATATTTTAAAAATTGCAGGTCCCAATATTCACAGTACAAAGAAATGCATCTTACTTCAAGAATCTGGGTATTTCAGGGGCTTATACGGCATTTCAGAGACATCAAGTATGCATAAAACAGGGTGTATATTTTAAAACATTAATGGCTATATATGTGTACAGACACATACTTCAGTTAATGGAGAAAGTATATACGTTAGATAAAATGTGTAGATAAATGTGCACATTAGAAAAAAATGTGTTAAAAATATGAATAAATTTCCACAGGGCAGGGGGAGTCTCATAATCCAATATGAAAGAAGAAGAAAATGCAAGAGGGATTCAGAGAAACACAATGAAATTGAGATTCAAAGATAAGCTTTTTGCATCCCTAGTGACTCCTCACCCGTTGAAGTCATAGGATCAGGCTCTGCTCTGTGTTCTTTCCTCTTGATGGGTGAAATCAGCAGGCATGTGGAGCAGAGCATTTTCAACCATTACTTCACAATAATGGAATGTTATATGGACTTCTGCTGGTTCCTGTCAATGTTTTAGGAGCCTGGTGAAGAATCGTGTTTATCTGTCCTTACCAGTTTCTAAAAATGCAGTGAGATGGCTGCTTTTAGGGAACAGCCAAATTCAAATTGTGGTGATTATTACTACTAGAAGCTTTATCTGATCATATTTACATTAGAGTATTATCAATAAATTAGAGTAAGAACCATTCTAGCATGGACATAACAACCATATGGGGAGGGATTGCCATCATTTGCATGTCTGTTAGGTGGAGTAAGGGGAATGCAGCAGAAGCTGCATAGTCTGAAAGGAAACATGGCAGCAGACCTCTGATCATTCTCATCTCTTGTTTAACTGTCATTTTTTCAGATGCCTGCTCTACACTCGTTCAGCTAACCCACTACTTTTGATGACATGCAGGATACTGTTCTGTTACCCTTACAAGGTAAGTTTCATCTGCCAATCTGGGTAGCTTCTACAGGTGGAATTCCTGGGTTTCATCTTGTTCTTTGTTTGCAGGCAGAAAAATGTCTTCTTGGGCAAGTTCAGGTGCTTATTCTATCAAAAATTTAAAATGTTTTGGATGGCCAAAATATTAAATATTGAAAAACTGAATATTCAATAATACTTAATATTTCAGAGCCCCTATTTTTCTAAGGAGCTGGGTCCGTTCTTCAGTCTAACACCCACAGTTCCAACCATGTCAACTGTCAGTTATTGCACTGAACCTTATTGCAACCATTTCCAAAATGGCATTTACTCTGCATGAATGTGCTTTTAATCCAGACAAGGGGTCAAAGTTACTTTCGTAGGTACTCCAGTCTATTTAATAGGTGCTTTTGTCCTTCACAGCTCAGCCATCAAGGTCTGATTAATTCATCACTTTGAAAACCTGATCCAACCTGTCCTTTATATTTCTGCAGGGGTCAATCATTCCCTCTGGCTGACATGGTTTTTGGGTTGTTGTTGTCTCAAAGACGGTGCAATGATTTACTTGTGAAATTCCTTCAAGACTTGGGAAGCCACAGAAAAGGTCTCAAACTTCAGACCAAGTTAAATAAATGAAGTGTGCATATATTTAGTAAATGATCATGAGAAACACAGAAAAAATATATATGTGGATAGGAGAGGAAAATGCACTTCCTGTCTTGGAAATTATTGAATGGTTAAAACCAGGGGCTAGATAGTTTATCAGGGCAATTTCACTGGTTTTACATCTTTGTGGGGAAAAAAAAATACAAGGCTGGAATGTGTGGGGCTCAATAGTCCAATCCTTGCACTGACTCAGGCAAGAATAACTTTGATCTGAAAAATTAACCAGTCTCGTACATAGATTTTAGAGCAAACAAAATGTACTTAACATTATATATGTTAAGCGAAGTCATGATACTTTACATGTCAAAAGAAATTGAGATGTTTTTATAGAATTCTGGAAGACCAGACATTCATCTAATCCATTCAACTGCTAGCAATTCAGCTCAGTAGTCTTAGGTTTGTGCCTAATAGTTTTAGTGCTGGACTAGGGCCCTTTTCACACGTGGGGGGGCCGAAACAGGGCGGCACACGCAGGGGTGGAGCTTACCTGCTTGCATTTTGCTCCATCCTTGCTCCGTCCCTGTGGGGAGCGCGGTTCCGCCGCTTCACATGCCACCGAATTTTGGTGGTGTTCCGCAGCATTCCACAGCGCCCAAAATGGCGGCCAGCAGCTTCCGGTGGCGCTCTGCCAATCAGGGCAGCACGCCATCTGGAAGCCCGCCCCTGGGCAGATCTGCAGAGACACGCTACTGCGTCTCTGTAGATTCTCACCTGGAGCTGCCACGGATTAGTGCGAGCGAGTTTCATAAAAACTCACAGCGCCACCCCTGCGGCTGCGCTAGAGCAGTCACCTTTTCCAACTGTGCTACCGCACCCCGCGGTGTGAACGACCTCCGTCTCAGGTCGTCACACCGCGAGGTTTTACCCTCATGTGACAATGGCCTAGGACTCTGGGAGACCAGGCTTCATGTCCCGACCAATGAATGGCCTTGGGCAACTGACACTCTCTCAACCTTAGAGGGAGGCAATGAAACCCCTCTCCCCATGAACAAGTCTTGCCAAGAAAACCCTAGGGCGGAGTCTCCATAAGTCAAAGAAAATCAAACTGTTTCTAATAGTAAGAAATTGTGAAAATTCATTGTTATTTCATTGTCTCATGTCAAAAAAAGTGATAAAAATATTTGGAGACTTCAGAGAGGAAGATTCGAAGCCTTTATGTATAGAAGCTTCCAGTTCTGGTCTTAGGGGCAAGAAAATTTTCATATTTAATGGCAAATGATCTCATGTACATATGGACCATTTCTTCTCAGTAGTTACTAGGGGAAGTGCTTTTGTCTGGAGATTTACTATTTGCAATCAACTGCACAGAGAGCTTTGAATGTTTCTTTTACCACTAGCAATCTCTTTCCTTGTGGAAATGATGCAATGATGATCTGTAAAATTACAGAGCAATGGACAAGGTGTACATCAATGATACATTAAACATTAAACAGAAAGATGTATTTCATTATATTGTGGCACTTTCACATTCAACTTTTTAACATCAGAAAATTTGAATAAATTAGTGTGAACATTTAGCAGTCAGTAAGAAAGCCTATGATTCCCACTGATTAAGAAAAACTGTTTTGTGAGTACTTTAAAGTAAATATATTTATGTATTCTGCACTAATATATTTTCCCCAAGTGTAAAGGGCAAACATGCTGTATAATAAGAGAATTCATGCCACTTAGAAGGAACTGAGATGCTTTAATACGATCATACATTTTGTTGGCCAGACATTTATTCAATCCTTCCTTTTGCCAGGCTTTCAACCCAGGCTTATATGAGATAATTCCAATGAAGGAAACATCACCAGCCCATCCTGCTTTGGATACTCTTGCTAAGAGAAAATCAGAGCCCTACAGATTTTACAACAGTGATATGGGAACTGGTTTGCCATGAGTTCATGCTAGAGGACTGCTGGAATATGTGGAGGCTTCTCATATATGTGAGTTTAATTGTACAGGAATATTTGATATTTATGCGACAAGACTACTATGGTCTAGTGCTGTAAGGATATGAAAATACACTCAGGAAGTCATAATGTTGTCTCCATATATTCTCCAACTCCTTCTAGTTGGAAAAAGAAGCAGCGGAAAGTGGCTTCAGTGAAAGAAGGAATGAAGCCTAAATGTAGTAATCTACACATTGATCTAGGAAACATAAAGGATAAAAGCAGCAGGGATAGTCTATCTGTTTACATTACCTTTCTCCCATCAGCACAGATTACTTCCTGCAAAACTCAAGCATTAAAATCCAACAAACCACAGAGGCCTTTTCCATGGTGGGAGTGGAGGCAATCTTAATGAAATACATGTATTGGGATATTTTAAATATTACAAAAGCTTTGTGGTAGTGACTCGCAGGTAGAAATCACTGTTATTTGCTTCCATAATGCCTCACAAAAGATAGGATGCTAAAGTCCTAAATTGTTAAGTGAACATTAAGTGAACATTTAGGACATTCCTCATCTTTTGACTGTGCTTTCCCATCAAAATTGCTATCCCTATAGTATCCTCTGGCCCTAGTATTTCTCTATGATATCATCATAACCAAATGTGACCAACTACACACCAGTATAACAAGGTATCTCTTTCTTAGGTTCTGTGAAGCCAACTACAAATGAACAGTGTAATCACAATCACCATTTAAGTCCCTTTTTAAATCAACAACAACTATGTAACATATTGTATATTAAACTGAACACACATCCAGTGTCCCAAATTTCCATGCACCCAATGACAGTGCAGGATCTGATTGTAAGACTTTTTTTCACACAATGGTCAGCAGTATTGCAACCTTTGATGCAAATCATCAAGCCCTAAATAATAAAAACTCTGCAACTATATAACACATATTTTACTATAAGGGATTTATCCTTTCACTCCCCTCTTAATTGAAAATCCTATTAGTTTATGCAAGATGAAATGGACCTAAACTTTATTCCTGGGATTGTAACTCTTCTAGTCTCCAGCTCTCCCCTTCTTTAGGGTTGCCTTACCCACTGGACCGTATCAATAATTAATAGGCCTTGCAGCAACATTATGGCTGGCATCCTTTTTCAGTATTTTGGATGTCATAAGCCATCCTTGAGAGCCAGCATGGTGTATTGGTTTGAACATTGGACTACAACCCTGGAGACCAGAGTGTGATTCCCTGCTCAGCCATGGAAACCCACTGGGTGGCCTTGGCATGTCACACACACTCTTTCCCAGCCTTATCTTATCTATCTTATGGCAACCTTAGGGTTGCCATAAGATAGAAAAGACATGAGGCCACACAACAACTGAAAATACACCCCATTCCACATTTTCAGCAGTGCAGCCATACCAACAGGATTTCTAAGTGCAGCTACCTGTCACAATGTGCCTTGCTGCTGAGGGAGGGCTAGAGAAACCATCACACACTGCTCCACTGTCCATCACCTCAGCAATCCTTCTGTTAGGGAGCTGCACTACTAGAAATGTAGGTTTGGGAGAGAAATGTAGGTTTGAGAAACACAATGATGGAGGTCCATCATTATAGTTACACCTCCTGATGCAGTATCTCAGTTCATGTTTATTGTATGATTCATGACTTGGATCGTGCAAGTAGTATCCAGAAAATGGAGATATAGCAGCCAGAGAAGAAATGGCATCAAAGAAGGAGTAGTCAGGTGAAAAATATTAAAATGCCTTATAATTCAGTCCAACCACTGGTGCACACAGTCCAGTATTATCTACACTAACTGGTAGTCTCTCTCTTGGAGAAGCCTTTCTACCATCTGCTTTGTAACCATCTAGCTAGAAAAGATAGGAACTTTATTATGCAAACGTTGTGCTCTTCCATTGAGTCATAAACCAAATAAAATTAGAAATAAAAGTCCAGAAGTAGTTAATTTTGCACAGTCTGATCACTTCTTTAGGAGAAATCTCCACCTCTGTAAAGTGGCTGAGACACAGCATTCTTGGGCTATTCTCAACTGTTGGAAGTAATGCTGTGGAGGAGGGATTAAATGAGTGAGTGATTGGTGAGGTGTGAGAAGGCCTAGCAATAGAATATTTGAAGAGGTAGAAAGATGAGCATAAGAGCAGGTGTTTGCCAGATGGTCTGGCACAGAGAACTTAAACACTCATGAACAATGTCTTTATCACTGAGTTCATAACTCTATTAATACTTCTAGTAACACTATGTATACCCATAGAATAAGATAAGAATCTGCATACACCAATGGCAGTTTCCAGGTTTTTTCCCCTCTATTCAGTCACATTCTTTTATACTCTGTAGTGATCAAGAAATGGTAACTGCAGCAGTTATTCATAGGTAGTTCAACAGTACAGTAGTATTGGGCTCTTTTGGGACTAGAAAGGGGGGACAATTTTGTCCCGAAATTCCCAACTTCACAGTTTTGAACTAACATAAGAGCTCAATCTCTATTATCCTTCAGAATTCAGGCTTTTCCCATGGATCTTCCTAATTTTTTAATGCACATAAATTTCTATTTATATTATGGAGATATACCTACAAAACTATGCATGTTAGTGGAAATTTACAAATGCATTGTATCAGGGAAAATCATTTGTAACATTTATATGTATCAGGCAACACTGTATACAAAAATATGCATTTTCACACATTAAAAAAAATCTCAGAACTTTGGATGAAGCAAATTCAGGAGCAGAGAATTCTCAGAGTTCAGGATGAATGGGAGGTAAACTTGAAAAATAAGAAGCAGAACAACTGACTCTGACTATGCCTCCTGACCTGAGAGTAAAAGGAGTTTTAGACCCATTGGTGTTCTCCTTACATTGGTGACCTCCTTACTTTCTCCCATGCAAATGAATTATGCAATTCACATGGGGGAAACAAAGCAATGCACTCAGAAACACTGTTGTATTAGTACAAACTCTGTCCTCCAGCTGTGACATTTGACCACATGGAATTCTGTACAGGAATCTGGGCAAGGAGAGTGGACGTGATACATGCCTTGAATTTATAGGGGCTCTTCTGAAATATAATACAGTCCTTAATGACAGGCTTTCTCTCCCCCTCCACCCAGTTTTGACATTTTTAGTGCAAAACTTGGATATCACATTCAGTAAATAAATAATCTGTGACTGTTTTTTCATCACTGCCGAGCTAATGTATCTGCCCCTGCAAAAGCACAGTCATCTTCCATAAATGTGAACCACCACATGGGCAAATGGATCTACCTAAGACAGAGGCACAGATCACTATTGCACTCTCATGCTCGCTGTATACTTTCATTCATGGTACACATGTTGGTGCTTTGAATTGTATCCTCATCTGAATGTATGCAAAACACACTGTATATTTGTCCACATTTGCATGAACATACAAAATATCCTCTGGCTATTTATGGGAGAAAAGTCTGTTTGACCATGATAACTTTTCCTTTTCAGTTTGCTTGTGTTTGTTCACAGCATTTGCCAACTGGACCCTATTTAATATATCATAATTCCTGAGCAGGTTAAAATGAAAATACAGAAACACTAACAAAACAAAACAAAACAAAATATCAAAGCAATTAACAGCTGTAAAAGTGCAGCTGGGAATTTCATCATGAAGATCTGTTTGAATAAAAACATCTTAAGTGGATCCTGGAAGCAAGGCACTACTGTTGCAAACCTTATATCAACTAATAGGAAATTCCACAGAGTGGGAGCTGATAACATTAAGAGCTCTAAAACAGGTGGGCTCCAAACATACTTCAAGCCCACAAAGAACCTGCACTAGTGCATCTAAACCTAGGTCTGCATGCCTGCTTTTTTGTTATCCAGAACAGATAATATATTTGTCATCTAGACTTAGGAACTACCCGCAGCATCCCTGTATCACCAGAATCCATACTCAGATTTGCCATCATTCAATTCATCATTGAGGCCAGATAATGAATAAGAATTTACATGGCTAAACTTGATTTAGATGTTGCAAAGAGGTACCACACTGTGTCTTCAGCATACTGTTTGTACTTTGCTTCAAGTCACTTAATGACCATTCCCAGGGGCTCCACAGATATAAATAGCATTGAGGATAGAATGATACAATGAAGGACTCCATATTTCAAATGCAAAGGAATTGAGGAATTGCCATTCCATTACTCTCTAAAACCAACTCTGCTGATCAAAGTGGAACCATAGAGTCTCCAATATCTAACTCATGGAGATAGTTCAGGAGTGCACTATGGACTATCACACAAGGCAGGTAAATTGCAGTTTCAGCAGAGTAATAGCACCTTTGTCTGGTGTATCACGTGACAACTCATATGACAAAATCCTACAATTGATGTATTGGAAACTAATGAAAAACCAAACCGAATTAGCACAGTCTCTCAATGCTGGCCTTCTACATGTTATAGCTTCTTTCCTAAGGCACAGTGCAGCCTTGGCACACACACACACACACACACACACAAATACTTTGTTAATCAAAAGGAAAGAGTAGAAAGAAGAAAGCTCTCCTTCACTCAATGCCATCGTAAAACTAAGCCTTAAAATGCAAAGTTTATTAAAAATCTCAAAAACAAAGAAACCTGCAGACTGAACTGAAGGGGGCAGAAATAATATTTTCAAATCAGGAATGCTTCTCTAAAATGTTGACCACATTTTAGCAGAATTAGAGATGGGAGGGGAAATCTAAAATGTCTTAATAATGGGAAATCTGTGTGACTGTGCATGAGAGAGACTGAGAAACAGCAAGGTGCAAAGCACTGGGGGCACTGTATTTCAAAGGGGATCCCTATTGATATGAATTCCCACTTCATGTGTGTTTATTCTTTGCTGGTTTACTGAAAGAAGAGTCACACAACCTTTTCAAGGAAGGCACTACAAAGTCAAATGGGTGCAAATGTCTTAATTTTTCTCTTATCCTGTTTGATTCCCTCCCCTCTCTTTTATCCCTTCTGCAACTGAGCTATCCTGCAAGGAGGAGTGCCTTCCTTCAGTAATCATTTGTAGAACCTCTGTGCTCTTTCTGCAGGATCCAGCAAGTAGCAACAGGAGGGTGAAGCCAGGAAATTTTGAGATAAGCTGAGAATCTGGCAAGAAACAGTTCTCACTGGTCCATGGCTATTGGAACGTGCGGCTTGGAAAAGACACTTTTTGACTACTTCTCCCAGAGTGTACAGATATGGATGGAATTTAGTTAAACCAGTCAATTTTCCAACCGCTGGCTTGGATACAGTTCTAACTCCTTTTAAATTAGGATTAAGTACGGTACTATTTTGTGTCCTGTTGCATGCAACAAATATACATATGCTCATACATTATTTATTCCTACCATTTAAGATACAACACTTTTTTATTAACTACACTTACATTTTGTGATTTACTATGATAATAGAGAAAAGGATGGGTGCAACAGCTAAGCATATTTTTCCCAGTAACAGCTCTCATTCAACAGCTGAGTCATATCTTTCAATCACTTTTGTATATTTAGAAGTCTTTGGGGAATTCTCAGAACTTGTTAGTACCTCTAGGACAATCCAATGTAACCAGAATAAAAAAAAATCATTTTATTTCTGTTTGTGGTCACAAATCCCAGAAAGGTCAGACAAAGTTTCTGCAAGGATGGGACTATGACCTCTCTACTCTCCAATAAAAGAATGCTTAGACTCATAACAAACAAACATTGTAAGTAATGGTGGTCACAGCATAAAAAGTCACATGTGTTTTCATTTTGGCCACTAAATAAAACATTGCTTTTACCAAAAGGCAAATGAGCTAAGTTAAAATAACAGGTCCATTTGGAGAATGATATGAATTAATTAGACCCAATGCTATATATAGATATTGGTCTACATATTTACATGTTCATTGGAGCTCAACACACTTCTGTGCTGAAAATACCTTTAAGTAGGCTGCCAAGTAGGTCAAGCTAAAGTTCCTGCAGTGTTACTAACCCAAAGCAGGTTCTTAATATGCTTTTGTTTGTGATGTTGAGAGGTGAACTAATATCACCTCTATGCCTGTAACTAAAGTTTAAAAGTTAGAATATGATGCTTTGGTTGATCTCATTCCTAGAGTGTTTTCAGCTGGCATTCTGTTAGTTATGATGTTGTCAGTTAACTGTTTCCTATTCATGTTTACAAACATGCTGTATTTGCCATGATTGCAAGCACCCTAAATATACCTGAAAATATAATCACTTGCATTGAGGAATGGAGTTCTGCAGTGCTGGTGCATTCAGCCCCCTCCAACCAGCAACTGTTGGTGCACATCAGTAGCAGGGATCCCTGTTCAGGGAACTTTAGCATACTGGCTCTTGCTGATGGGAAAAAGCTGAATGTGTCAACCTTCACTGCCCTACTCACCAGAACTGTTCCACCCCTTGGTGTGACTGAATGGATTCTGAGGTAGGTTTCAAGGGTTAGGTCAGGAGACAGATCATAGCCAGAACATCATGACTATGTGTTTGATGTAGCATCTTAACTTCATCTTGTATTTCCACTTCTTAAAATGCTGCCATCTTATAGTGCCTGGGTAAATATCTTAAAGTTATTGTATTTTTTGGCTTTCATTTGAGCATGGAGACAGTAGCCTAGCCTTGGAGAAGGAGAACAAATAACGCAGGCAGCTCTCTTGGTTCTCAGCAGCTCTCTCGGTTCTCAGACCCCCTTCCCCTCCCCAGGACAAACTGCTGATGTGTACAAGCTCTGTGTTGGTATGGGCTAATTTTCTTACACTGGAACCAAAGAGAGGAACTTTGTAAAAAAAAAAAAAACATTGTATAAAGAAAAGCAAGCAAAGAATGAAATGCTGGTCTTCCTTCCATTCTGACCAGCAAGATTTTGGGTGCTTCAAAGGTTCTGACATCATGGCTCCCTGAAACAGATAGTTCTTTTACATGTTAGCACTGAACTTGAAGTGATTCATGTTAAGTTTACATTCAGTTTCCATCCAGATAGCAATCAGGCCCATATGGCAATTCTTATAGCACATTCCTAGTATTCAATATGTTTGCAAACTTAAGCACGTGCATCAGGATAAAGATAGAAATCATGCAGCCCTCCAGATATTGTGGACTGCAACTCCCAGCATGCAATACTAACACTACAAGTATGAAGACTTCCAGTCCAGCAACATATGGAGGCCTAAATGATTCCTATATCTCTGAAAGGAAGTAAACCTCATTGTATTCACTGTTGTTGCTTCTAAGGAAATCTGGTTAGGGTTGTATAATAAGGAAGATTGTTTCAAGTCTAATGGAGCTGGGAAATCTGTATAGCTGGCTCTTTCCTTCACTATGATTATATTGGAGGTACTCGACATAGTAAGTACCATAAAAGTACTGTATGGTACTCCAAAATATCAAAAATGTCTGCAAAGTGCACATTTCTGATGCAATATGTGTATTTCAAGATAAAATAAATTAATATCTTCATTTACATGAAATTTTGTACAGATTAAATATAAATTTTTTACAGATTAACTATAATCTGATAAAATTTAAGTGATATATTTTAAAATATCTGTACAAAATTGCATGTGTGTGTGTGTGTATATACACAGACACACAGACACAGATATCTAAGAGATGTAATATTCAGATATCTGTGGCCCTTTCTACAACTCGCCTTCTTGCGGAGCTGGGGTGTGGAGATTGCGCGAGCAGCCTCTAGCGAGAGGCTCTCGCGTCCTAGTTCCTTCAGCTCCACAACTGCTGCCTGCTCATGCGAGAGCCCCTCCTGTTCCTTCCGCAGTGCAGCCTGGGAGTTTCCCAGGCTGCGCTGGGGCAGGAAGCGCAAGCACCATGGCTCAGGAGCTCTGTATGCATGGCAAGTGTGCGCGGGGCCTTGGAGCGATGTGCAGTTGTGCATCATTTTTGGCTCACAGCCGAAAATGAAAAAGGGCGTGATCAGCACCTGCCAGACTCTGGAGCGTTGCACGATGACGTCATGTGGACCGCTCCTCACAGTTGCGCAATGCTCAAGGGGCCCTTTTGCATGGCAAATGCCCTGTAAAAAGGGCCTGTAACAGGAAGGGAGAGAGGGAGAAAAAAATAGAAAAGAAATTTAGCTTAGAGTTTGTTTTATGTACTTGTTATTGCAAAGAAGCTCAAGCCAGGAAAAAAAGAGGAAAGGACACAAATAAGATAATATAATGATGCCTTTTAGTAGTCCAATGAAGTAGAAAAACAAAGAACTTGAAATACATCAAAGGTGGCTTCCTTTTTGCATTTGGAGTATGAGAGGTGAAAAACCCACAGCTTGTACATTCCCAACAACACAAATTTTGTTGGAGGCATGAACTCACTGTGCTGGCTTTTTATTTCATTGCTTCTCTGAGGAAGGAAAGTTGAAACATTGCTTTGTGGGATCTGAAAGAGCTGACATCTCATTCTACAAAGATATGCTTTTCCAGGTCATAGGATTATTTAAAAACAAAAACAAAAAAGTGTTGCTGGCAACTTCTACCAGTGGCTGCAGTCCCATCAAGATGTTCTCTATTCAGTATCTTCACAGCAACCAAAGATAACAGGAAAGAAAGAAAAAAGGGGTGGAGGTTAGATAAAGAAAGAAAGAAGAGAGACACAGGGACTTGTAGTTTGTTCTGGGGGATGGTAAGCAAAGATTTTGAAGCCAAGAGGGAGTGAATGTACAGAAGAATGATATGATTGAGAACAGGTCTGCAGAACCTGTAGATGGGTTTGTATTGATGGACGAAAGCAAATTTAGAATTTCTGGGCAGTAAACCATGCACAAAGGAAACACTGAGACAGCTCAGATAGCATAGGTTTCCAGAGATCTGCTTTCTGTTATCAGATCCAGGAGTGTCACAATGGTTCTGCACTATTTCGTTTCCTTGCTGTTAGAATGTTTTGCTAGCACTTCCTTCCCAACTATCAGCTCCTTTGCACATGTGCATAAAGCCAAGTATGCATCTGGAAGAGGTGGCCTTGCATACAGAAAACATATACCCTAATTATTATCTTGACCAGGGATAAAACTTAGATCAGCTTGTGTTCCAAGCACTGCTTAAATACAATAAGACCTACATACACACACATACACACACACATTTTGCTGTTGTTACTATTATATTTTCTGTGATTATGATTATTCCATACATTTTGTACCCTTCAGATGCCTTGCTATCATTACTTTGAACAAGAAGTGAAAGAGTAATTCCTGTTTAATATATATATGTTAGGGATGCCGTCAGGGCTGGCGTATCCATTTGGCACTTTAGGCGCAGTTCCTATAAAAATTTTAAGGCCTATGATTTTAGAGTCTACAAAATATCCCTAGTGGTTGTTTGATAATTTTATTCTTGAAGGAAGTAATTAGTAAATTTAGCTGCTTTCTTCTCATTGCAAGAAAATATTTGAAAACTGCTCAGTTTTTAAAGGCGGTTACCTGTTCAGCACTTATTCTGTGCAAAATTCCCACATGGTCTTTTTGAGAATTTTCTATGCAGAACAGCATTTTCTGCACTGATAATAATGCTTTTGCACATTATTTACTCCACAGAAAATGCTGCTTCTTGCACATAAAATTCTATTTTCTATGAAGAAAGAATTCCACATTAGTCAAGGGATCCCTTCATCAGAGTTATCTCACCGTGGCAAATCACATTTTTTATCATTTTTTAAATTATTTTCTAATATTCTTTACATCTGTAATTTATGCACACACATATTAAAGAGCAAAAAAAGGTGGTGGTGAGGAATCTCATAACCACTACCCAAAATAGGACACAGCTCACAGTAGGAATCGGAGTATGAGTGGGAATCTGAAAGTCCATGAGAATGTGGCTGTCAGATTTTGAAAAGGGTTGCTCAAGATTGTGATGCACTGACATCCACAAAGGAATGCACTTTAAATAAAATTGTTTGGTAGTGTGATCTTATTTGCATGTATTTTTGCTTCATAATTGAATCAATTCACATAGATCAGGAATGGGAAACTATGGCTGGGGCCAGATCCACTTATTGTCCCCAGAACCCACAGTGGGTTACACGATCCTCTTTTCAATACATATATGCATACATACATACATACATACTTCACAAGTAGAAGCCAAATGTGATTGTGACTGCTGAAGTCATTGGGGTAATTTCTGAATAATGGAAGGTAAGAGATGTTTTGAGCAAATCTTCAATTTCTGAAGGTCCCTAGGAGCAGCAATTGAACTTTTGGGGATGTTTCAGAGGCTTTTAGTCTAAAAGAATTGGGGGTGGGGAGGCAAGGTGTTACTGGGGCAAAAATGGGGACTTTATATAGTCTGTGAACTGCACTTTCTCTTCCCCTGATATAAACCAAGTGATAGGACAATGAAGAGATAGAATGCAGAGGGAATCCTCTCATCTCTAGAATTTCTTAGTAGTTTTCAATTCTGTTCCTCCTCCACCTAGGCTGAAAAATCAAAATGTAAAAAGAACTCGCATGCACTATGAAATAATAACTAACAAAGTGCCATCATTCAAAAATGTCAAAATAAACTAATGCTTTGAACTGAATTCAAAATTGCCTTTTCAACTGATATTTTGACATCAGTCTGAAAAAAAGAGAAGTTTGTCATTTGAAAAAGTGTTCATTTTAAATGATTTCATAGAGGGTTGTTTATTTTGTTTTGTTTCTTAGGTGCCCTTGGAAAAGACAATGTGACTTGCATTGCATTGGTGTTCGGGAAGAAATCTAAATCATCTATGTGATTTAATCTATTTTGTTATGACAAACCTAAGACAGAGCTTCCTGATATAATTTCATTATTTTCTCATTGGACCATTTTTGTAGGGGAAAAAATCAGAATCTCCAGTAGGGCAGAGAGGGGAAGAAAGCTATTTTAAAAATCTATGAGTATGACAAGCAAAGAGTGACAGAAAGATAGCTTCTGCAGTAGAGATATGAAATTCAAAATGATTAGAGATCAAGATTCTCCCCACGCACACACACATATGTGACTTGGCATCTTCATCTCTCAAAACAGAAATCCTAGTTTAATTGTACAGGTATAGTCTCTTTCCCAATTTGCTCTGGGAAACCTCACAAATTATGGGCAGAGTACATAGATACAAGGTGGAATGTAAGTGTCCATAAATATCATCAAGCTGCTACCCTAAAACATGGGTACCTCCATTCAAAGGTGGGGAATTATTAGATTTCTGGCAGAGTAAACAAAAGGGGTCTGGAGTGGACCTATTGTGTCAATATCTTGGTTGGGAAACCTGACTGGGGAAGGTTTCAGTAGGAAATGCACACAGCAGGGATGCTTGCCTGCTGCACCTGGGGCATTTCTTTGACTATTGTTTTCTGAGGTAAAGCAGTTGGGAGGATTAGCTTAGAGCTATTAAGTCAGGCTTTCCCAGCAAATCCACAGTGAACGTATGACATGGCCGTGCTGGGGTCACCTCTGACCTACTGACCATGGGGTCACTCACTCTCAGCCACAGAAAACCTCCATGATAGGTTCACTGAAAGATCACCATACATTGGAAACAATTTGAAGACACACAGCAACAAAGCATGACAGACAATTTTGTCAATCCACTTTATCCTACCATGATAGTGGGGGGTGTAGCCTGGATTTTCTTTCCCCTGCTCAAGATTTCCATGCTCTTTCTTCCGTACCCCTATGCTTAAACTCTTGTGACTATTTATGTTCACACAGAAAAAAAGGAGAATGATGTCACAGAAGGAAAGAGGAACAGAAATCCATCTCTTAAAATAATTCCAAACTATCAGGTTAAAAACCAGACCACAAGTTCCAAAAAGAGAAAAAAGAGAAAGTAGCAGTGAATACCACTTGGCAGTGAATCTATACTGTGTTGGGTTTTGTTCTGTTTTGAACTTTTGTTGCAAAAGTGTCAAACTCTCTCCTCAAAATAGTTCCATTCACACCCAAATTCAGAATGGATTCATTGCCCCATTCACGTGGAAGCTACTGAGAAGAACTCTTCTTGTCCTCTAGCACAAGCATGAGCTACTGTTTAGCACCATCCTCTCATCCTCTTCCAACTCTACATTTCTATGATTCTATGATTCTATAAGTAAACAGCATCCTCTCGTAAAGTTCTCACCTGGACACACAACCCAACTGTAGATCTGTAAGCCCCAGTAAAGCCTACTCCTTCCACTTCATCCTCATACTTGATCTCTCTGCACCAATCACAATCCCTTACTAAACTCACAAAATCAAGCCTGTTGTGATTTTTTTTTCTTCTCAGTCAATTCTCTTCCTCCTTAGATTGTGTAACGTTCTGTCCATTCTAACAGACAGCCTTTCCATTCTAGCCCATCAAGAGTATAAACTCTATATTGACCCGACTGCTGGGTTGCTTCTTTCTTTTAAGTCAAAGGTAAATCTCCCATTGACTTTAATGGAGCAGCAATAGGCCCTAATTCTCTGTCACGACTGGAGCTCTTTTCCAGCAAATTGAATCTTCTTTTAAAATTGGCAACACATCAGAGACTGCTCACAGGCACATCCCTTCCCCCAACATCCTCTCTTTCTTTAACAGGAAATAGGAGTTATGTTACATTTACAATGACCCGGAGCTCCAGGGGTACACGAATATCTCACTTAAACAAATAGAAAGCATTTCTCTCCCTGTTAAGGGCAAAACCTCTGAAAGGGAAAACGCAGTTGACTGGAGACTGACCAGCTCCTACAGTGATGTGCACAGATGCAGCCCCTGGGTGTCAACAACATACTAACCTACAAACTCCAAACACAAAGAAATCAATCAAACACCACCCACTAGCCAAACAAGCAGAGTTCGGAAAGTTTATAAGAACTGGCAGGTGATTTTTGGAGGAACAAGTCTTGCTGTGGCCACAGACCCTGCACTTTAGCCTTTATATTTGTTTTAACAAGTTGATTGTTTTCCCATTGATCATGGAGCACAGTAGGGGTTCCCCAGGAGATTAGACTTCAGCTTCGTAGGACTGAAATGGAACTCAAGTGCATCTGTGTTCTCAAAATATGAAGCAACAGAGAAGCCTTTTCATAGAAAGGCAAGCACTTTCAAAGGGACAGGGAAAGGTGAGAATTTGGTTTAGTCCATGCTTTTTCAGTGAATCTACTGAATTTGCACTTCCTGAAACAACACATGAAAAGAAGCACATATAACTTTCAGACCTCACGCCTCTCCAGATTAAGAAATGCACTTCTTAGATCCAAAACTGTATACAACATGCATATATTAAGGCACCTGTGAGCAGATTTCTGCTTTGCTTCCCCCCCAGTTTTCCCTAAACTTCAAACCCCAGGATTCCATAAAGGTAGAAAATGGAATAATAGTGCTATAACAGTCTAGTGAGGAAATGGCCAATGAAACTATACCTCTTCTCCAGTCCTCAGAAGAAAGGGCAAGAACTCTGTAAGTGTGTGTGTGTGGTGGTGGGGGTCTCCAACACAAGGTGAGGGAAGGCTCATCTTCTATGACTCAAAATGGGCCTCAATGAGTCCAGAAAGAAGTCTTTCCCTGCCCTATTTTAAGATATTGTTAGAATGAGCAACCTTTGCATGTTTATACTTACTAATTGCTACTTTGCATTTTATTCTCTAAAAGTTTAGGTACAACATATACTTACAGTAATTTCCATACAGTCTCTCTTCCTTCTTCCTTCTGACCTGCAGCCATGATCTCTTCATAGGCCTTTTCCACACGGGGAGAAAAACACGGGGTAGGACAACCTCACCCGGAGGTCGTCCACACCGTGGAGTGCGCTAGGGTGGTTAGAAATGTGGAGGTTCCACACCTCAAACCGCCCTTGCGTGGCTGCGGGGGTGGCGCCGTGTGTTTTATGAAGACCACATTTCATGTGGTCTTTACGAAACACACGTGTGCTAGCCCATCGCAGCACCCCATGTGGAATTGCAGGGGCGCGCAAGCGCATCCCTGCAGAGCTGCCCGGGGGTGGGCTTCCGGCTGGCGCACTTCTCCGATTGGCGGAGAGCCACCAGCCGCCATTTTGGGCGCTGCCAGACACCACTGCCATGTAGAGTGGCAAACGCACACTGCTCCCCGCAGTGACATATCGAGGTAAACTTCGTTCCTGCGTGCGCCACCCCGTTTCCCCACGTTTCACACACCCCTGTGTAGAAAGGGCCTTAGTCTCTCTCTTCCATAAGACCCTGTATTCGACTACTTGTGCTTTAATTTGTAAGTAAAGTTATTTCAATATGTTATACCAAAAAGACTAAGACTATTTATTTTATCTGTTAAGACACTGTGTGCAAGTGGGTGGGTGGCTGTTGGTAGCTGTTGTTCAGCTTCTGCCTTGCCAATCTGATTACGCTGCTAGAGAAATCCACCACTGTCTCACATTACCCAACACCATCCATCAAGTAAAGTTTGTGTTACAGCACTGAGCTATAGTGCTTTGTAAGACTTGGCTCAAATGAAACCATGTTCAGTGTTAAAGGTTTTTTACAGTTGGCTGCTGATTTGTCCATTATATGTTTGAAGGAAATATCTCAAACTGATAGTTTTTCAAACCTGAGTGCTGTGCCAGAATACTCTAGACACTTGAATTTGTGTTTGTTTGCCACTTTGTTTCTGTTTAAAAAGGAACCCTTACTCCAGGATCATTTAAACTACTTGATCTAAAGTAGTGATTAAAAAGGAATTACATGTGGTACAATGTTTGTGTTTGAGAATCTTGGCGCCTGAACTCTTGATCAAGTGTGTGTGCGTGCACATATGCATGAGTTAGAAGCCCAGAAGTAGTAATGATGAGAACATTTAAAACCTACAGATGAGGCAATGCCTCTTGCAGTGGATATTCTCTTAGGGAGCTAGAGAATCAGACAGTGACAGACAAGAAAAGATTCTGGCTGGAGTGATATGCTTTAGACTGTTGTTTTGGTTCTAACAACACAACCACAAGCCTGTTCATGTTAAGAAAGAAACACTCCCCTCCCTATTCCCTCCCTTCTCATTCTGGCTATTTCCAGGAATAAACTTTAGAAATATAAACAATAGGAGACGAAAACTAATTCCTGCCTTATCGCAGAAGCTGGCACACTGCTCACATTAAGTCTGAGCTTCCCTTATTCCCATTTAACTCTTCTATCTTTCTCTCAATACATTGCCACATCAGCAGTTTAGCTACCTATTTTAGGGGTTTCTAGTTCACATGGCACAGGAATATAACAGCATAATATACAAATAACAGGAAATGTGATGTTTATGAGTGACAATTTCACCAAATTGTCCTGAAAAGGATGAGAAAAGAACTCTGTTTGAAAACAGTTTTGATGTGAGATTACTTCATAATTTAATGCTCAGAAACAATAACAATAACCATAACAATGCTTTGCTAATGGCCTAGTGCTGTGCTGGAAGTGTATTCTACAAGTTTTGGACCATTCTCATTCAGTCTTATTGAAAAGAACTGCTTTTGGGAAAACATGAACAGAACTTTTTGGAGAAATTCTTATGTGTATAGAGTTACTACATGTCAAGGCCTGGTCCTGAGTTTCAGAACCCAGAACCTCTTCTGATGTCCTTAGGAAAAGAGGAAAAAATCTTAGGCTGAGGGTACTACCTTGTAAAGAGTGTGTGTGTGTGTGTGTGTTGTGCTGCATACTTTGTGCAGCTGTGGCTGAATCTTAATGTACCCTGATGAATGATATCCCCAGGGGCTGCTGCTTGTAACATTATCCTTGTAAGATCACTGGGCTTTTCCAAGATTGTTGTTACCATATGCTGCACCACCTCATCATGTGGGATGTGCTATTTTCATAATTGAACATATTTATGGTTGAAAAACATGATCAAGACACTCTGACTGGAAAGTGTGTTGCCAGATCAAGCTGGCCTGAGGCGTGGTTATATCATAAGTCCAGAGAGGATTTGGCAGTAAACACAGACACTTATGGGTCTAAGCTAATCCGTTCAACAGCTCAAGCTCCATGCACACCCCAAAACAATGGAAGGCAAAACTGTTCAGGTGAAGCAATCAGGAACCTCCCTCGATTTTGCCCAACATAAATCTTCTCTATACTCCCTGCCTCACCAAGACATTAAGAGATTGTCATAACTTCCATCAAAGTTTTATCACCTAGAGCAGTGGTTCTCAACCTGTGGGTCCCCAGATGTTTGTGGACTTCAGCTCCCAGAAGCCCCAGCCGCTATGGTCAATGCTCAGGGCTTCTGGGAGCTGAAGTCCAAAAACATCTGGGGACCCACAGGTTGAGAACCACTGACCTAGAGTTAAGGCAGTTAGGCCCATTCCAGACTGCTTTGTCAATCTTGTGAGAAAGCCATTACTGCTTTGTCTACATACCCCTTTCAGGATATGAAATAGGGTATATAAACCCTAGCTTTGGCCCCAGGAAATTGTAGTACATTGGACATAGTGCCCAGACTGCTGTTCTTCTTTGCTACCCTCAGACACTGTTTGAGCCACTCTATTTTGACCTTCTTCTTCAGGATTGGTAACTATCACCCACTGCACCCCAGTTTTTCTCCCTATCCAACCTTTCATGCCATGCTTCCTGATAGCCTTGTATGATTTTTAGTGTCTGATCTCTTGTGTGTTTGTTACATCAAAATAAAATAGTTTGTCTAACCTTTTTACTGGAGTACTTTCTACTGATTGTACTGGTATATATAGATGAAAAGATCCTGTCATTACCATCCTCTCGTAGGCCTCTTTTGAGCTACAATTTCCCAAAATTCTAAGAAGATGTTGGCATTGTGGGTGGACTTCAAAGTCTCTCATCTCTTAAGGTAACATTGTTCTTAAATCTCAGGTCTTGATGACAAAATCATATAGTCCACATAAACTTATTCTGGAAATCCTAGTGGATAGCCCAGTTCTTTTTTAGTTATGATGGGGCCAAAAGGTATAAAAGTGTGATCTGCCTTTCATTGCATGAACATCTTTCTAGTACTGTGCAGCTTCTTTGGATCCCTTTTCTTCAGTTAAAGATCAGAGAAGACATCATGGGGTAAATTGTACCATGGGACTGCTTCAGAAGCTTAGAAACACTACCAAGAGACATTCAAATGAAATTGCCTTGAGAATGACCAAGAAGGGGAAAAAATTAAAGGAGAGGAAAATATTCAGGAAGTCAGAAGTTAACAGAGCAATAAATACAGGGATCAGTTTAGGTTTTTTTTCCTTTTTCTTTAAAAAAAATCTGCATGCTATTTTTTAACTGCTAACTTTTGGTGCTGCATTTCAGTGCTCTTGACAGATGCAAAAAGCTGGGTAGGATAGGGAGAAAAAGAGGACTGGAGCTCCCATTTTTCCTACTTTCTGTCTGCTGCCCCAACTTTTCTCTTCACTAATGTGATACTGAAGATGCTACGCGGAACATAGAAAGTCAATTTGTCTCTGGGAAAAATCTGGCACAAACCCATTTATCATTTTTTTCTCAAAAAAAAAATGCCACCATATTTGATTGTCCTGGTGCATGACCTGTATTCAGGACAAGATGCTATGGTCAGGGCAGGATATGGAGAAATAGAGAATTTTCCAATTGGCAAGAGGGTCAGGCAAGGCTTCATTTCATTACTCCATCTATTTAACTTTTACATTGAACATACCATACCTAAAGCAGGATCAGACCCAGAGGAAGAGCTTTTAAAAGCTGGAAGAAGGAACATCAACAATTTAAGATATGTGGATGACACCATACTACTAGCAGAAAATAGCAAAGATGTGGAACTATTACTGAAGAAAGTCAAGGAAGAAAGTGCAAAGGCAGGTTTATAGCTGAACAATAAGAAAACAAAAAGAATGTCCAGAGATAATGAGATAACTTCTAACGTAGATGGTGAAGACACTGAAATACAGTCATCCCTCCACATTTGCTAGTGTTTGGGGTATAGAACCTCCATAAAAGTGAAAAAACTGTGAAAAACTCTAGGCCTTCCCAAACCATATTTAACACAAAAAAAAGTATGATCACCATATTCAACCCACTGTGGATTCCTTTGAGGCATCAGGGTTCCTTCATAAGGCAGAAGTGAGTGGCTGGTGGGGCTTTCTGCCACCTCCATTGCTACCCCACACCATTTTTAATAAGGACTTACTAGCCTTGTTCACAGTTTCTCAGTCTCATGAGGCTTGCAGTCCTTATTAAAAATGGGATAGAGCAGCAGCAGAGGTGATAGCAAATAGTCTGTGAATAATTAAATCCACAAAAGTGAAACCCGCAAATGTGGAGGGCTGTCTGTAGTTCATGATTTTCCACACCTTGGCTCAGTCATTAATCAAAATGGAGACTGCAGTCAAGAAATCAGAAGAAGACTAGGACTTGGAAAGATATCTATGAAGGAAGTAGACAATATCCTGAAATGTAAAGATATACAACGGAATGCTAAACTTAGGATTCTCCATGTCATTGTATTTCTAATGTCTATGTATGGCTGAGAAAGCTAGACAATGAGGAAAACTGATAGGATGAGAATCAACTCAATTGAAATGTGGTGCTGGAGATGAGTTCTTCAGATACCATGGACTACTAGTAAGACAAGTAATTGGGTCCTAGAGCAAATTAAGACTTAAGTCAAGATGACTAAACTGTCATACCTTGGACACATCATGAGAAGGCATGATTCACTAGAACAGGCAATAATGCTTGACAAAACAGAAGGTAGTAGGAAAAGCAGACAACCGTCTTACAGATTGGATAGACTCAATCAAAGAAGCCACAGCCCTAAGCCTGTGGAACCTGAGCAGGGCTGTTGATGATTGGATGAGTTGGGGGTCTTTTGTTCATTGGGTCACCATAAATCTAAGTTGCTTTGACAGCAGTTAACAACAAATATTTGATGTGTCTATGCCAAATTTGTTCCACATACTTTCTATTTCTGGGTCACAGCAAACCTCACAGTTCTACCAAAATGTGACTCTATTTATGCACTCTTATTGGCGGCACTTGGAGGTCTCAGAAGACCACCTGCCAGGCAGTATCAAAGGTAACAGACTAACAGACTGCTAATAATTTCCTATGTGCTACTGAAGACATTACTAGGGATGCACTGTTCAAGGTGGCATTGAAATGAGTCAAACAATTCTAGCAAGTGAAGAAGCCTCTCTAATAAACACTTCCTGGCCAAAATTCACTTCTAAGTTTTATTATCTGTTTACTTAAATCCACTGATTAGTTATCATTTCTCCAAGGAGATCAGGATGGCATGAGTGCTTATCCCCTTAACCTCACAACATTCCTATGAGGTAGGCCAATATGGGAGAGACACGGTCATCCTTGGTCATCCAGTAAACTTCATTTCTTACTGAGCATTTAGTACCTGGACTTATTAAGTCTCAATCCAAAACTCTAGCCACTATACCACTGTACTACTACAGAAACATCACCAGACCCACAAACATCCTAAACAAGAAGCTGCAGAACTCCTTTGATATTTATTCATGGAAATATACTTTCATACATTTAGCCCCAAGTAAATTTTGCAAGTTTACAGGAAATGAGTGATCCCATTTGCAGATGAAGCATGAAACAGATTTTGTACTATTTTCAATCACTGAGTTTTTTTAAAAAAGGAAGTCAGATTAAGTTTTAAAAAGTCTTTGTTTTATAATTGTTTGCCTTTGGGCTGAATTTTATTTTATTCTCATAAGCTGCCTTGGGCCCCACATTGGGAGACAGACAATATATAAATTAAACAAGACCATATATTCCTGTATAAACCTGCCTGAGTCTTAACATCCACAAGGGAAAGCTTTCTCTCAGTTCCACCACCTTCACAGGTGTATTTGGTGAGGAGATAGGAAACAGCTTCTCAGTAGCTGCTCCCAGGATATGGAACTCTCTGCTACATGAGAATAGGGCTTTCCCCCTTGCTACTCTCTTTCTATCAGCAAGTAAAGACTATTTCTTGTTTATTTGAACAAGGATTTGCTGGCTAAGTAGTTATGCAAAAAGATCTTTTATGGGATATGTATGTTGCATTTTTATTGTTCTCATCAAGTTTTTAAACAATTTTATATTTTTTTTGAAGCATTGATGTTGTAATACGGTAGTTTATTTGTTCCTTTGAAAACTTTTTATTAAGTTTTAATTAATGGACCTTCTCTTAATTCATGTTGTGAGCTACCAGGCACCCCACTTGGGAGAAAGAAAATACAAACAAACAAATGGGAAAAAAAGTCATTTTCCCCATAGATATGTCCAATCTTTTGTAGATGTATCCTCCCTTAACAACATCTCTTGCTAGTTGCAGAGTGTTTTACAAGAACACTGAAGAGGTTTGCCAGAAGATTTTTATATAGCCTCTGGAATGAGGATGTTATGAGGCATGGCACCTTTCACAACATAAAATGTCGTGATCCTGCCTCAAGTGCGTCAACAAAGCAACATTATTGCCACCTTATTCCTGTCTGAACAGGGAGGAAACAGCAGTAAATTCACATCCTCATCCCTCATTGCATTGGAACATGATTTGCTTGTGTTCTGGCTGCATTTGCAAGCACATGTCCAGATACTTTAATTCAAAGCAGAGGAGTGTGTATATGCCAGTGACTGACAACAAAACATTAGAATGAGCTTATCTGGTGTGACAAGGGTGCTTTAGTCCAAGAAGCACTTCCTTGCTTTGTCAACTAGACAACTAGGCATGAAAAAGCAGCAAGGATAAACAAGCACTGAAGTGAAAGTAAATAGCCAAGTAAGGTACTCTTGGGATTTTCCTGCCATGACTTTTGGATCCAGATGACAATGGGCTAAAATTTAGTCTATAGTTCAGAGGGCAAAAGTCACAAAAGAGAGATGGTGTATATATGTGAAAGTTAAGTTAATATAACTAGGAAATCATTATTCCTTCTTTGCATCTCACTAATTTCATTTTTAAATAAAAAAAGGTTTCAAACCTTTTCGCTATGTCAGATACAGCAAATCTCTCTTTCATTTTAGTCCAGAATAGAGATGGAACTGTCTCTTATTTGTATACTTATTTCCTCTTGCCCATATTTTGGCCCATAATTCCATTCAATTCCATACCTAAATTAGCCTGTTGCTGCTGCTGCTGTTGTTGTTGTGTGCCTATAAGTCATTTCAAACTGATGGTGACCATAAGATGACCTATCACAGGGGTTGTTGAGGCTGAGAGTATGTGATACACCCTAAGTCACCCAGTGGGTTTCCATAGCCAAGTAGGAAACTGAACCCTGGTCTCCAGGCTCATAGTCCAGTGCTCAAACGACTACACCAGACTCGCTGTCTAGTGTACCTTCAAGTTATTTCCACATATGGCAACCCTAAGGAGAACCTATCAAGGGGTTCTCTGGGGTTGAGTATGTGATATACCTAAGGTTACCCAGTGGGGTTCCATGGTCACTTCTGAGGTAATACAACACACATTCACACATATTAAGTAGAGAGCCAGGCCAGGGTGGTGCTTTTGGTGTGACTGGAAACAAAGGAAGGGATTGCACCACAAGTGGACATGCCAGTTGTAGAATAGTTCCCTGAAATTTATTTTACTTTCCCTCACATCTCAGGTTCCAGGGTGCCCTTTTGGGTCTGTTGATGCCACTGCTAAATTTCATGTTGGTTCATCAGAAAACAACTATTATCCCTGATGTGATGGTAGATGAAGGAGTAAATCTAACATGTGTTACACGCACCTGGATAGATGATCTGAGTAGACTTCACTCAACTTTGTCCATGTAGGTATTTAGTGTAGATTGAAGAGAAGATGGTGGAGTTGCTATCACCCATAAAGGTTTCATTTCCTTCATGAGTATATTCACTCACCCTGACTCCAGTTTTATGGGTATGTACCTAGTGCTGAGCCAAAAAGATAGAACAGGCATACTACTGCTGTACACCCCATCATGTTGCCCTGTCCAAATTGGCCAAGGTCTCCCTGTCCAAGCTGGCCAAAGCAGTCTCAGACATGATATGGGAGACCCTGGCCTACTGTTTTGCTAGTGGGGGAAAGATGAGCCTCTAGGGAACAGATTCAGTGACTCCATGAGCAGAGTGCTTCCTTGAGAAATATAGATTGACAATAGCTGATCCCTCCGCTGCAAAAATCTGATGATGACGGACTACTGTTAGAGACTTAGAGAATCCAAGGGGCAAGTGGAAAAGCAATTCTGAATTAAATTCTGAATGAAGGCCATTCATCAGTCACCCTTCCAAGGTGTATCTGTATTTATAATACAATACCTATTTAGTTACTTTTAAAAATAACAACAATCAACATAACTACTGTTTCTATTCTCTACAGTTTAAAATAAGGCTTATTTATACAAATTTCTAACATTTTATTGCATAGCTGCCAAATCCTTATTATTATACACTATTTTAGCTGTCAGATGTAGCTATATACAGTAAGTCAATTGTCAGATACAGTAACATGCTAAATACCATTGCCTATTATTTATAAAATACTGTCAGACATTATGTCAATTAATATAAAATTTAAAATAATGAACTGATACATCTATAATTGGATGCCAAGTACTAATATTCCACATCACATCTTTGCAGATTTTTTCTGTATTCAAGGAATGTTACTTTTATCATAATCACCAATAATTTTGGATTATTTCAAATAATCGCCAGTATTAATCAATGCTAGGTATAATTTTCAACTGGGATGTGAAGTGCATTAAATAGCCAGGTCAGTAAATGGGAAGACAGTTGCCATTCAGGACAAGATCCTGGAGGAGCATGTCAACCTGACATACATCACAGAGACCTCCTTGGATGAGGCTGGAGAAAGGGTTAAATCACTCAGTTTTGTCCACCAGGGTTATCTGTTCAGCAACAGGCAAGACCCAGAGGTGGAGTTGCAGTAGTCTATTCAAATTCCATCCCCTTGTACAGATGCCCTATCCCAGCGTTTTCTGGGTTCAAGTGTGTTTACCTAAAGCTTGAGGGCCAGGACAGATTAAGGATTATGTCACCCTGCTACTAAACAGTCTTTTCTCCTGAGCTAATCAGGGTTGATGTTGGAATCTTGCTGGCTTATAGTACTGAGGGATTTAAAACATCTATACTGAGACTGCCATGTTGGGAGTGACTCATGATTTCATGTCTGCCATGACAAATATAGATCTGTCCCAAGTGGTATCTGGCCCTACTCACACTGCTGGGCACATTCTGGACCTTGTTTTCTGTAGTGTGTGGGATGAATGTGATCTGTGAGTAGAGGAACTATCTATAAATTCAATTGTCATAGTCAGACCATAATCTGGTCGGGTTTAGACTTCCTGGACACAGAACTTCAGCGAGGGTGAGGGGCATTAAGATGGTCTGCCCCAGGAGGCTTATGGATCCAGATGGATTCCTGATGGCTCTTGGGGAGTTTCCTGCTGTTTTGACGGGCAATCCTATTGAAATCCTGGCTGATCTCTGGAATACAGAAATGGCCAGGGTGGTGGACATGATCGTTCCTAAGTGTCCCCTCTCACGAAGTCAAGCCAAACTGTTCCCTTGGTTTTACAGGGAGCTGGTGGTGATGAAAGATCTGAGAAGGCAACTAGAAGTACATTGGTAGAAAACTTGGAGCACATCTGATCAAACACAGACTAGAGCTTATCTGAGAGCCCTGGTTGCCTGAGAACTTTGGTTGTCTTGGTGGATGACCTACCCTGGAAACTAGACAGGAAGAATGTGTCACTGTTGGTTCTGTTGGACCTGCCAGTGGCTTTCGATATCATCAACCATGGTATACTTCCTTGTGGAGATGGGACTTGGTGGTACTGTCTCACAGTGGATTTCTTCCTTCCTGGAGGGGTAAACACAAAAGGTGGTGTTGGGGAGACTCCTGTTTGATCCCTTGGCCTTTGGCCTATGGAGTTCCTCAGGGCTCAGCTCTGTCCCCCTTGCTATCTAACATCTACAAGAAACCACTGGGAAAAGTTGTCCAGAGTTTGGAGGTGCAATGCCATCAACATGTGAATGTCACCCAACTGTATTACTCCATCTCACCACAAGCCAAGGAAACTGTTTTGGTCCTAAACTGGTGCTTGTCATCAGTAATGGGCTGGATGAGAGTGAACAAATTCAAACTTAATCTAGACAAGATGGAGGAGCTCCTGATAAGTCAAAAGGCAAATCAGGGAGGGAGTGCTCTGGATTCAACTCTGAGCCTGGAAGCCCAGGTTTCAGCAGTAGCCAGGAGTGCATTTGTACAGTTAAGGCTGGTACATTCATGCCTTGAGATGCTAGATCTGGCCACTGTATTACTCCTTCTCAACACAAGCCAAGGAAGTTGTTTTTGTCCTAAACCAGTGCCTGTCATCAGTAATGGACTGGATGAGAGTGAACAAATTCAAACTTAATCCAGACAAGACAGAGCTTATTTGTATTTTAACTTTTGTGTTCTGTGGTTTTTAACTATGTCTTTTTAACTGCTGTAAGCTACTTTGAGTCCCAACCTGTGAAAAAATGGGGTATAAATCATCATCATCATCATCATCATCATCATCATCATCATCATCTGTGCCAAATATTTGTAGAATATTTATTTTGTATACAAAATTTGACATCAATATTAACACATTTGTTTTAGCTCTGCAAAAGTGCTTTGGCACATTGGGGAAACTTCTGTTTAGATGTGGCCTTGTTAATAATAGAAATCTCTTGGCTTTTCTGCAGACCAAGATAATTACTGCCAGTAATTGGTAGAACACACTAGGGGTGGGACAGGCACAAGAAATTTTGCTATAGAGAGAAGTTGCCCACTTTAAATTTGTGAATTTATAGAATGGCTTAAGTCATATTAGACAAAACTAGATAAAATCTATTTTTGATCAAGTGAATTTATGTAAGTATTAACTCATTAGTCAACATTTGATTCAATGGGTCTACTCTAAATGGGACTAACCAATAGAATTTAGGCCTTTGTGTTAGCTGGAGTATCTGAGGTTCTCACATGGCTGTTTCCCATTGTAGCAACATTTCAGTCCTCACATATGGCAGGAATGCTTGAATTGGAAAAGTTACTTTTTTTGGACTACAACCACCAGGATCCCACCACTGCAATTTTGGTAGTTGAAATCCAAAAAGTAACTTTTCTCCATTCCTATTTGAACACAACATGCAACTATGTACTGTAACTCTCAGTGTAGAATTCTCATCTTAGGTAAAGAAGCCTTTCCTAAAGGAAAGCCATCATAATCCATCAAGAACACTTGAGGAAATTGGCTTTTCCATCTCCTTCAGAGCACACAGGTCAAACACGTATGAAAGGAATCAAATAACAGCAAGTACATAGAGCTCCCTCTCACACAGTATCACCACTGTCAAATCCAAACCTGACTGTGTGAACAGAACAGTAGGAAATGGATGACATTTGTTAAAGGGGTTAAAATTCATAACAATACCTGTGCATTTTTTTTATTTCTAAAAAAAATAACTTGGTTGAAATCCAAGACACAAAGGCATTGTTGGAGGAAGGAGAGGACAGGGAAGAATGAAAGACAAAATAAGTTTCCATCTCCCTTTCGTTCTCTAACACTGAACCCCTGGCCCATATTGTCAGAAGCAGAAAACACGGTGGCAAGCCTCCCATCTCCATCTTGGTGGTGGTGGTGGTGGTGGTGGTGGTGGTGGTGGTGGTGGTGATGATGATGATGATGATGATGATAATATTTATTTATATCCCACCTCTCTCAACGGATCAAGGTGGTACTACAACAGTATATAAATACATTAAAAGCAATTAAAATGTAACCCATCCTCCCCACCCACCAACCCATCTAAACCCTCTAAAACACATTAACTATTAAAAACAAGAAGACAGTTGGTGGGAGGCAGTGGAGCACTAGTCTGGGAAGGCCTGTCGGAAGAGAACAGTCTTGACCGCTTTTTTAAAGCAGTCAAGACTTGTAATATGCCGGGTCTCTTCCGGCAGGCCATTCCATAACTTGGGGGCAATAGAAGAGAAAGTCCTCTGGGTAACTGCAGCCAACCTAGTTAGGATTGGCTGCAGTAAATGCCTCTCAGAGGACCTTAATGTGCGGGGTGGATTACTACCCTTCCATGATGGTGGGATTGTGTATTCCTTTGAGGAAAGAGGCTAAGCTGGCAGTAGCAATGCTGCTGGTGAAGTCTCCTAGGGCAAATAGGTTTTTGCTAAAGAGCCAGATTAAATTGCTGGAACTGCACAGAATAAGACAATCGTAAACTATTCTTGAAGCTTTTTATTTTGAAAACCATATGCTGAGACCTACCAAAAAGAAACAAGAGATAGTGCTAGAATATGACACTCCCAGGGCAGAAGGCACTCAACAAGCTACTGGGGGGGGGGCAGAAAATAACTACAAGTAGCACTGTGGCTAATGACACTACTGGACTCAAGTTGAAAGCATGATCAGCTGTTGAGATGCTCAGTGGTGAAAGGAAAGTCCAAAAGTGTGTAACAAATATTATAAGCACATGGATTATGAGAAGCATGGATAATGAAAAGCTAGACATAGTAAAATAAGAAATGGAACGTATAAATATTGCAATGCTTGGAGTGAGCAAGCTAAAGCAGAGAGGAATAGGACATTTTCAGTCAGAAAACTACACAATGTTTTAGTCAGGAAATGAAAATCCAAGAAGAAATGGGGTGCCATTAACAGTGAGGAGAGATGTAGCAATAACAGTCAAAGGGTATAATGCAAAGTGTAATTGAATTATATCAATAATACTTAAGGGAAACCTATAAATATAACCATAATCCAAGTGTATGCTCCAACAACAGAGGCTGAAGAAGAAGAAACTGGAAGATTCTATGCTGGAAAACAGAAAATGATCACAGAACAAAAAAGAAAAAAAATCATAGATGATTGGAATGCAAGGTGGTTGGTAACCATAGGTGACTGGAATCATAAGTGATTGGAATGCATAGGTGGTTGCTTATCATAATTGACTGGAATGCAAAAGTAGGAATCTGAGTAGAATCAAAGACTGTAGGAAAATTTGTCCTAGGATCATGAAATGAAGTAGGAGAATGATTGACTGAATTTTGTGAAACCAACCATTTGTTCATTACAAACACATACTTTAGACAATCAAAGAGGTGACCACATATATGGACATCACCTCATGGCTAATATATAAATGAAAGAGATCACAACTGGAAGCAGAAGATGGAGAAGCTCTATTCTCTCTAAAAGAAAACAAGACTGAGTGCAGATTGTGGCACAAATCATAAGCTGCTAATATAAAATAATTAGGCTAAAGCTAAAAAGAACACTAAGTCAATCATTGTGCAAAAATAAAAGTTGAAGAACATCCCTCTAGAATTTAGACAATGTTAAAAAAAAAAAGATTTGCACTATGAAGCCAATTTGACCAGGAGCTGGACGAACTCTGGACTGAATCCAGGGACATTGTGAGAAAAGAATGCAAACAGGCACTATCTGCAGCCAAAAAGAAATAGAATCCTCAATGGATGACAGATGAAATTCTTCAAGCAGTTGAGGAGGGACAAAAGACAAAAGTAAAAAGATACAGAAATAGGCTCAAAACTATGGAAATAATTGTTTAGCAACTTGCATTCAAGGACAAAGAGAACTACTGTAACAATCAATGTGGAGAAACAGAAGACAGAAACAGAAAAGGTAGGCCAAAGACCTCCCTCTTCCACAAGATCCAAGAAATCAAAGAGAATTTTAAACCAAGAGTAGAAATGCTGTATGACCAGCAGGGGAATACACTGCATGATTGAGAAAGAATAAAAAGCTAATAGAAACAATAAACTGAAGAACTACATAAAAGAGATGAAAGGATAGCATATTCAAGGAAAAACTGTTTGAAGATGATGATTCCGACACAAGATTAGAATGCCAGGAATCTACAGCTGCTGATGACATTGGTCTCTCCAACTCCAAGGACATGGGGACCAAGATGGGGGAGGGGGCTACCAGCAGGAGGTGGCAGATGCTGAGGACAAGTGACCATCTTTTGCAGAGCAACAAAGAGACAGAGAGATTATGCTGATCCCGGTGGCTGTTAAATAGGAGACACTGCATAATTAAGTACATTATGCCTTGAGACAGCAGCCTGTAAATCTGCCAGTAGCTCCCTGGCAGTTTTGTTGCTTAAAACCATCTGTCTTGATGACTAGCAATACTCTTTGGCATTTATGTTTTCTGGTCCTTGGACTGGCTATGATTTAAAGCTCTGTTTTGCTCCTTGCTAGCTTTGTGTATTTGTACTGTTGACTTGTATGATTTCTGGATTGGCTGATGTCTACCCTCTTGCTTCTCCTTGCTTCCTGCTGGATAACCTGTGACTGACCTGGACTGGATTATCTACCCAACCGCTCTTGTATTCAAATGACTCACTTCCTGGGATGCTTGTTGGCCTAAGAATAGGACAAATGAACCCACAGTTTTAGAAATTGAAGTGGACCCTGCACTGAAAGCATTTGGGAGAAACAAATCACTAAGAGCAGATGGATTACTGACAGAGCTATTTCAAGCAATAACGATAGAATACCAAATTCGAACTAAAATCTGTCATGTAAATAAAATATGCAAAACAAAACAATGGATTTTTTACTGATTGGAAATGCTCAGATACATTCCAGTCTCCAAGAAAGGCGACACCAGAGATTGCAGGAATCCAGCTGGCATCAATGTCCCACACAAGTAAAGTGATGCTCAAAAGTCTAAAACAAGAAATGTTAGCTGTCCAAGCTGGGTTTAGAAGACAAAGAGACACAAAGGACCACATTGCAAAAATAAGTTAAAAAATGGAGCACACCAAAAAATTTCAGAAGAAAATCAACCTTTGCTTTATAGAGTATAGCAAAGCCTCAGATTGTGTAGTTCATGAAGAACAATAGAATGCTCTTAAAAAAATTGGTGTACCACAAAGTTTTATTGTCCTGATGTGTAACCTGTACTAAGGGCGAGAGGCAGTCAGGACTAAATATGGAGAAACAGCATAGTTCCCAATTGGCAAGGGGTTCAGGCAAGGATGCATTTTATCACCCGATTTGTTTAACTTGTACACTGAATATATCATACATATAGCAGGATTATGCTCAGAGGAAGGACATTTGAAAATTGGAGGAAGGGACATCAACATTTTTAGATATGCAGATCACATCATACTACTAGCAGAAAACAGTTAAGATTTGGAACAATTACTGAAGAGAGTCAAATAAGAAAGTGCAAAGAGAGGTTTATAGATGAACATTAAGAAAACAAAAATAATGACCACAGATAATTTACATAATTTTAAAGCAGGAAATGAAGACATTGAAATAACAAAAGATTTCTTGTACCTTGGCTCAGTCATTAATCAAAATGGGGAATTCACTCAAGAAATCAGTATAAAACTAGGCCTTAAAGGGCACCTATGAAGGAAGTAGACAAGATTCTCAAGTACAAAGATATATCATTGAATATCAAAGTCAAGATTCCCTATGCCATTGCATTTCTAACTTCTATGTATGATTATGAAAGCTGGACAATGAGAATGCTGATAGGAAGAGAATAATCTCATTTGAAAAGTGGCGGTGGAGGAGAATTCTGCAGAAACATTGGACTGTCAAAAAAGATAAATAAATGGATCATAGAACAAATGAAGGCTGAGCTTTCCCTAGAAGCCAAGACTACTAAAGCGACACTGTTGTACTTTGGACATATTGTCAGAAGACATGCCTCACTAGAAAAGACAATAATGCTTACAAAAGTAGAAGACAGTAGAAAAAGAAGAAGACTGCCTTACAGATGGATATATTCAATCAAGGAAGCCACAACTCTGAGTTTGTAAGACCTGAGTAGGGCTGTTGATGACAGGGTGACTTGGATTCTCTCATTCTTGTACTTGCTGTTAAGTCAAAGTTGGCTTTGTAATTGGCTGACCAATTGAACCTAACGGGTGCTCACCAATGGCTGCTTTTCATCCTGGAGAAAAGTGACTAGTGGGGTGCCACAGGGTTCTGTCCTATTTATTCAGTGCTATTTAACATCTTCATCAATGACTTGGGTGAAGGAATAGAGGACATGCTGATCAAATTTGCAGATGACACTAAATTGGGAGGGGTTGCTAATATGCCAGAGGACAGGATCAAAATTCAAAATGACCTTGACTGATTGGAGAGCTGGGCCAAAGCTAACAAAATGAATTTCAAGAGAGAAAAATGTAAGGTCCTACACTTAGGCAGAAAAAAACAGAATGCACAAATATAGGATGGGGGATACATAGCTGGATAATAGTACATGTTAAAGGGATCTAGGAGGCTTGGTGGACCACAAGCTGAACATGAGTCGGCAGTGTGATGTGGCAGCCAAGAAAGTCAACATGATTCTTGGTTGCATCAATAGTATGATGTCTAGATCAAAGGAGGTAATGGTACCACTTGATTCTGCATTTGTTAGACCTCATTTGGAATACTGTGTCCAGTTCTGGGCACCTCAATTCAAGAAGGGTATTGACAAGCTGGAATGTGTCCAGAGGAGGGCGACCAAAATGGAGAAGGAGCTGGAGGCCATGCCCTATGAGGAACTGCTTAGGGAGCTGGATATGTTTAGTCTGTAGAAGAGAAGGTTAGGCAGGGGCATGATACCCATGTTTAAATATTTGAAGGGATGTCATGTCGAGGAGGGAGTGGGCTTGTTTTCTGTTGGTCCAGAAATAAGACAAGGAACAATGGATTCAAGCTGCAGGAGAGGAGATTCCACCTGAACCTCAGAAAGAACTTCCTGACAGTCAGAGCTGGCAGTGGAATATGCTGCCTCGGAGTGTGGTGGAGTCTCCTTCTTTGGAGATTTTTAAGCAGAGGCTGAATGGCCATCTGTTGGGAGTGCTTTGATAAGTGTTCCTGCATAGCAGATGGTTGGACTGGATGGCCCCTGTGGTCTCTTCCAATTCTATGATTCTAACAACAAAGCCTTCCATCATTCAATAAATTACCCAGTTTCTTCTTCTAATTAACACGGACAAATTAGCAAATGTACCATGTCCAAATTAGCAATATATACCATACTCAATTTTTTTTAAAAAGGTGCCATTTCAAAGGAATAAGAGAGGGGAAATGTAATTATATCTTAGATTCCCCAGTAAAGTATAATTATATAATTTAATCATCATGCATCAAGCCTATTAGGATTATAGAAGACCTGCCTCAGTGAAGATGAATGCTAGATTCCAACTGACTGTACCAACCAAAGAAGACCAAGTGAATCAACTGCTGAATAGTAAGCAGGAGCACACAAAAGTCCCATTGATTCAGGGGCTGTATTGGATTACTATAAGTGATTTGTCAATGTGGATCAATAGGATTGCCTGCATTTTTTTAACCTTTCATTGAAGACATGGAAATTTGTTACAATGAATTCCATGACTACCCTACTCATTTGTGATTTTTTAAAGGAGAGAATATTGATAAATTTCTTAAAAAACCCAAAAACAACAACAACAAAACAACAACACAAAATTTCTCTGAACACAACCTGAACCTATCTTCCTTTCTGACTTAGAAGATATTTCTGCTATCTTCAGGCCATTTGTATGACTACTGAACAACTCAAACAGATTTCATGTTATCCTTAGACTATGGCCATTTCCACGCTACACTGTTATAGTGCGATTATTCCACTTTCAACATCCTATGGCACTGCTATCAACCAAAGCAACAAGGACTATCAATTCATTCTAGATACAAAAAAAATTTGTATTACTTAAGACATTTTTTAAAAATGAGTCTATCCCATCCATGACATGCAAGACTATCTTTCCATTTCTCATCATCAGGAGGACACTGTGTTTGACAGATTCTTGTTTTCCTGTTTTGAAATATGTAAATGCACACAAATATGCTCCTTTGAAAAATATGCACTGACACCCTTTAGTCAGTGGGGAAAAACTAGTCTGTGGGGAAAATGTATACATTGAGAAAAATGGGTAAGAAGAAGTGTACTTATTAGGGAAAGACTGTAAGAAAACACCCCTATTTCCATGCAGGAATTTTTTTAAAAAGTCTTGCAGTCTGATACAGAATTTGGATAGAATAAATACAAAGGGGGTTCTGAGAATGAGATGAAACTGACAGATTTTCACTTCCCTGTTTGCTGAGCAAGCAAATGTGATATAAATACTGATGTAAACTCACTGTTCTGTTTGGGCCTTGAAAAACTGCTGTCCTCTCCCTCCACTCCTCCTTCCTTGTATCCCTTGGATTTTTGTTTGTTTTTTATTAGGTGGTTGAAGTTGATGTGCTGTTGTTGTGTGCCTTCAAGTTGTTTCTAACTTGTGGCAACCTAAGGTGAAACTATCATGGGGCTTTCTTGGCAAGATTTGCTCAGAGGAGGTTTGCCCATGTCTTACTCTGAGGTTGAGAGGGTGTGATATGCTCAAAGTTACTTAGTGGGTTTCCATGCTAAAGTGAGGATTTCAATTCTGTTCTCCAGAATTGTAGCCCAGCATTCAGACCGCTACATCATGCTGGCTATCAAGCTGTTAATCTTTGTCTCATTTCCTTTGTTACTTCACTGGAAAAACCCTATCCCAGGATCTACAATTTTGATATAAAATATGATTCCGTGTGCCTGAGAGGTCGCCCGGATGAGCACGTAGGCACCCACAGTCGAATGATCAAAAACCAGGTCAGGCCAGTAAAATCCCCAGTCACATATCCCCAGGAGACCTCAAGCTGTGCAAACCCACAGTAGACAAAAGGTCCTCAGCCCCTGAGAAGCCGACTTGAGGGGATTAATATGTTTGCCCCAAGTTGAGCAAATATCCTATCAGGCAAGGACCATTTAAGTTCCTGAGACTTTGGCAACACCTTGTAATCTCATCATGCAAATGAAGCTACCTTTGTGGATTTTCTTTCTCATTGCAACACTCATTATTCTCCCCAGGAAAGGATTAGTCCTCCAAGTACTTTCCCCCCTACAAATAGTCCCAGTTTTTGAGCATTTCTTTGGATCACTCCAAGTCATGCCAGCAGACTGTTTCCCCACTTCTCTGTTTTTCTCAGACCAAAGACTTCAGGAAAAGGTGCAGTATTATCCCAGCTATCCAGTTTCCTCTCTTTTGCTTCTTAATAGGTCTTGAGTGAGTGTGTGAGTGATTGCGTTGGTGCGTCAGACTTTCTCGCAATAAAATCATTTTACTGGACATCTTCGTTTGGTTTTTGGCTTGGCCTGACCCCGTAAAAACTGGGTAAAAAGACCCCGCTGGGTTACCCTGCCTCTCGCATTGCTATTGCTTGTGCTCTGGCTAGTTTCCATTCCCCATCACATGGAGCACATTGAGGTGTCTCCCAAGGGACACCAGAAATCACGGTGACATCTTAAAAATAAAATCAGTCAGTGTGAGCAACTTTGGAAAACAATAACTGCCTTAGTAGGATATAAATAAATAGTCTGCATTTTATTCTCAATTAGTTCTGGAACCTGTCAGAAAAGTAGGGTTAAAGTTAAGTGTGTTGGTTAGCGTTAGGATCCTGCATTGGTCCTACATACAATAAATCACTACCTGTAGAATTATGCCATGGCTGCACTGACTACCCTTGTAATGAATGGTGTCACTGAGAAACCAATAGCACATCTGGCAGCACATACATGATCTTGCTCCTGTGATAGAATGGACAATAGGCTTTGGCAATTGTATTCTAATATGTTCAACCATATTCAAATAACCATCATATTCACATAGGTACTTCTGAGAACAGTGAGGAGGCATTACTGTGCTTGCTACACATCTGTTCTTCCTCAAAATCAATACTGCAGTTCTCTGCCTCCTCCTCATTACTAATAGACACCTTTGTACTACCTAATTGTGAAATCATCATTTATTCATAAATGCCTGATCTGAGTCTAGACTGCAATGATGATTATGACCTATTTACATAATGGCAAACAGTTACACATTAGCTGAAAATTTGCAACCACTTGCATAATTGTGCAACTCTGCTTCACAGTTGCAAACTGAATGTGACCATTGTGCAGTGGACAATGTTCATGTAAAAGTGTAACTACATGCATAGGAGAACATACAAATGTGAAAGACATTAATAGGATTCTGACCTGTATCATGGCAAATACATAATGACAGCCTTGACCAGCAAATGACCATAATGTGGTAAACTAGGATAAGAAAACTCTGGATGTCCAGATATTTTGGACTTCTTCTCCCAGACATTCAAACTAGAAAAGCCAATAGTAAGGGACTGTACGAATCATTGTCAAAAACATCTGAAGACCAAAAAGTAAATGATGATTTGCTACTTGAAAATACCACACGGTTCTTTGACTCTTTGGGTAAAGGTTATTGCCCCAGATCAGAAATTCTGAGGTGGTACAGATATGCCCTTCAATGTTTCTCATTGTGCGAAATATTAGATAATGTTTTGCACAACAGATGAAAACTAAAAAGTTCATATAATTCCCCTCTCTGTATTCTTGTTCCTTCCTCCGGCTCCAGAAGTGAAACTTGACCAGTCATCCAATTTGCACAAATCCACAAATCATTACTAATGTTTGTTGCCAAGAAAGATTTTAATTAGTTCTAAGGCCAAGTTTTATTATATTGACAGACATATCAGCTAACCAATAAATGAAAAGATTGCAGAGTTGACATTGTTAGTTGTATCTCTACAAACCATTTCTTAACCTATGCTCTTAAGAAATCTCTACAAAGAAAAAAAAAATCAAACTCTTGAACAAGTGGTTTGTAAGTCAATATTTGCGGAAAGCCCAGTTCATAAACACAACTATCTCCAATAATGTATATGTCTTATATTTTTTTCTCCTCTACTCCAGGACTGTGAATTTCCCATCTCCAATTCTAATTGGGACACATAAAGTTATTTCACACTTTTCTCATACATTTATTTCAATATGCATGATTCAAATATCTTTGCATTTCCCAATCTGTGGACAAGTCTTCCTTTGGACCTCCAGCTGAAGGGGGATCTTTTCCATTTACACAAACGGCTGAAGGCCTTCCTTTTTGACTCTCCACCTTAAGTCATTGAGGTGTTTAAGGTGCTGAGATGGATAGCAACTGGTGGGTGTTGGGGATTTCATGCTGTGTATTTGTGGTTTTTTGTTTAATGTCTTTGTCCCTGATTGCATATGTTGTTTTTCTTCCCTTTAGTGTAAAGGGTGTTATAAATAAACATAAACATTTATTAATCTATTGCAATTTGATTCTCTGAGGTGAATGAAACAACATTCAGCCCTTCAGTGGACAAGTTATCACTAAGAGTTACTAGGTTACTAGAAAATGGCTTGCAACCCTGACATTCACCCCTACTTTGGTGTTTCAAAATTATTTATTAATGTGACACAAAGTAGTGCTAGAGAGAGAGGGAGGAAAGGAAACAGTTAAGGAAGGAAGGACACCCACGTTCATGTCTTGCATATCTTTGGATAGCAGCCTTTGGGCATGAAATGACCATTCCCTTTTCTAGTTGGCAGCTCAATATACAAGGAACTTATCTTCACCTTCAACATTTTCTCTTCACACTCCTCCCCTTAGGCATGTGGCAAGAGGGGAGTTAGTGCCATGGTTAGGGTGTGAGCACTCAAATTCAGTTCCCAAACAGCCATGAAAGTCATGGGTGACCTTGGCCAGTTAGTACCTTTCCATCTAATCTACCTCACAGGATACACTGTGATCTCATAAACTTTATACCTCTATATTGGCCGATGACCCTGCCTGCTCTAACATGAATGGCTGTGTTCAAACTGAGGAAGCATTTTTTTCTGCAATTTCATCAGATCCAGTTCAGTGACTAGAAGGGGGTAGCCCAGGACTGTCACTCCTTTCTTGGAATATAGCTGGGTGGCTGAGTAAAAACTCAGATATGGACTTTATTGAATATATTGGTAGATTTGACATTGTATGTCTACAAGAAACATGGTGCCCATACGATATCCTATTGCCAGGATTTGTATCCTTCTGTGTACCCGCAAGTAGATCCTCTAATTGGGGTAGAAATAAGGGGGACTGGCTATACTTCTAAAACTTTCTAGTTGTTTCAAATATACAGTATTGCCACCCTGTGTACCAATAGTGCAGGCTCTCTCTTTGCAAAGAAGAAATGACAAGATAGTTTTGCTTAATATTTATATTCCCCCTACTACTAAAGAGCCTGATCTAGCTACTTACTGGGACCAACTGTCTAGCTATGTTGAAGATATCACCAATTTTACTGGGTGATTTCAATGCAAGAATTGGGCCCTCTAATGATTTTCTTTGTGAACATCTCATGATTGATCCAGACTTGCCACCCTTTCCCTTAAATCTTCCCCATGTTGGCAAGGATCTAAAAGTTAATAATAATGGGTCATTCCTGATCAATCTTTGCATTAGCAACACCTTTTTAATATTAAATGGCTCTGAAAGGTTCCCAAAAACTGATGGTTTTACATATATTTCACCCATTGGGAGAAGTACTATCGATTATGTAATAATCAGTCCTGAGTTGTTGGGTTGTTGGGTCTAATTGCCGATTTTGATATCTGTCATAGGACAGAAAGTGACCATCTACTTTTATGTGTTTCCCTTAATCTATCTGAGTCTGTGCTCTCACCTTTTAAGAGTGATTTGACTCTTCATAGAACTTTATACTGTGCATCCATAATTTACAAATCCAGGAGCCGTAGCTTTTGCACATCCAGTGTGTATCTGTGTATATACATTCTCACCTATGCTTTTTAAACACACCGTGAAAGGCCCTTTTGGCAGGCAGAAAGCTGGTGAATTCTCACCCTTCTTAACCAAATGAGACACAGGAGTCTGTCTTTCCCACTTTATAATTCTTCACTGAGTGCTTGTACTGAAATTGTTTCATAACCACATGAATTTGGAGTTTTCATTTCACCCTTGGATGAAATGTAGAACCTGGCAAGGTGACAAGTATAACAGTGTGTAAAAGCACAATTAACTTAGGCTTTCACCCCATTTTTTTTTAAAAAAAACACATTTCTAGGGAAGCAGTGAAATTTCAGAGTGATTGTTTTCACATCAGAGCCAGCAGCACAGGTTTCCTTCACTTCATCAGCAATCCCAAGCAATCTTGCACTCTATAATCGGCAACACATGCCCTCTTGGTTGACAAACCCTCCATGCACATACCTTAAAATCAGAAACACCTGAAGGCCTTGATGGTTAAGAGACACGCAGAAACACAGTGGTCTTCTCAAAGCAAGAAACTGTACCTGGGTGGCCATGTACAGTTAAGAATCAATAGTAACTGATTACTTAAACAAGTCTTCCTCAACTTGATAACCCAGATGTATTGGAATACAACTGCTATTGTTGCTAGCCAATTTGATTTTTGGGGGTGATAGAAACTGTAGTCAATCATATCCCAAAATTACCAGACTGACTTAACTGTTCGTATTCTCTGGGTCTGTTAAAGCACAGTCCCCATTATCTTCCTATCATGTCCTTTGAGAAGTTTTAGTGATGCTTGTGGGGTGGGGGGAGGAGTTTTTCCTTAAAAAAAAGGAAAAGAAAAAGAAAACTGCAATGTTACAGATATTTACCTATGAATAAACTCCCTTGAATAAGTGGCTTACTTCTGAGTAGACACGTATGTGGTTGTACTGCTTAGAGTGGTAACTATATACATATATGCATTTTAATTAACATTTCATTTTCATTTCATATTCCACAATTCTAGTAAACAGATTTTATATATATCTGGAGAACTTATTTGTATGCATTTTCAATGTTGTAAACTTATTTTTTTTAAAAAAAACATTCATATTGGATCCTTCTTCATACTGCACTTAGTTACAGAATTCATTGTCAAAAGATATCGTTATAGCCACCTACTTAGATAGGTTTAAAAAGTATCAGGGATGAGGTTATCAATGACTACTGGATATTGTAGCTATTGACATGTCCTGGTCATAGGAAGCATACAACTCCTTTGTGATGAGAGCTTGTGCCTACTGGTCTGTTTCTGAGCACAAGGCAAAGGGTTGTTTATGACATATAACTCTATATGGTCTGGATACAGGTTATCTAAAGGACCATATTCTCCTATACAAGCCTGCCCAGATTTTGAGATCTTAAGGGGAGGCCCTTTTCCCCATCTTACCATGAACATTTCTGGTGGGACCACAGAAAAGGGCCTTCTCGATGTCTGCTTTGTATCTCTCTCCCTAGAGATGCTAGACTGATTCTCTTTGTGGTGTTTTGACAGGACTTTTAGGACTGATCGTACATAAAGAAAGAGCCTTTAATAATTTTGTTGCATTGTTTTTATATTTATCACCTTTCAATGGCTATGTTTTAATTGCTTTTAATAGTATTGATTTGTTGATGTATGCCTTCAAGTTACTTTCAACTTATGGAAACTCTAAGGCAAAGCCATCATGGGGTCTTCTTGGCAAGAGTTTTTTTTCCGATGGGGTTTGTCATTGCTTTTCTCTAAGGCTGAGAAAGTATCACCTACTGAAGGTTATTCAGTGGGTATCCATGGCCAAAAGGAGATCCAAACTCTGGTCTCCTAGAGTTTTAGGGCCTTTCCACACTACCCAACTATGACACTATGACACTGTAACTGCCATGGTTTTGTTCTATGGAATCATGGAATTTGCAGTTTAGGGAGGGATATTTAGAATTCTCAGCCAGAAAGCTTCACTACCTCCTAAGACTACAAACCCCAGGATTCCATAGGAGGCAGCCATGGTCACAAAACTTTTTGGGAGGGGGGCAGGTGGGTTTGAGAAACCTAAGAAGAATCCTGGATTGACACTCTGTACCATTCAACACTTCTTCTGTGCAAAATTCATATATGGTTGTTTTCTGCAGAAAACACTATTTTCTGCACAGAAAAATTTGATACAGAATTTGTGTGTGTGTGTGTGTGCGCATGTGTGTGCATACATGCATGTGCTTGCATGGAGAAAAATTTGTTTCCTGCGGTGAGAATGCTGTTTTCTATAGGAATTAACTATGTGTAAATTTTGTGCAAAATACATCCCCAATTACAGTATTTTCTGCACAAGAAAAGAAAATGCAAAGAAAATGTGATTTTCTGCATAAAAAAATGCTGTCTTCTGTGCAAAACAAATTTGTACCAATGTCCTGAATTGTGATTGAAAAACAATGTGGTTTTCAAAGATTTTTTCAATGGGAAGAAAAATAGTTAAAATTGCCTGTTGCTTCCTTCCAGAGGAAAATTAGTGAAGAATTACATCCCTACTTCAATACGTAAGAGTTGGCCTTCAGCCAACATTGGTGACAGGACCATGAGGCAGCTGTATCTTAACACGTCAAAATAAAGACTCCATCTTTTTTAACCTAAGAATAGCAATCTATACATCAAACTACCAGCTACTTAGAAAGATCAAGAGACAACCAGATACCCAAGGCTATTCAGCTGTTTACCTATCTATAGCTCCTAAGTGATATCTGTTCTGGATTTCTCCAACACTTCAAGCAGAAAATGAAAAGACATCTTGCTCTCCACACTGCTTTGCATCTAGCCTGACTGTTTTCAAACTATTGCTTGTGTGCTAACTTGCAAAGATTAGCCAATAAAAGAACAGTCATCTGCAAACCAAACCAAAGACAAAGCAAAATAAACAATATAAAAGTACACTCTTTATTCAAGAAAGGAAACAAGAAACACCATGGCAAATTCTTTAAAAGTGTTTTTTTAAAAACAAACTTGTGCCTTGTTTGATAGCAGACTGAAATCTCAACAAACAAACAAATAAATCCCACAGACTCTCTCCCTCACCCCCCCGCTATTATTTTAGTAAGTTAATAGGGAAAAAAATGGACTCATGCCCAAAGGAATTGGGGTGGGGGTGGAGAGAAGGAATCCTGCCAAATTCTTTGCATCAGACGGTTTTGCTTTTCAGTTTCAGACTGCTACTATTTATCTCAAAATTTTAATGGTCTTATAATAAAATACCCACAAGCTTTGCTGTGGTTTCAATTCACTCTTACTAAGCTCATGCCAACATGCTTTGTTTTACGATGGCAGAGACAAAGATTCTATCCTAAGGTCTCCAACATACTATGGCCTCTCCAGGATAAAGCCAGATTATCACATTACTGCATAGGGAAGCTTTGTCTCTACAGGCCAGTTCTACACTGGCCTTCTGAACTGTGAATGGAAAGAACAGATGGATAGCATGAGTGATGTGATCCTGTACCGTGTATATGGAGAACCCATACCAGCTGAGGGTTCATTCCCCACCTCCAACTTTGCCAAGTTTACATTTCACACTCAGTCATCCATATTTTTCCACAGTTGTGGATGCCTCTGGGAAAAAAATACACAGTTTGAAAATGTGTGCATAGAAAAATGCACACCTCTAAAGTGTAAACAAAACATAAATGGGCTGGAGAAACTGTTCAAGCCATGTTCATAGGCCATGTTCATATATCTTTTATAGTTATAGATATTTTATAGATATATCTATATCTTTTATAGATATATCTTAAAGAAAGCCATTCTGTTTTGAAACCTACAAACATATGCACCTTTGTAGAAGGGAGAAACATGGGGATGGATTCATTCCCATAAAACAACTCCTAAATAAACACAACAGAAGCAGGAGATGGTACACGTATGAAATCTGTGGATATTTCATCACAGCTGTCCTAGGAGTCATCATTTTTAGGGCTTGAAGCCACATGAGAAGAAACCATCATTCTGCCCTTCTACTTGTGGGAGGAAAGGCCATACAAAATGTTCAAGATGTTGAAGCAATGCACCTTTGAGGAAAGGTTACAATATTTTAGCTTCCTTATTTTATCAAGCTAACAGAGGCATGACAGTGCTGCATAAAATAGGCTATAGATTAGATTATATAGGAAAGGGCTTTTTTGTCTCTGTCATCAATATGAGAACCTAGGGCTCTTTCACACTACAAAGTTATAGAGCTATGATTCCACTTAAACTGCCATGGCAACAGCAGTGAAAACAGCTGCCTGTTCTCATGGACTAATGTTTGAGCTCATCTTAAATAGACAATACAAAATAAGATTTCAGAGCACCAAATGCTCCTAACTCTTAGGCGCTGCCATTTTGGAGATTCTTTGCTTTCCAGTTAGGGAGTGGACACTCTGGGGCTTGACTCAGGACATGATTCTGAGATGATCACCTCTATGTCACTTATTCCACTCAGGCCTGAAGAATGGCAATGATGGAAGGTAAATACCCCATGACAACTGCTCTGTCACTGTATTAAGCTACCTGTTACAATAAAGGTTTTAATTGGATTTTAATTTTTTTGATTGTTACTCTCATTTTAACTTTTGTATCTTCTGGATTTTTACAATTTTTTTTTTTAGTTTGTAGTAAGTTGCTTTGAATACCAAACTGGTTAAAAAGCAGGATAGAAATGCATCTAAATAATGATGATAATAAGTATAATGCAGGATAGAAACTACTACTGCTACTACAACTAATAATAATAATGAATCAGATATATATATATCTAATGAAGCTTTAGGAAACATTTGCTTCCCATTCAAAAGACCATCACTAAATGTTAGCTTCATGTGAAAAAGTCTGTCTCAGAATATAATAAATCCAAAAGAATATCAGTGTTCTTTTCAATATAAAATGGAATCGATTATTCTATTGATAGTACTGTTTAATGTAAGGTAAATCACACCTCCTCCATGCCAAATATCCCAATTGGATTTGATGAGTATGAGATGTACCTTAAACTTCTTGATCAGAATGTACTGATCAAGAATATTGGCCTCAGCCATTTTCCCAGTAGCAAATTCTAAAACTGCAATCACTGCTTGGTTGAGTTCCTACTGCTCTTTCTGTACTCTTGCTCTTGTTGCAGTCTTGCCTACAGTGGTGGAGCTTGGAGTGTGTGGACGGGGGGCAGGAGGGGGCAGACTGCAGTGTGTGTGGGCGTGGCTGCAGTATGTGGGAGCTTGGCTGCAGTACATGGGGGCATGGCTACGAGCCAAGATGTCCCAGAAACATTGCCACCTGGGGCAAAGCACCCCCTCTGCCCCCCATTCCTACATGACTGCTTACCTAAATTCATGCCATAGCCTATTAAATTACATTTTGTTTGGTTAAACAAAAATTCATCTGATGCCTCATTTGTGTGAGAGAAGAAGGGCACTATTTTGCTTAGGTACATGTGTGAATTCAGTTAACCAATCCTAGATGTAGGCCCTTTCCACACGGGGGGGCGTGAAACGCGGGGAAACGGGGTGGTGCACACAGAAACGGAGCTTACCTCGATGCGGGTTACTCCGTCACCATGGGGAGCAGCGTGTGTTTTCCGGTCTACACAGCAGCGGCACCCGGCGGAGCCCAAAATGGTGGCTGGCGGCTTCCGGCGACTCTCCACCAATCGAAGAAGCATGCCAGCTGGAAGCCCATCCCCGGGCAGCTCTTCAGGGACGCGCTTGCGCGCCCCTGCAATTCCACACAGGGCGCTGCGACGGGTTAGCATGCGCGTGTTTCATAAAGACCACATGAAATGGGGTCTTTAAAAACACGCAGCGCCACCCCTGCGGCCACACGAGGGCAGTTTGAGGTGTGGAACCTCCACATTTCTAACCGCCCTAGTGCACTCCACAGTGTGGATGACCTCCGGGTGAGGTCGTCCTCCCCGTGTTACCCCGTGTTACCCCATGTCCCCCCCATGTGGAAAGGGCCGTAGTCTGAATGTAGTCAAAATTCTCTTAACAACAGGACCAGCATTAAGCAGAGTGAGGCACTGCTTCAGGCATCAGATTTACTGTGTTATGAAAGGACATCAAATATCTAATTGATGACTTTCCTTTTACTATCACTGTATTTTTACTACCAGAGGGGCAAGCAGAGCCCATCAGATTTACCGCTTTACTTACCAGAATACCTTGTCTGGGTTTTGGTACTCTGTGCTTTGGATAAAGTCTTGATGGTATCATTTACTGCTCTGTCTCTGGCAGTATAATATCTTGGGCTGGTCTTTCTTAATTAGGGCTGCTAATGCAAATAATGTGAATAAATGCCTGGGAGTAAAGCTGGGGAGAGTTACAGGTGGACAAAAGTAAACTCTGGATATTTTGTACAACAAAGAAGGCAGAAAGCAGAGCTCAATCTACTGTTAAATCTTCAGTTGATCAGAAAAGCTTTTCCTTCTTAAATTATAATGCTGATTTAAGACAGTCAACCTTCAGATTTCAGTATTATTAACTAACCAAAAAGGGTAGATAACCCAAATACTGACTATGTGTAATTGTTTTGATGCCAAAGGAAACACCCAACTCTGTTTCTTAACTTACTTTCTAATCCTTACATAAATTTTCCCACCCATATTATTGTATTAACTTGGGGTGAGAGTGGGAGGAAAGGAGAGACTTTTTATAAAACTGAGAATGAAGATTAAAATTTGAATTCAAAAGTTACTCACTAAGAAATACAAAACTGGTACATTTTATACACACACACACACACACACACAATTTATTTATTTTTTTAAAAATAAAGGTATGGATTTCAATCCCGCATAAAACAAAATTGATGCCCTGAACCAAAAATAAATCTTAAATGTTTTGAGCCTCCAATGGGATGTACCTTACGTAGTGAAAGGAGGGAGAGAAAACGTTTGAAAGGAAAGTTCTCATCTCTGCCAAGCTCCTGGTGAAAGGCCTTCCCGCAGAAATAGTTACAGGAGACAGATTGCTGACAGAAAATGTTGCCAACCAAAGGAGGTATTGCTTGCTGGACTGAGTAGAGACTGGAGGATGAAAACATAATACAGCCACTAAACTACAAAAGAGGTTGGAATGTGATAAAATGTCCTAAGATGAAGCCAGCAGTGCAACTCTTTATATGTATGTTCAAAAGTAAGCCCTACTGAGAAGAACTGGAGTAACTCCCAAGTAATTGTCTCTAGGACTGCAGTCTAAATGTAGTTACCACATACATAAACTCCAAATTATGTAAGGTTAAAATATCTCCTTTCTTTCAGATTAACTAAAAATAGAAAATCAGGCCAAAGAACAACATCATCTTTTGCTGGCTTCCCTGTTTCATATTTATTGTTAGATCACTGAAGGAATTAAGCATTAGATCTGGATAGAAAAGCATGGAAAGTATCTACACATGGCAAGTGCCAGCAACAGAACATTCTGAGTAGACTTGCTTATAGCCGTTTATGAGGCATGAGGTTACTATTTTGAGAGCTAGGCCTCATTTACTTTGGGTGTATATGTGGTCTAGCAGTTGGAAAGAAAGTGGTATCTTATATGGAATAATGGAACATCCTTGAAGAGATCCCAGTGTCCACTTTGAAAGCATTGCTTAACTCTCATCATAGTCTTGATTGCTATCAGACACAAGTGGGATCATTCACTGTGTGATCCAAACCAATCAAGGATCACACAAAATTAACCAGACAATCATTCCGTTCATGCAAAGGGAGGTTATGGGTATATATACAAAAGCTCTCCTCAAACATCCTCATGATTGGTTCCTCTTTGACCTTCACATGTGTAGTATCCAAGTCTGAAGGAGTAGGTTTAAGGGCACACTTAGAAATCTTTTATTTTATCATGAAAGGCAGTGGAATTGAAAGCCATTTTGCTGGTCAAAATCACTCTACAGCTTAGATATGCAGCTGGTACTAACATTTCTTTCCTAGAAACAGCATCTTCAAGTAGCTGGAGCGCTGCCACATGGAAGATAGAAGGCCTTTCCACAGTACACTATTATAGTGCTATTATTCCACTTTCAACGTTCTATGGAATCCAGGGGTTAGCAATTTTGTGATGGGCCAGAGAGCTCTAGTGCCTCAGCAACTGCAAACTCCAGAATTCCATCAGATTCAGACATGGAAGTTGAAATGGAATCACGCCACTGTTTGTGTAGTGTGAAAGATCAATAGAAAGCTAAGGGGGAAATATAGATAATCAATAAGATGGAACACATTGGTCCTTTCCATGCCCTACCTTGACCCGTTATGTTCTAGCAGCGATCCCGGCAGAGCACGATGGGGACAATCCCTTCTGCACCAGACTAGCTCCCTACCAAAGGAAGCACAATGGACATGCCTCTTCCTTCCACAACATAGCTGGACACTTTCCCAGGCTGCGCTGGGGCAGGAAGCACCTCTATTGTATTTCTGAGGCTTCCACAGGCTGGGTAAGTGTGAGATGGTGGCATGATCGTGGGGCATTGACTGGGAAAACCCGTCAATGACTTAATCTGTGATTGTACCATCTGGTGATGGGAGAAGGACAGGACTGCAATGACATCATGCACAAGCGCCGTTATGGTCCTGCTCCTCTCCTGCCCCCATGCTGGGACAACAGTATCTTGCAGAAAGGGCCTCTATGTCAATCACTGCCAGACATGTAAAGTAACTGAGCTACTGTTTAGGGTTTCAGATTTACAGTAAAAATAGTCAGCTGGTATGCAATATTGTATTATTTTCAACTGACATGGAATACTGTTAACATTTGATAGTTAAAGATGGGCGAGCATTTCCTGCCTGCCTTGAATTGTCATGGATATGTGCTGGATTCCCACCCCAAAGATTAGAAAAAATCCAAAATGTAGAAAACAATCTCCTGCCATCTCTTCCTGTCTCCCCAATACCTTCCCCTATGTGACTTCTGTATGCAAGGGAAAGTTTTTGTGCAAAAAACAGCTCAGCTTATGCAGATGTTTTTGCTAAACCAAGAGAGTGCTGGATAGATAGAGAGACAAATGGATGCCATTATTTGTGCCATTATTTTTTCCCTTGAATGATATTAGGTTGGGAGAGCCAAGACAGTTAGAGCAAGGCAATCTCCTTGGGCTGTAAATGCTGGGGTGCAGCAATATTTCTTGAGCATCCTGCATATTCCCATCTCTTAGAATTAATTAATTAGAAGTAAATTGCTGTTTGCAGCTACTTATTTTTAAGCTTGTTTATGACCTGAAATCCCCATACTCACCTTCTGTATTTGGAGTTTCCTTTACCTGTCTGCAAGCACATGTACCTTAGAGAAATTAATTCATTTTGTATGCCTTACTATCTTCAGACCTCTGTACAGATTTGTCAGCTATTCTGTCAAAGTATGTAGGCCAAACATCCAACCATGCTGTTTGGACCCTTCGACACTATACACTGATAGTACTATGATTCCACTTTAACTGTCATGTCAACATCCTATAGCGTCATGGAGTTTGAGTTTGGCAAGAAACTAGAGCTCTCTCCTGCCTAAGCTGTGCTTGAAGCAAATCGCAGGATTCGACAGGATATTGCCATGGCAGTTAAAGTGGAATCTCAGTGCCAATGTGAAGGGGCCCAGAGTCTCTTTTCCAATCCTTTGTATCCATTCCAGTTTCACTTAGCAAAAAAATCACACACACACACACACACACACACACACACACACACACACAGTGTTATACTGATGACCTCTCAATTCCTGAAACACTATTGTCCTAAGTATTGCTTGCTATCATAATAACTACCATTTTGTTGCAATGAAGTGATTTGGTATGTTTACAGGGTGTAACTTTTGGCTAAACTCAAAGTGCATATTTTTGGAGGCCATGTGGCACAAGTCATCATATTATTTGAAGATGAAGTGGAGAATAAGAGGGGGTTGACATTTCCACATCTGCAGCCCTATATATGCTTACCTGTGAATTAAGTCCCATTTAACATTGTAGGAATAGTTTAGATGTAGACATGTGTAGAATTGTGCCATAAGTTTACTGTTTTCTGATAAAAGAAAGTCTAGGATAGCTCATCATGGCAAATATTTTAAGACTTGCCTCTGATTGTACTGTCTCATTTCCCTTCCAACAAAAGTACGAAAGAGCTATAGGGCCATGGTCATAGCCCTGCTTCAATGAAACATAACTCCCCCACTATCCCTATGTTAGTGTTCAGATCTGGATGGTAGATTTCCCTGGATTCTGGAAGCCTATATGATCAAGGTTTTACAGTCAAGAAGCTTACCTATGTAGATCAGGAATGGACAAGATGCAACCTGTAGCTAGGCATTTTTATACTTACACACACACACACACACGGGGGGGGGAAGAGAGCGAGAGAGAGAACTAGATTTAATGTCATTGTGTCAGAGAAAAGAAGCACATATTATTTTCCTCTTAAAACAAGGAAGCCCATGAAACTGGGTGCCCAATTAGGTTTGATGAGTCTGACAGTTATATATTCATCTCCTAAGACCTCGATAAATTTCCCTGTGCTGTGTGTATACCTGGGGGGGAAAAAAAGGATTGTGAAACACCTCTGAGGTAACTATAGATAGTTGGGATGGACTATGATACATTTACTTCAAGTCAAGCTTAATTGATTTCCAAGAGCTCCCTTGATGTGTTAATTTTATGAAGATATTTTAGATGATTAAAGAGAAGCAGGGTCTCAACAGTGCAGGCTGGAGCAGTTCTATTTGCTAAAACCCAGACTTCCCTTATACGGAAGCAGACCGGGATGACCACGGCATCATTTTTTAAAAGGACAACTTCCTCCACTGTATCTCAGGGCAGCAGGCTAGTGAAGGCCCTTACCACACGACTTTGCCATCCTGGCATGACAACACATTGTTCCCAGTCCGAGATACATGCTATCACATGGTGTTGATGCTGACCAGGTGCTGTTGCATCCCCATCCATTTGAAAATCTGCCCAATAACATTACTGGAAAAAAAATCTAGTAATGGCCCCCTTTCCCACCATGATCCCATTGGCTGCAGGTGTGTGGTAAGAGCCAAAGTGCTTGATAGTGCTTCCTTCCATGGTACAGTGCAGGGAGAGGCAGGGAAAGGGACTCACCATTGACATTGTACTGCAGAAGGAAGATGAGTGTCCCTAACACTACCCATCCATGGGCAGCTGACTGGATATGGTGGGAAGTGTTCAGGTCCCAATCCCATCCCGACAATGTCACTACCAGGATCCTGCCGGGATGACATAATATCAAAGCTCGGTGTGGAAAGGGCCTTAGAGATTGAAGGATTTGAATTAAAGGCATTATCTCCGACATTTCATGAAAGAAATGGAGACACATGTGGCCAAGCAATAATCAGAGTATGATCAAGATGGCAAATGTTCTTAATGAGGATGAACACACAAGGCCACAGAAGTTTGCTTTTGTCAGAACACACCAAGAAGGGCACTTCCCCTCTCCTCTCCTTTCTACTTAGTTAACTGAGTGCAAACTATTTTTGTACTTTGAACTCAGTTTGCGGCACCTGAAATAAGCTGAGAAGGAAGGAGGAAAGTGGGAGGAGGAAGGAGAAACTTGGGCATTTTGAAAGTAGCTGACAAAGACCTTTTCTGCACTTTGTATTAGCGATGGGCCAGAGCGCCCTCCGGTGAGGGTGTTTGCACTTGGGGGCGACCTGGGTCCGGACTACTTGAAGTTTGTCCTGACTTCAACCCGCTCCCGAACGCCCTGAACTGGTGGTTCCCCGTGCTATTGAAAGACCGATTAAAAGAGGTCTTTCAATAGCACAGCGCACCCCAGTCTGTCACTGCACTAAAGTATAGGTCTTCAGGCTCGCACCAGCGCAAGGCTGCAAATCTTCCAGGGGTGTGCTTCCAGCTGGTGAGCTTCTCTGGTTGGTGGAGAGCCTCCACCAACCGGAAGCCTCCATTTTTGTCTCCAGAGAGTGTGTAGCAGGGGGGCGCACTGCTCTGAAGCATCGTGGATCGTTGGAGGGGGGAGTGTGCCAGTCCGGTGAGTAATGGACTGCCCCGTTTCCCCCACAAAGTGCGGAAAAGCCCAAAGTGGGACAACAGACAATTAAGTGGGACAAATCCGGACAGTTTGGGAGAATGGGGGAGGGTACAGAAGGAACAGTGAAAAACTACTGCTGCCCCAGTTCCAATATCTGTTCCTTGAGGCAATCACTTCATGGTACTGGTAAAGCCAAGCATATTTAGATGTCTGCAAAGCATTATTTAAATTTAAATGAGAGCAGCATACCACCTGATGAGGATTTTTAGTATTACAGGGCCTGATCATATGGAGCACCAACATCTACTTTGTACAGATTACCCTATTCAGATCTACTTTTGTACAGATTACCCTATTCAGATGTCCACCTCAATATATGGGTCATGGATGGGAAATGACATTGATGGTGCAGGTAAGAGGAGAGGCCCACAAAGATCCTTTAAAGCAAATAGATCCCATTTACATATTCAAGCACTCACACCTTGCCTGAACGTTTTCAGATTCCTCCATGTGATTGTACTCATAGCTCCATGGAAAAAGACAAGAGTCTGGATCAAAAATATCCAAATCTGTGAAATGCAGTATCAGCACATATCAACATGCAGAGCCCGCAGAGAGCTGCTAGTCCCTACAGGCTACACATTTCAATCAGGCATCAGAGAAGAGAAGGGAAGTGGACCTACAGCCAGAGAAAGGGAGAGGGAAGGGAGATTAAAAGTTGACCATTACAGATGACAGGTCTGGCCTCACTGTCTACAACTCTGACAAGATTCAACAGACCAATAGATTTAGCAAAACTAACTGTTGTACCCAGGATGAGTGTTCTTATTTCCTCTAAACATCTATGATCATCGAAATACCTGGTGGCTCATCTCATCATACTCACACAGTGGATCATATAGACTTTTATCCATCTTCCTTCTTGACTTTTCTGTTTTAATTCTTACCCACAGTTTTCACCTATAGCAAGTCAATGAATTTAAAGTGTGGACAATGTGAATAAGGCTTTGTCAGTGCTAAAGCAACACATTTGTCCCACAGATGTTTATATTCTTTCCCTAATCTCTCCATTTAAAAAGTGATGAAGTACAGTTCTCCCTCAACATTCATGGGTTTGACATTCACAAATTTGATTATGCATAAGTGAATTGGCACTGAGGCAAAATGGAAGGGAATGGACCCCTTTGGAGCTCCTTCCTTCCCCTTCCCATGCAAAACAGAAGAGAAAGGGGATGGAGGAAACTTGTATGAGCAGAGAACTCATGCCAAGGCAAAATGGAAAAGAATGGGAAGAAAGGCTTCTGTGAGTTCTCAGCACTGGGGCAAAATGCATAGGAATGTCAGGGGAAGCTCCAGAGGGGGAAAGGAAGGCTGGTGTGAGTTTTTCTCAACTCCCATTCCCTTCGCTTTCGCATGGGAATGGGAAGGAGGGAGCTCCAGAAGGGAATAGGAGGGGGAGCAGGGGGAGTTATTACTGGTTTTTCCACTTTTGTGAGGGTTCTGCACCCCAAACCCTCCCAAAAGTGGTGGGACAACTGTAGTTATGTTTAGTGGCCTGCATCCTATCTTGAAGGACACAAATCCTTACAAGGCTGTGTTCTAGGAAAATTCTAAGAATCTTCACCCATTCTATTGTAATCTGAGAAAACAATACTGAAACATCAAATCTTCTTATCAGCCTTCACACAATGCAATGACAGATCTCTGGGAATGAAAGGTGACTAGAAAACTAGAGTAGGCCTAGTTATTGTCATCACTTCACCTTCTCATTTGCAAGTTCTTTCCCCAAGGGAAGCTGGTGGTAGATAATTTTGTGGTGGAGATTATGTTTGTGAATGGAGTGAGTCTAAGTGAGCTACAAGTAGCTGCAGTTCTGAGGTCTACTTTTCTTGTCTCACCACATCTTTTTTCTGCTCTTCATGTTTTTGAGAGTGGGAAAGATGGGAATGAAAAGAATAATCAAAAATAGTTGAAAAAAGTGTTTTTTAAAAAGGTCAGACAACCTGTTAAGAAGAATCCTAGATTCATGAGAATCTTCAGTTGAGGACTTACTGTGCATAAAATTTTCATTATTGTTTTGTGGAGAAAACAGTATTTTCCCTTCAAGAAAGAGCATTTCCTGTGTGGAAAATATTTCAGTGCAGGAACATTAATATTAAATCCTGCACTGAAAATATTCTTTTTCTACAGGGAAAAGAAAAGCTATAATTAGGGATTTGTTCTACATAAAATTCATAAATAGTTGGTTTCAATAGAAAACTGCATATTGCCTCAATTACAGCTTTTTTTTTTCTGTTCATAAAATATTTTCTGTGCAGGAATTAATGTTTTTGCATTGAAATAATGTTCTCCATACAGAAATGCTGTTTCCTACACAAAAAATGTTGCTTTCTGCAAACAAAGGAAATGAAATTTTTGTGTAGAATAAGTCCTAAATTGCAAATAACCTTCAAAAACTTTTTTATTTTTTTAAAAAATTCCTCAGAGAGGGAAGAAAATGGCTGAAATTTCTCATTGCTACCTTCAAGAAGAAACTTAGTGAAGAATTACATCCCTAGGGAAAGGCCTCTCTGTTTCAAGTGTTGAAAAACACTTGCTAGTCAATAGATGATTTTAGACTGCATGGATCCAGCCGTCCGGCATTGTACAAGTCAGCTTCTTACAATCAGCCAACAGGGCAGCTTGGGGACCCAATTTGTATCTACACTGATGTCTTAAATGTTTGCTCATAGATAGCACTTAAAAAAAAAGTTCTGCAATACTAACAGAAGCACTATGGGGTACTTTTAAAGAGAAAGGAGGAACGAAGGAAAGAAAATCAAGCTAAATCAACTCTCAATTCCCACGTAAACTGGGATTTAAGAGTGGAAAAAATTCTTTTACCTATTCGTTGGGTGGTACAAAAATGTAAAATTCCTATAGCTCTGCTTTCCTGGGCCAAGTCAAACAAGGATATTGTCCTTTTAATGTCTTAAAGGCTCTGTTTTCTTGTAATGCCAAATGCAATATTTTTTTGAAAACACTACACCAGAAGTTTCCCAGCTGAGAAAACAGGCTGGTGAAAAATGGTTTCAGAAAACGAAATAAACCATGCTAAAGCCATTCAGGGTGTGTGTATGATATGAACATCTGGATCAGGGTTGTTAAATTACCTCTTTTTTCTCTCATTTTCTCACAGCTGTTCAAAAGAGTCCTGAGGGCAAAGAGACAGGTCAGTGATCTTGTTGCACCTTTTTTCTTTTTCTTTCTTTAAAAATCTTTTTTCACCTAGGTAAATGATCCCGAGTACTTATGTGTTTGATAAGTAAGAGCAAACATAAATGAAAAAAAATTAAATCTTAATTCCTGTTACCTGTTGTGTGTGTGTGTTTGCAGAGGTGTGAAAAGAAAATGAACTCTGGATTTCAAATTCTATCCAACAAAAAACCTTATGGTTCTAATAAAATATTTCTTTCAGTACACATGGGTGTTTTTAAATCAAAAGTGATATAGATGGTCTATTTCTCTCCATGTCTTGAAAGAAGAATAACAGACGGTTATTCCATTACAATTTGGAGGAAAAGTGAAGTGGGAAATAAATGTTCTGGGTTCATTGAACTGTGTCTTCCAAGAGTGCTATAAAAATATACATGTTTACATTTAACAAGCTTACATTTAATTTCAGGTTGCAGCTTCTCCTCAGCTTGATTGGCAGAGAAACCAAACAGTGGAAGGAATATTTTGCTCTTACCAAAAGGAAAAAGAAAAAAAAAATGCTGAGGTGTACCCTTCTGATTTTTACATTTTTATGCAGTTTTTTTTTTTAAAAAAAGTGCTGCTCTTGTATAAACCCTTTCAGCTTTTGTCAAAATTCCTCAGATGTTTTTGCGTGATGCACATCCCTTGAATTAACATGAAATTTTGCTATAAAAGTGTTTAACGTACAAGTTTATCCAGATCTGCTCAGACATTTTGCTTTTGTATCCTATATCTTGTCCTGGAGAGGTTTTATATAAGGTTAAATTGTAAGATGAGTTCACTACTCCGTTTCCGTTAATCCTGCAAGCCCGCTATTCCCTCATGAGATTTTTCAGTTTATCTTTAGTTTTGTCCAGGGCTGAGGAACTTTTTTTCAGCCCATCAGTCAGCTTCTATCACTCAGTTTAGAACAAACTGTACAACAGCATTCCAGATTTATCATGTCTCAGTTGCAATTGAACAGCTTTCCTCGCTTTTAAATACACCTATACCTTGTTATCTTCAGTCACTGATGGGAGATTAACAGTAAGGGTAAGTAACATGGAAAGTAACCACTTTAATGAAAATGATCAGTTTCTAGAATTTAGAATTGACCACTGAAATAATTTGCTAAATCTGATTATTCTGCATGTCAAGATGAAATGAATAGGTTAAAGAGTTAATGCTTCGAGGCATTTTCTTTTTTAAGCAGGAAACAAAACAGGGTATATTTCCAGGAAGCAGTGGTCCTTCTCCATAAGACCGTAAAAGCATGGCATTCAAGGGATGTTCTACAAACCCCTGGGGTTCATTAGGTACATCTCTCAACTGGTCTATTCAGTTTAGAATGTCTTAATATCTTTCCAAATAACCTGCTGCTGCTCCTTCCTCATTCAGAGAAAATGGAAAGAGTTGCTTTTCATCCTTTATAAGCTATCTATGAATAACTACATCTTCCACATCCTGGTCCCTAAATATCAGAGCCTTATCCACATTGATGCACACTAACCTTTACCAGTAGGATAACTCTGGAAGTTTTGGATTGCAATGTCTTGACCATTAAGCATACTGGCTGGGGCTGATGGGACCTGTAATACAAAACAACTTGAGGAATCATATTAAGAAATGCTGATGTATAGCAACATAGGGTGAGACATATTAATCTTAAAAATCCATCTAGGCCAGATATGAAGTAGTCAAAACTATTAATATATACCCATTTGTGGAACATAGCTTCTGGAAAAGGTAATAATTTGGCACAGATGTATGAATAGCTCTAATAGATAACACAGTGTAATTGATTTCACTCCTTAACAGTTACCCTTACAACCACCTTTATTTATCTTTTCTTTCCTTCCTGTCTCAGTAACTCTTCTGTCACTATTTAATTTTGACTTTGGTCTCTAATTCTTCTAACTGTCTCACTAATTAAACTCAACTGACTCACACTGCCTTCAACTTCCACTTCTATTTGATTTTCTTAGCTGACCACAGTTCTGCTAATCATTTCATATGTTTGTTTGCTCTTGGTCCTTCTTCTGTTCATTCTTTCCCTACAACGGGTAAAAGAATAAGGTGCATAAGAACTTTCATTGTAGAAATGGAGAAATATGTAGCAACTAGAGGTGCCAGAGTGGAAACTGGAGAATACTCTTATATGTTTAACGTTTGCATAAGATAGGGAATTTCAGCAGGGGATGCCTGCTACCTGGTTTTGTGGCAAGCAACACAGGCTGAAAATCCTTTATCTGTGCAACCATTAAAGGTGTAAGAGCACCCTGGTTTTCAGTTTGCAACACTAGACTAGACAGAAGTAGCATCAAATGAAGATTTTCATGCATCACTCACCAGTGAGAGAACTGATACCTTCACGATGGCATTCTTATCAAATTTGCGGACAACACTAAATTAGGAGGAGAAGCTAACACCCTAGAGAACAGGATCAGAATTCAAAATGATCTTAACAGATTAGAGAGTTGGGCCAAAATGAACAAAATGAATTTCAACAGGGAAAAGTGTAAGGTGCTACACTGGGGGGGGGGGATGAAACTCACAGATATAAAATGGGTGACACCTGACTTGACAACAGTACCTGCAAAAAGGATCTAGGAGTCTTCGCAGACCACAAGCTGAAGCTGAGTCAGCAGTGTGATGCAGCAGCTAAAAACATCAATGTGATTTGGGGCTGCATCAATATGAAGATAGTGTCTAGGTCAAGGGAAGTGATAGTACCACTCTATTTTGCTTTGGTCAGACCGCACCTGGAATACTGTGCCCAGTTCTGGGCACCACAGAGCAGGAAGCATACTGACAAGCTGGAATGTGTCCAGAGGAGAGTGACCAAAATGGTGGAAATCCTGGAAACTATGTCCTAAGTGGAGCAGTTTAGAGAGCTGAGTATGTTTACCCTGAAGATGATAAGGTTAAGCAGCAACATGATAGCCATGTTTACATATTTGAAGGGATATCATATGGAGGATGGAGCAAACCTGTTTTCTGCTGCTCGAGAAACTAGGACATGAAGTAAAGGTTTTAAAATTCAGGAAAAGAGATTCAATCTAAACCTTAGGCAGAACTTCCTGATAACAAGAGCAGTTTGACAGTGAAATGTATTGCTTTGGAGTGTGGTGGAGTCTCCTTCTCTGGAGGTTTTAAACAGAGGTTGGATGGCCATGTGTCAGGAATGCTTTGATGATGTATTCCTGCATGACATGTCGTTACACCCTTGTGATGGCCCTTGTGATCTCTTCCAACAGTACAATTCTATGATTCTGTGACTGAAACTGCATATCAGTAAACACATCACCTCAACAGATTTGTTTGTTTTGGTTTTTTTTTAAAAAAAAAAACTATCAGCTGACAAGTTCATCAGAGAAGCAAAACTGTTATTATTTTAAAGATGCAGCTCATAGTGTCATCCAGCCAAAGCACTGGGCCTCCAATCTAGACCAGGACTCTAATGTGAGGTACAGGCTATTAACCTTCCCTGTTCATAAGATCTAGAGCTAGATTGAGCCTAGTGTGCCAGTGATGTAATATTGCAAAAAGTTTATCCATTTATGCTTCGATCACTTTTTTTTTTTTTTTTTTTGGCAACAAAAATTTCAGGTGCAATGGATCATTATTAAGCAATGGATCACTATTCTGTAATATAGATTTCAGATGCAGTGGTCCCAATCCAGTTTGGGAATATACCATAAAGCCCCCTTTCCCCCAACCTTATGATGCTTTGCATTTCTTCTAGAGTAAAAGAGGAAAGTATTGCTTGCTTTAAAACTGTCAGGTAACAAAAAGATATTTGTATAAATGTGAACCATCTGATAGCTAAGCAGAGAATTAAGGAAAAAATCAGTTTAAATGACTTGAATGAAAGGCACCCTCATTAAAGTCTCCCCACCGCTGGTCATTTTCAAGTTGCTGGTTCTTTTTTTAAGTAACTATAATGAAAAATTGGTCAACAGTATTATTTATGATAAACCCTATAAAAATGCTATGAGGACATAAGTACTGGAAATGTTAGACTTAGTGAATGTAAATCTCAGTTTTCTGATTTAATGGGCTATTGAAATCATCTGTTATACCCTGTGCTCTTGATTTGAAACCCTCTCTGCTCTCCTATTAAACTTCAAGGATCTCTAGCATTAGGTCAGAACTCTGTAGCCCTAGCCCACGGCAGCTATCCAAGGAGTTATAGTGTCAGAAGGAGTTGAAATCATGGTCTGGTTGGGGCCTAGAGGTGACCTTGAGAGAAAGAATAGAATGACTGCCATGCACAAATTCAAGTTGACAGATGGGGCTTTTGGAAGGGAAGAGTGATGGACAGACATATTGAGAGAAGGAAAGATGGCTGTTGTAATGAGCACTGAGTGCTCTGCTTTTGGGTTTTCAAGTACTGAAGGGCTAGTGAGTTCAGTGCAGCCAGTTTGGGTTCTGAAGTTATCTTATTTCTTGGCCATTAATGATAGAACTTCAGTTTTCTTTTGAGTGTTTGCGCTGCTACTATCTGCCAAATCATATAAAGTTTGTGCTATTCAGACTAATGTAATGCAGCAGGACAAGTGGCTTCGAAACCAGAGAAAGGCTAAAGCGAATTCTTATCAAATAGTCTATAAGCCATAATAAAGAAAAGATGAATCCTTGAACATGGAGTATCTGAAGGCATTTAATAAATAAATAAATAAACAAACCAGAATGTAAAATGAAGCAAGAAAAGATTCTCATTTTTAATACAGAGAGTTTGCTGAGTTACTGAACAGTTATTCTGAAGTTCCTTATTATATTTAAGGACAAGCAAAAGTATAATTGATACGTAAAGTGGGATGCTTTTGCAATAAGTAATCTAACCTAGATGAGCTAAATTATTTAATTTTTTGTGATGTCTAGGAATTTGTGCATCCATGTCTGCCCTTTCTTAGTCTCTACATCTTTGCCCAAGTCCATCAGCTTTTCATTTAAAAAAAATACAGGATTTCTTTTTCTTTTAAATATATGCATGCTTATGTTTGTGTTAGAAACTACATGCACTACTTGAATGGATTCCTTCCTAACTCTGGACTGAAATCAGATTCCATACTGCTTTTAATCCAAGAAATAAGAACACAGTGAATTGTATATGTTGTAATTTTCATTTGGGATTTCACGGAGGTGTATGAATAAAACAGTGTTTTTATCCTGTTTAAACTGTTTTATTGTTGTAATCTGGAATTGTTTTAAACAGGATAAAAACATTAAACAAGACAGCAAATTAAAACAGTTTAGAAGGCTACCACAATTAAAAATTATGCAGGTTTGAAAGTAAATTAAGCCGCAATGGTTTTAATAAACAGCCATGTCTTAACTTGGCAATGGAAATAAGCTAACCTCAGTACCAAATCAGACCTCCAAGGAGAGGGCATTCCACAATTGGGGTAAAACAGATGAGAAGGCCCTCTCCCATGCTTTCCCACCCCACATTGCCCCCACTGGTGAGAAACAGAGGAGTGCCCTTCTTCAGACCTAAGTTTTCAGGCAAATATATATAGAGACAAGTGCTCTTTCAGGCTACAAAGCCTCAAGTCTGATTCTATGATTCTAAGTCATTTAGAGGTTTAAATGTCATCAACAAACCTTAAATTCAGAGAACAGCCAAACAAGCAACCAGTATAGCTCCTTTAAAACTGTAGTATTTGGTACTTCAGTCCAATCTTTTATACAATGAAATACAGAACCAAATTATAACTTTTGGAATAATACCAACTAAAAACATAAGCCATTTCCGCATGGTACCTCCTTCTATTGTCCTCCCGTCGTGGTCCCAGCAGCACCTGTCATGCTCTATCTTGGAGACCCTGACAGTGAGGAGGAGGAAAATAACAACAGCAGCAGGGACAAATATCAGAAGATGAAACAGCATAGATTCTTATTGTGTGGGAAAGATGATGCCAGAAAGAAGGTCTCAGGCATTCAGCTTGTTTAAGTAGCAAATGGGGTTTAATGAGGGAACACCTGCAGCAACACCATTAGCTATAAAAGGCAAACAGCTGGCCTATCTCCTCCTGGGGTTAATGACTGATCTTTTTGGCAGTAGTGGTTTCCTGAATCTTGGACCTCTGTCTGTCTGACACTGATTTGGATTTGCCTTTGTGGACTTGTTTGTCTTAGAACTTGCATTCTTGACTGAGCCTTGTTTGGGCTACTTCTGTTCTTGTCTCTGTGAGTAAGCTCTGCCCTGTTGGTTTGCTAATTGGTTGCCAGGTCTGCCTGGACATGACAGTGCCTTTACTAGGATGAGAGTGCAATGTGAATGCTCCTCTCTGCACTTGGCTGGCTTCCTATGGATGGGAGCACAAGTGACATGCACCTGCCTTCTTTCTGAAGTGAAGCAGGCTTCTTTCCTGTGCTGCACTGGGGAAGGAAGTGCTGACATCACACTTTCCTCCATTCTGCATGGCTATCAGCAATGGGAGTGTTGTGTGATTGTGGGCCTTTAACTGATTTTTCCTGTTAATATTAAATCCAACAATCATGATGGGTGGGGACACATTGGCAGGAAGGCCACAATGATGTTGTGCAAAAGCATGACTTGCGGACTGCTGCCAATGCATCCCCATAGCACCACAGCAACACTATGTAGAAATGACCATAGTGTGGGCAGGCCAAGGCATTTCTCAAATGCTGATGCCTGACAAAATAAACATGCCTTTATTTGATTTCACTAAGAAAATAACATACGTGCCACCTACACCTCTTTTGGGAAGGCATTTCACAACCCGGATGCCACCATTGAAACAACCATTCCTTTTTTTGCTGCATAGTGCATATCCAGAGGTAGTGACCTCTGGAGAATGGCTTAAGGAAGAGATCTCCAAGCAAAGGCAGACGAACAATAAAGCTGTTCTAATGTTATCTGTTGCCTGCAGAGCTAGTATGACATTTTACACAAATTTCAAATTTGCCAAAATTTCACATCATTCACATTTGTCATTTGGAATCTTAAACTTTTCACATTTTGATTTTGCAGTTTGACACTGAGAGATACATAAGGGGGAAATCTTGATTTTTAAATAAAGCTAACAGGTTTCTGTGTCTTACTAAGTGAAAAATCAGCCACACAAACAAGTTAGACTTCTTCAGCTGGCCAGCATAGATGGTGGGGAATGATGGAGGGAAAGCAGCAGGCCATTGAACTGTCCACAGGGAGGAGTAAGGTAATGAATTTTGATGGCAGTGCATTTTTCAAAAAAAAATGATGACTTTTATTGCAATTAGAAACCTCAAAAGAAAAAAAAAGAAGGAAAAGAAACTTGCATGTTTATATAACATTTGGGCAATCTGCAACTATGACCTACAAAATGTTACTAAAGAGCTCTGTGGTTCCTTCTCTTTCACTTCTGCCTAAGGTTTCAGTCGTCTGATTGGTGAGAAACAATTTTCTTTTCCTGTCCATTAACTGGGGATCTACTCCGGCATCCCATTTGCATTATGCTAGGCTCTGAATAAGAGACTGGTTTTTATCTGAGGAAGAAAGTTAAAGACTGCATCTGCTGTCAATTAGCAAGCAATTAAGGGAGTTGAAAACAAACCTGTTTACATTGGCTATGAAGTCCCAGATAATTTGTGAGATGTCAGGACAGGATATTAAGACATTAATGATCTTCTTGTATCTCTTTCTTTCCAACCTGTCCCCCGCCCTGCCAGTGTTGTACTTCCTCATTTTTCTTTATGAGCTCTCTGTGCAGTGATTAACTGATTTTGAGGAGGTGGCTTGCAAACTGTTAAAGTCAAGAGTAGTTGGGAGATGGAATTATTGCTGGAAGAGAGAAGATGTGCAAATGAGCAGCTTTTTCACACTACACAGAGTACTCTCATTCCGTTTTAACTGCCAGGGCTGTATTCTGTGGTCTCCTGGGTTTTGAAATTTGGTGAGACTCTAGAGAATTCTAAACACACCTTCCAAAGCCTTGATTCCTAGGAGTCCATAGGATGGAACCATGACAAAGTCGAATTGTAGCACTATGTGTAGTGGGAAAGAGTCTGAAGTGAGCATCCCTCCTTGAATGCCTGAGAGCAGGATAAAATGGACCTGGCTTTGGTACTGGTAGTCCTCTAACTCAGCCCTCTGCTACCAGCCGTACTGTTCCTTTTTCCCTAAGGAAACAAATTAATTTTGGAAGTTACCTCATAGTCATCTTTTCCCACCAAAGTTTCTGAGGACTAAACAATAATGTTACAGTCCTAAGTAGAAAATAACCTTGTCAGCAATCACCTGACTTTGAACATGGGCAGGGGGGAGAACCTTGAGAATTTTTAGAGGGTTTGAAGTCCCTGATCAAAACAATTTGAGTGACGAGAAGCACACTCTTTGCCTATCTCTACTAGGTACTTATAAATGTTGGAAAGGTACTTTTAATAAGTAATTCATTCTGTCACTCATTACAGTATTTAAAAAGTAACCAGTTGCTGTTAGCTATTTAAGAGGATGAAAAGATAGCTTGTTGCATTACTTGTCACACTGCTTGTTAGTCTTCCATCACTTTTTTTTTACTTTTTTGAGGAAAAAAATGGAATCGATAAGGAAAATGGCATAAAACTTGAAAAAAATCCCATCCATATGCCTATAAAAATTCCTGTTAAAATAACTTTTGAAAACAACTAGAAACAGTTACATGTTACAACAATAAAGTAACTTTTCTTTTACTTGTTGCATTGCTTTTTAAATGTTACTTTCCACCTTGTCACCTCAAAACCTAGCTGGTTACAAACAACAATATTACTTGTAACTTGTTACTTTCAAATTTTGATATAAAATTACTTAAAAATAGAAGACTGCATATTCACATTTCTTTTAAATTCAAATTCTTTCAATCCTAGATTGAAGAAAGCTGTAGTTCTGGTATGTTCTTTAAAAACAAATAAAATTCACTTCCATTTTTGCTGACCAAATTCAACAGGTACAGCTATTCTCAGCATGGACAGATTTGTGTTTTGCTTTCCTCCTACATAAAGGTAAGATATGTGTGGAGACTCTCAGAATAAAGTTGTGGTGATGATCCTTATTCAACATAAGCGGATCAACTGCTTAGAACTTCATGCTCAGACCTCTTGTAAGTCAAATGCTCAAAGCCCTAGGCCTGGACATATGAATCTTCAGTTTTGATATCTCCTGGAGTCAGTTTCTGAAAATCTCAGATTCTTCCCATCTCAATATTTTGGAATTGGTGGATGCAAGTTAATTCTTTTCTCCCCCTACAAAAAAAAGAACAAAAAAAGAACGGAAACAGAATTATTTCTGATCTTTCTTTTGAGATGCAAAGGATTTTGAATTAATTGTACAATAAAGAGGAAGGGAGAGGGGAAGGGGAAAAAGAACTGTAGCAGCATCTTTAAGATTAACTGGTTTTTATTTTAGTATGAGCTTCTGTGGATATAGAGCCACTTTTTCAGATGTAGTACAGAAGGCCTCAGGATATAAAGCATATTTGCACAGTTGTGGCAGTGGGGTCAGATGTAATAGAATCCAGAAGGATGCAAATCATAACCTTTGCCCTAATTTTTTTGAAGGGGTTGCATCCTTCTGGATCTTATGACATTCCATCCCACTTCCACAACTGTGTGAATATACTTTACATCCTGAGGCCTCGATATCACTCTGTACTGCATTTGAAGAAGTAGCTTGATATCAATGAAAGCTCGTTAAAATAAAAACCACTTAGTTTTAAAGGTGCTGCTACATTCCTTCTTTTCCCTCACTTCCTCCTCTTTATGTTGCAAGAGACTAACTGAGCTACTTCTTTGAATTAATTATGTTTCTAATAATTCAGTGGCAATCTCTATCCTTGGGATCTCAATGTTAGCTATAGAAAAGCTTACCAGATGATGCCTTTAACTGCACAAGGAAATGGCTTACTGCAGTACCTGTGCTCACAGGCCTAATCCAGCTTTGCTACCCTTCTATGATTAGCTAGAAATTTGGAGAACCAGAGGAGTGGCAATTTTATGCTGCACTTAGTAGTGGAATTGGTTAAAGGCTAATGACAACCAGCTTCTGAAGCAGTTGCAAGATCTTGTTACAAGCTTTTTAAGTGGGTAGGTACTTAAGTGGCTTCTGCTTATGGAAATCCAGTTGGCTGCCTGACTGTTGAGCAGCATGCCAAAGCTAAGCCTGATAGCTTCCAAGCAACACTGAGTTTCTTTGGGTAGATCTCTGACTCATTTTACATACTGAAAAAAATAACAGGTTTTTTTTTTTTTGCAAAATTGTTGCTTTGTAAGAAGAATTAAAGATGTATGTAGTTTCACTGTGGTTGATCTGCAAATGGCAACTTAAAACTTGAAAATTACAACCAGTGTTGCAAGGCTTTTCCCTTTAGAAGTGACAAGTCAGTCAACACATGGAAATAAAATCTGGAGAGGTAGAAGGACTTGGTGGAACAAATACAGTTCATCAGTGTAATAAATCCAAGTCTTCCCCTTCCTTTGCTTTGGAAATACATCAGAATTCTCAGTCCACTGTCAGCTTCACTTATAGACTGTTACATCTAGTAAGTTTTTTTCTTTTATCTTTCTTGACCTATGTGTAAATTTCTATTGTTGTGTGCCTTCAAGTCATTTCTAACTTAAGACAAAGTTAAGGTAAACCTCTCATGGAGTTTTCTTGGCAAAATTTGTTCAGAGGGGGGTTTGCCACAGTCTTCCTCTGAGGCTGAGAAAATGTAACTTGCCCAGGGTTACCCAATCAGTTTCCATGGGCAAGTAGTGACTCAAACCAGTCCCAGTCTCCCAGTTTTCTATTTCAACACTTACCACTATACCAAGATGGCTCTTGTAGACTATGCTTAGGATTTATTTTTCTTCTCTGTTTCCCAAAGTCCTTTTCTTCTTATTCTACCCAGTTCCTGTAGAGACAAGCATGCAAAATGCCACAGCTCCATCATGTCTATTTGAGCTGATTTGCATTCATAGAAGCCAGCTCTAAGGACTTCTGTAAACAGATCTAGTCTGTTTGTTTTTTGGTTCTGTCTTGTCCTATATTTGATGGATTCCCTAAAATAATATATAGTTTTTTCCCTCTTTTTATCTCACCACCAGCATCCAAAGACATTATTGTTGTTTTAGAGCTGCAAATTCACAGAAACAGCTCTCTACAGTCTACTTGCACAAATGGAAATTATTTTTATAGCCCTGATATTTGAAGAAGTACAACAGATCTTTTACTTCTCTCTGCCTCTCTGTTCAAAGGAGCCTAATGGGAACTGACCATACTCATAATTAGGGAATCTTAAGTGTCAAAGACAAAGAGGAAGAAGACAACAGAGAAAAGGAAGTGGAGGGATGGAATACTTTATCCTTCTACATCTTGCATGGAGATGAAGGAGATAGATTGCCTGGAAGCCAGAATAGCAACATTGGAGTTAGGGAAGGTAACACACAGCTACATTTGTTTTGCAGGTCTTACGTGTGAGGGTTATGTTACACATACACCTGATTGATTCTTGGGTTGATATTCTGAATTTTTCCCACACTGATATGCCAGGAAAGGAGAAAATTCAACTTCAGCTTTCTATATTTATGTGACATCTTTTCCTCTGTAGAACATGTCACCTTCCTAAATGTGGTGAAAGTAGAAGTAAAACATGTTTTAGTAAGCTAGGCTGATGACTCAGCCCTTAACACACAGACCACAGTTTCAGCAGATACTGTAACAAAGTGCCTTATTTAGAACTTCTGACCAGAAGCATGCTTCCAGAGAACTGTGGTGGATCAGCTGTTTATTTCCCAGGGTTACATCATTCATTACTGATTCCAGGAAATGCGAATGATTGATGTATTTGTTAAGATAATATATATATCAAGTCTGGGGAACTGGAAAAAAAATGTCCAGGTTCTGAAAAGTCGCAACTTGATTCCAGAAATTCTCACCATAAAATTCAGCATGGCTTAGAAGAAGATTAGTGAAAGAACATAAAATTATTTAAAACTAATATGCACCTGTGATAAGGGTGTGTTTTTTTTCCTTTTCAGTATGTTTATGCTAAAGGAGAGAGTGTTCTGAGATCAAAGGATTACATGGATAAAAAAACAGATTTGAAATAAACCACATTTGAAAAAAATGCATGGGATCATAAGGCCACATGAACTAATTGCATTGCAATCGCTAACATAGAAATCACACTAACCTCTGCACCTTCTGTGCATTTTGTTGTCTTATGAAGCTGTATGTAGGCATCAGTGTAGATGAATAAAGTTCCTCCATGTTTCAGAGACAATGACTGGTCCAGGATTCATCTTGGATGGGAGAAACTTTTTGCAGGCATACAAGCAGGTAGGTGGATGGAACCCTTCAGCTGCCATACAGACACAGCCATTGTGCATAGGTGTAAATATGTGGCTGTGCAGCCTGTGTTTTGATGGTAAAGCAAGAGACTAGCCCATTGTCTTTCTGCAGACCCAGTTATGTAGGTAGCTGTTTGAACCAATAATAGGGATGATTTTATTGCCCTATGATTCAAATGAGTTCAAAGCTCTGTATATCAGGTTGCTTGATTTATTGACCTTATGGCAGGCCTCCTGTGTATATTAGACTGAATTCTAGTCATTCAGTGAGTTCCACAACTGAGCAAAGATTTAAACCCAAGTATCCCTAGATCTAGTCCAATGCTCTGGATACTCTGAAAGTGTACAGACACTCCCTCTCACAAGAGGAAAAAAATGTTTTAGAAAAAGATGAACCATAGGTTAAACAGATCCTAGGCATTTGTAGAGAGGTCTCCTTTCCCTTTGAAAATCCATATTACAAAGACAAAACCATACACACTTCGCTACATTCAGTTCAGACACTAGATTGTCTTTAAGGCAGGTCTACCAGTCTGCACCTTTGAGAATACATTTCAGTATAATGACTCACTTATGACAGGAATCAATCCCATAGAATCATAGAAATGTAGAGTTGGAAGAGACCACACAGGCCATCCAGTCCAACCCCCTGCCATGCAGGAACACCCTCAAAGCACTCCCGACAGATGGCCATCTAGCCTCTTCTTAAAAACCTCCAAGGAAGGAGACTCCACTACACTTCGAGGCAGGATATTCCACTGCCGGACAGCCTTGACTGTCTCTATAAGGAAAAAAAAAATCTACTGCAAATTCATCAAGTTGTGGATCCTTTGCCATTATATCTCATCACACATCATGGCACAGTTTATATTTTCAGGATAGTCCTGCTATAAAGTTAGCACCATCAACTGTTCTCTGATTTCATGAAACTGAGCCCTATAGAGATGACAGCATTGCAACTTAATTTATGGGTTCTAGGATATACTGATCTTTATGTAGATGGCCATATGTTGAAGTGGAGATATAAAAAACTTTTTTAGATTTTGTCATCCTGGGTGAAGTAGGATGTTCTAATGTATTAAGATGGACTATCAAAAATAGTCAGCAACTATAAGCTATTTTACCTCTATAAAACAACAAAAATGCTATCACTTTTTGTTCTAATAGCAGTATTTTGAAAAGAAATGTGATCTCTGCAAAAGGAGCATTTTGTGCATATTTTCTGGGGCAAAAAGAAAAAAAATCTTTTATGTAGTTTACATAGAAAAGAAAGTCCTGAAAAGTTTCAAAAAAAGCATGAAGATTCACTCAGCTAAGACAAAATGTTTGAAAGTTTTCACTTTTATTCATGAAAAAGAAAGACGTAAAGATCTACATATGTGAATATGTAGTTGTGAGCCCTATCACTGGCTATAGGGAGGGAGGTTTTTCTGTCTCAAACAGCAAGTTTTTAATTATTTAGCCAATTATGTCTATATTTTTCACTGCCAGGAAGGAAAAAAGACATGTGAAATCTGCTGCACCTAGTACCTAAATAACATGGCTGGCCTAGATATGATGCACCTTGATTTTGGGAGTGGGGGGGTGTCATTTGCTGAACTTTGCCTTGCTCTCTGTAGTTTTAAGAATATATTAGATCCAAATAGTAAGCCATTCTGTTGCTTTGTTTTACCTAAATTATATTGATGAACAACAAAAACCATGTCAATCTATAGCTGCATGAGCCATAGCTGATCTGGATCAGTGTACTTTTTTTGTTGCATGTCTTTTCTGTAGCAATCTCTTTACAGATGTACCAAACTCTCTATCTCTCTGAAAGCCAAAGATATACCAGGAAGAAGTGAGGAAGTAGGTGGGCTAAGTGGTTCAGTTACTTGTCTCTGATGTCTGAGAAACTGAGCTAGGTTAAGTGGCACAGATTTTGTGTTCATTTTAAGAAAGTTTATATTTAACGTGGACTGGCTAGCAGAGAATAGTGATGGCGGGAAACAAATGCAATGACTGTAAGTTTTGTGGGTCCCTTAGGACATCTAAGGCAGACTTCTTTCTGCCCACATCCCGCTGTGAATGTGAACCAAAGGCTGTATCCAAAACTGTTGTACTCTTTGGAGAAGTTGAACTTGGTGGCAAAACTCACACACTTCTAACTCAGAAATGGGACTTTTAATCACTACTTTAATAGCAACACAGAAAGATCCCACTCCTTTACAAGCAGATCTATCCTCAAAGGCAGTATAGAATGCCTAAGTTAAGCTGATAGAATCGCATTGGCTTGTAGCCAATTAACTACATTCTCAGCTCTATAAAAAGCCAGATGAATAATAAAAATAGACTAATTATGAACATTGCCATATGATTACTCAAAAGCATGAAGTATCTCCAGGTTTACTAAGCTATCTGCTGATCTCATTGTTTGTAATGTTCTTTCAACAGGGAGCATCCATCTTCCTTAACAAAGTCTCCTTGGTCTGAAAAAAAAAAAAACACCAGACATAAATTAATTCCTGGAATCTTACAGCAGGGAAACATTAAAGCCTATTTAGAGGTTTCTGTGGATACCTTGGTCTCTGCTTCTTTGAGTCAGTTATTTTGCCTGTGGCACTGGAGCCAGCTTGCAGGGACATGGGGTTATATACGGGTGAAGCTACATACAGGGACGTGCTAGACATGTTCAGAATGCTGGACTAGATGGATCTTGATGGGAAACAGCCAGGCAAATATTATATCCTTACACAGGATAACTTATATAAAGCCTGGGAACAGAGATAGATGAGTTAGGCTATTTATAGGCTATATCACTTTTGCACGTGTTCAGCTTTAAATCTGATCCACCTTGTTATTGCTTTAATCAGAATTCCCCCCCACACACACACAAAATCAAGCTCTTCCACATGGAAAAAAATGCACTGAAATATGTTTTTTAAAATATATGTTTTGAAACATATTTTCCCATGAAGTATACATTTTTGAATATATTGTCTCTCAAAATACTCCTTTCTAACGGTATGGTATGCTGGGAAAGTCAGATCAGGTATCTCCTTCTGGGGGCACAGAGAAAGAGGTCTGACATTTAGGTAGACAAAATCTTGGTAAAGCTTGGCAGAGGCATTTCTTGCCCAGTGACAATGCAGGTTATAGGATTCTGGGAGTTGTTGAAAAAATCAACCTTTTCAAACTCTTACCTCTCCCCCTACAAGTAGCTTCTACAAACATTTCTGAACCCCTTAACCCTCCAACATTGACAAAGGGGAAAAGGGGACAGATTGGTGGATGGTCCCTAGGCGTGCTCTGGATTTTGGTGGAATTAAAACCTGCCTGATTCCTTGACACTAGTCCTGGAGTTGACAAAAATAATGTCCCTGGTTTCTCCTGGTGCAAATTTAAATACATGGATCCTGATTGGAAGATCCAGTCTGATATCTTGATACATTCATCTGAGAATGAATGCACAGCTTAATTGTAGGGTACCTACTACTATACCTATGGCAGTTGGTGGCTGTGTACCTGCCTAGTTATTGAGGCCTGTAGAAGAGACCCTTTTGATAGTATTGCCACTTGAAGAGACCCACTTCTGTCTCGAGAAACCATTTTCTTGTGTTATTCCCAAACTTCAGAATACATTCAGAGCTATAAGTGGTCTTCTTTTAGAAAATGTCTCTTTTTTTGTGAACTTTAAAATTATTTCATTAGTAGGAATGCTTTTTTCTTTTTCAAGGCTAACTAGCATTTTACTGTTCTAATTGTGTAGGGTGCTTCTCAATTTTGTGCTTTTGATTGTTGTATCCTACCTTGGTGGTTCTGACAGAAAGGTAAGATAAAAGACTGAAAATAAACAAGGAAACATATCATGTTCTAACTCAGAGAGCATGTGTTGAGGGAAGGTCTGTGTATTTAACTGTGCATTGTCCCCAGTACTTCAAGGAATTCACTGCTGGAAAATGTAGTGTCACCTACCTCCTTTAATGGCTTTGAAAGTAGGCATGGAGGAAAATGTTGTCATTGGCTGCTAGTCACATGGACTATGCCTCATAACCATTCTTAGAAGCAATATGTCTCTCATTACCAGTTGCTGGGAGATAGAAGGCATATATGTGGTCCCATGTAACTAAAGGACATCCCATTTGCATCTGGTTGGTCATATGTGGGAAAAGAATGCTAGATTCAATGTTTCTTTGGTCAGATTTATCCACCATGTATCTTCTTATGTTCTTATGAGGAACTGAAACATTGCAAAGAAATCTGTCTGTATGGTTTTGTTAGGCTTGATGTTTTTTTTTTTTTAAAAAAAGGGCCATCCTTTGACACAGATATGGAGAGAACAAGTTCAGCTCAGGTGGAAATAGACACATATGTACACACACACACACACACACACACACACACACACAGAGCAGGCAAAGTCTTCTGTCTTTTTGGATCTCTGGGTTTCCAGATCCCGAAAAGGTCTCAATGTCATGCGTCAGCTGGACGTGCTGAAGCCACAGGTGCTGCCCTAGTGAAATTGCAGAAGGAACATTTTATTCTGCCCATCCCATCATGAATGTGATAGGTCTTGCCAGTAATGTTTTAAAAAATAAAAATATGAATTTTGTGCTTTTTAATTTCCTGCTATTGTGCATCCTTATTGCCACAAGTCTCTTCATACAATAAACATTTCCTGAAGACTCACTTCCTTTTTCATGTGTATGAGTGGAGAAAAAAACACCATGTCCTAACTGGACAGACAGAGTAGTGGAGGAGATACTGAAAAAATGTGACTTTGTCTCTAGATATCTGTCATTTCCCAACTGATTAAAATAGATCTTTATTATCTGTGATGTTAAGGCTGTTGCAATGACTTCCTCAAACCAGATACTTCCAAATAAACAAAGCAAGAAATGTTCAGATTAAAAAGATTCTAAAATCCCCAGTTGCGCAATATGTTGATTAGGACTAACCAAGTGTCACAAAATAATAGAGAAGGTTTTGAGTTTTCCAAAGAAGGCTAGGTATAACACAAAGTGGGAGAGGTAGGAGAAGGAAAAAAACATATCCTGTGGGCCTGAATTTTGGGGCATTGTCTCAAGATGGAGATGGCGTATTATGTGAATTATCCTCTGCTGAGTGCAGCAAGTATCACTTTAGAAACAATCAGTGGATCATGATTTTATCGATGATCCTCTTAGACAGCAGCACTGGTATCTGTTTCATTATGTGCTATCTTCAGTTATTATTTAAGGTTATATATATATATATATATAGGTGGTTTAAAAGAACAAAAAAGAAGTAGGAATTTTTCAAACCTTACTTTTCTGGCTTCTAAGTTTTATTCATTTAGGCAGAGTTTCATTTTAAAACAGTGAATCTGGTACAACAATTGCATTAAGAGGATAAGCTAGCTTGACTATATCATATTAACAAGTGAATTAAGCATTGAAATTGGTATTTCAATGTCATAATTTGCGCAGTATCAAACAGTAGTAAAACCACTGAACAAAAGGTGAACCACCTGATGAAACAAAAGTTAAACCCAAAACAGATTCTCAGGTTCTATTAACATATGGGGGAATGGGACAGACTTCATGATAGCTTGGTGGAAGACCCATACTTGGAAAGTAAAATACCCTGTGTCCAATCAGCAGTGTCTACACGCAACATTGGGAAATAGCTTGTCTGAAATCTTGGAAATCTCTTGCCTCTCTGCTTGACTGGGTATAAAACTGCTTCCTATTAGAGATGTAAACCAATGTTTGGGTTTGAGCCAAATTCAGCTACTCAGAAAACAGCCCAGTTCTATTTGGATGAATTCAGAGGCTGCCAAATGTTTGTGACAATCCTAGCATGAGCTATTACACTTTGGTTCAGTATCAAGAACATATTCCACCTTCTGAGCCTCTGGTGCACACTTCCAAACTCAGTGACTGTGAGCCCAAGTAAAGTGCCATCATAGAGGATTTTCTAGAAATATTATCCATCATTGGTGATGTCCTTTTGATCTCGCTAAGTGGTGCAAGAATTCCAAGATTTCCTAGAACAGAGTTCAAAAGACACTGTTTTACTACAAGAAACTTAAATGAGGTTACAACAAAAATAATTTGTGATGCAGCCTGGTAGTGTGGCCAGCCTGAGTGGAAGGGCAGCCCTGGAAACAGGTTGTTGTATAACCCAAATGGCTCTGGGTAAAAGAGAAACCCAGTCCATTGGTGCATGGGAGGGGCTTTCTGAGGAAGAGGTCTATATAAGAGAATGACTTGTGTGTTTTGGAGCTATCTTCAGAGAGATTTCTCAAGAGAGTTTTGAGTGAGAGCTTTTCAATCAGCCAGGGGAGGTTGTTTGAATAAATGGGATTTTTTTTTCTCAGGAGTCCAGTGAGAGACAAAGAAGAAACTAATTTTGAGCTGGGTCAGAAGGGGTGACTTAGACCTGGGAATTTAGCCTTTGATCAGAAAAGGAAGCCAAAGGCCTCAATGTATAGGAAAGTTCTGAACCTGAATACAGAGTTAAGCTGAAAAAACTGGTTAAATATTTTTGAATGTTCTATTTGCCTGAATATACTTGTAGAACCCAATACCTTTTCCCTGTTTGTTATTTTAATAAATATTACATTCCATTTTTATAATTTCTGACTTAGCAGAGTATTTTTTTCCATCAGTTTTAATTTTACAGAACCATGCTACCACAGATTATTAAATCTTTCTGAATAAGACCAGAGAGGCTTTACCTCTTATTCACCAAGGTGGTGGATTTAAAAAGAGGAAAGTAAGGGTTTTATAATGAGGGTGGAAGGGTAATATAGTAGGCTTGGAGGGGAGCTGCCATCTCCAGTCTGAGAGAAGGAAAAGCAGGCCTGGCCCCCTCTACATAGTTTTTCTAGAGTTTCATATTTAGAGGAAGCAATACCTTGTAAGCATGGCATTTTTATAGTTAGGACATTAAATGGATTTTAAAGTAGATGCTAAAGTTGCATCTAAATCTGAGAATGAGAATGTTCTACTTTTCAAAGATTCAGCCATATAAACTCAACATGTTACCTTACTTCTTAACCAATTTTATCTGAAATAAGAGCAAACCATCAGATCCAAAACTTACATTCAGTCAGCAGAACACTTCAATTACTGAAAATGAGGAAGGATGCAACTGAGCAATTTATGGCATTGTACAAGGGAGAGAATGGAAAAGAAGTTATCTGTTGCCAATGTATTTCTTATTTAGTACTTCAAAATACTACTTATTTAGTACTCAGAAATACTTTCCTACTGAGTAGTGCCACAGTTAGTAGCCAGTTTTTCAAAAGCATGGAAAAACGTAGTAACAAAATACTACCATTGATCACTGTTAATTAATATGCCAGGATTTATTTAATATTGTGTGTTTGTGTCTGTTTGTGCATGCATGTGTGCAGGATCTTATAATATTTACACTTAAACAGGCATTAAGGTGGTGATGTTGCCATAGAAATATATAAATAAACCTGTGGAACTTGGCATTCGAGTCTCATTTTTTGATGTGGTTTTCACAACCAACAGGTGGAAAGATGCTATTTTGGAATACTTCATTTATTTTTCTTCTTTCTTTGCTTTTATTTCAACTTGAAACTTCTCTAAAGTCCTGGAAGGGGGTTACAAATGGCGATGAGATTTTTTAAAAAGTTTTAAATTAAATTAAATTACATTTGGATGCTTTTATTCATTATATATCAATAATGAAGAGGAATCAAATGCCAGTTCTTGAGGATCTTGGAAGATCGTGGTCGAGAATTTATTCTGACACCAAGATAAATCAGTTAATGTTTTCCATGGCTAAAATGATCACTGTTTAGATTAGACGAGGGTTAGGTATCCAACTCAAGTAATAAAAATGTTTGTTTATAATATCATTTTCACCAAAGAGTAAAACATCAACATATACAGTCAAAGACAAGAACAATAAAACGTAACACTATAATATATATAAAATGAAATCCCTAACACCCCACCAGTCACTACGCAACTAAAGAACTTTCAAGCACAACTCAGCAGCTTAATCAAAGAGGAAAGTTTACAACCTTTTACAAAAGTGGGTAAGATCCTCCTCCAGCCTGAGCTCCAAAAGGAGGCCATTCTACAGATGTGGAGCCAGATCTTGAAAGGCTTGCAGCCTTGGCAGGGCTGTGTGTGTTCGTGGAACAGACAATAATTCTTTGCCTACAGATTTTAGATTCCTAGATGGTACATAGCTTGCTAGCTAAACTGCCAGGTACTGAGGGAGATTACCAGATGGGCCCTGGAGTGAACTGGCAACCCATGAAGGAATGTGAATACTTAGAAAGATTTAAAACAACCTGGACAACACTGTTCTGGACTAAAACTAGAAAAAGAGAGCAGGTAGCCAAACCTGACAGTAAGTGAAAGGGTTTTTTTAAGCGTCTATGTAACAAGTATTGCATTGACTAAGCCATAAATATGACTTTTACATTAAATAAAGCCATTCAAATGTCTTACCAACTTCAGAGGTTTCAAAAACTAAAGAAAATTTTATACAGAAAGGATTCAAATTGTTTTTGAAAATTTTTACTTCAGTTGAAATTAAATAGGGAAAACTGAGATGCCTCCTCAACAGAGGAGATGAAGGTCTGATTCAATGCATTCAACAAATAAGGGAGCAAGTTCTTATTAGCTAGAGTCTGTGTTCCCTAGAACTATTCAGTCTCCAGATCAGTTTTGCAACAGCTTAAAAAACCTTATTTGAAATATTTAACATGTATTTCTTATTTGAGCAGAGGCAGCAACAGGGCTTTTACAGAGCATCTGGAGCTGAATACAAAAAATCCTTTAAACAAAGTGAAGCCCTTCTAAACTAGTTGGAAAAGAAGGGATAGGGCCTTTGACCCTATTCTCTCTTCCAAAAAGGGATATTTTAGCCTTTATTTAAAATTAGGCTAACCCAGCTATTAGATCAAGCCTCCCCCTACTTTTTTTTTTCACAATGTATTTTTATTTCTGGGCTAACCAAATCTGAATCTTGGACCTTTTGATCCTTTAGTCCTGAAGAAAGGGAATCTGACCTGTTTGAAATTCTGTGGCTAACCTGTGGGTCAAAGTATGTGTGTATATTTATGGGGGTGGGGGGAGCCAATAAACTGTAGCACAAGAAGAATTGGACTACTTTCACTTACCTAGGAATAAGACCAATGAACCCAAATGAGACTGACATTTGAGTAGACATACGTTATGCTGTTAATGTGTCATAGTGAACTGGAATGTAGGCCAAGGGAAACAACATTATTTAGCACACAGGGCAACACTATATGGTTAGGATTTTATCTTGTTTTCCATTGTTCTTATATTTCATGGGAGATCATACATGGGACACCGTCTTCAAGACAATTTAGAAAGAAGTAAACCTGCTTTACACCCTGCTGTGCTAAAAAGGGAGAGGAAGATTCATCATGAGGAAAGAGCTGACTGAGGCCATTTCTACACCTTACTGATTCCCAGTGCCGTCCCACTGCAGTTCCAGCAGCACCTTTACCAGGAAGGGAGCGTGACAGGAGTGCTCCCCTCTGTACTCAGCTGGATCACTGAGGAAGGGAGTGCGAGTGAGACGTTCCTTCCTTCTGCAGCACAGCTGGCCTCATTTCCATGCTGCATGGGCGAATGAAGCACGTGATCATTCTTTTGCCCCTTCCACATGGCCAGGGTGATGGGAGTGTCACGCAAGTGTGGGCACTTAATGGATTTTTTTTTCCATTAAGCAAATATCTCTCAATTGCAATGGGCGGGGACAGATTGGCAGCAGACAGTGATTACGTTGTGCAAAAGCACAACCCATGGACTGCTACCATCACATCCCCATCGCAGGATTGTGATGCCTTGCGGAAATGGCTTTAGCTCATTTCCCCTTGCATGTATCTTTAAGTTCTCTTTTCTGTGCAGAAATGTTATTCTGTGTGCCAAAAATGCAGTTTTCTGATCATTCCTCATCAGTTTTCTAACACTTGACATTTCTGCCCAATTTTTGAACATTTTGAACATATCTTTCCATTCGTGCAATAGTGCAATCATGACATGTCTACTGAAAAGGAAGTCCCATTGGGTCTAATGGGATTTACTTCCAGGTTATTTGGTATAGACTCATAGTCCAAATGACCTCTTAATATAAAGAAAAGGACAGATTTCCTGGAGGCCAATACAGTTGTATAACTCATTGGCAATACATGGTCTAAAAATGGGACCATCTTGCCATTCTGGGTGAGAACCTCTCTCAGGCTTGAACAATGGCATCCCCGTATAACCAAAACTAAACCATAATATAAACAGATGATATCCAGTGCATAATAGCTTAGGCAAACAGCATAAATGGAAGGAAACTGGAAGATTTGGAGTTAATATTTCAGGATTCCTGAAAAAAACAAGAATAAAGAAAGTGATGCACTACAGTTTTAGAGGGGGGAAAGTTGACATTTAAAATAAGAAAAAGGCAAATATTGGCCTTATTATTATGTAGTGAGCTATATTTATTCATGTTTACTAGTTTGCTATAAACATTAAAAGCAACATATGCCCATGAGATCTGGGTGAATAATTTAAATATATATAAACAGAATAATTTATTTGGAGAAATATTGTGAAATTTGCTGTATACATTATTCAAACAATTCTAATGCATACATATATACACATTAAACATACACATCCATACATATATAGCTAGATTTGAAAAAGAAAACCCAGAACAATTTAGGGAATGCACAAAAAGCTGTTTTTTAAAGTCCCATTGGATGCTATAGCAACTTATGTATCTGGAATGCAAAGAGTGTTCTTAGAGCAGATCCATTATCAAGGGGCAGTCACCCCTCTGCTCATTATAGGTACACTGTGCTATTTTTAACAGCCTTTTAGATTGCTGGGCCCCAGAAAAACTCCATTGAGGCCAAATGCAGGCCCACGATTGCATGCTACCCATTACTAACATATTTATTTGCCTGCTTGTTGTTTTTATATGTCTTCAAATCAACTTCAAATTATAGGATCCCTTTCATAGGATTTTCTTGGCAAGATTTATTCAGAGGAGATTATTCTGAGTTCATCCCTCCCCTGCTCCAATGACTATGTCAAGATGGCAGACTGTTGGAGGAAAGGTGAGATATGGAGATAAGCTAATTACTGACTGGACTGTGACTGCCTATGCATCTCTCTTCAGTTAAATGTTGTGCCTGTATTCACCACATGGTGGACTTGCATCTTGTCTTATTCCTTTCACCCATGATTCAAGTAACCAGCCCAGGCCTTTCTGCATGGCTACTCTTGGGCTGTTGAACTCCCTTCCAAGAGAAGCCAGGACTGCCCCTTCCACGGTGTTCTAGCTTTTTATCTAATTGTTTTTTTTTAAAAAAAATCAGACAAGCTTTTGATTACTACTTTCTGAAGAAGGAGCTTGCTACTGAAGGTGCTGTACTTTCTTTTCCTTCTTTTCTTGATGTGTTATAAATTGTGTTATTCCTTTAACTGCTTTTAAATACCTGAATTTGTTTTGTGTTTTAACTTTTTTTTTCCAAAAAAATTCAATGCATTTGGAGAAAGGTAGAATATAAATCCAACTTAAAAAATTAAATACTAATGCACATTTTATGTCTGTAACAGAGCACCTCCTTGTCAGGGAGGGAGCCTTCCTTGGGCCTAAGTTCTCTTGCTACCTGAGACAAAGCACACAATGACCTCTGTATATTCCATATACAGAAAGTGACTGGACTGGCAGTTGATCTCCTTCAATAAGGACAAGAGGAAAACATTCTTGACTGTACATGGCTAGTTTAGACAGGACAGGTTGTGGGATACACACAATTCTGTCCCCCAAAAATCAGGACGGGAGGAAGTGTGCCCTCACAGACGTTGTTGGCCTCTAATTTGCAGCCTTCCTCATTAGTGGCTGTGGTGGCTAGGGCTTTTGGGAAGGGCACTCTAACAACAGCTAGAGAAGAAACCTTGTCCACCCCTGTCCAAGACAGGTGAATGTCCAGACAGATCAAGACAGATGGCTTGGGAAAATGCTATCATTGTTTTCCAGCATCAGGAGGTAGGGGTGCTCCTGGTCTCAGTGCAGGATTCAGAAGACATTTCCTCCATCTATTCCCACCCCTTTTGTGGTATTACTTGAAGAAGTCACTTCAACCTGCTAAATGACAAGCTGGTCCCAACTGATTGAGGGTTCAGGCAGCAGCAGTAGCAACAGCACAGGAGTGAGCAACCCAAAGGGCACTTTTCTCATACTTCTCCAAGCCTGTAAACCCCTTGTCCCCTCTTTCCATCTTTATCCTCTCCTATAAGGTTTTGCACTGGAGCAGAAGATTGCCTTGCCCAGCTCTCTTTCACAGATATTTTTAAAGAACTTGCTTTTCACCAACAGAAGAGGTCATGGCCTGTGGGTGTAATCTGCGTGGGTGGATTTAGATCAGCTATTTTGAGAAATGGTTTTCCATCTTCCCTGATCCTGTTTTCTTTTGTAAGTTTTATTTGGGCCATTCCCTCGCGGTTCTCAGGTATGTGTACGCTCCATGAGTCTGTCTGTCTCTATGTCTTTCAGTTTGAGGGGAAAAAAATATTCCCCTTTCATTTATTTCTTTCACTCTCTATGTCCCATTTAGCTTGTAATTTTAATATTTTTATTGCCTTGAAGATATGCATACTTGATATGCATATGTGTGCATTCTTTGTGTTGAAACTACTTGTCTTTCCTCCTTGAAGTAAAGCATGCATGTAGTGCGTGAACATTTGAATGGATGTGTGGATGTGTGCATGAAATAGGGGAAATTATTCCTCCTTCCTTGTTGCCTATTTCATTGCAATTTATTTGCACACCCTCACAGAGAGAATGAGAGAGAAGGAAAGAGAGAGAGAGAGAACAGACTCAATCAGACTTTCTTCCCTTCCTCCACTCACCTTTCACCAGCCATTCTTATACACACATGCTTTCTTGAACATCATGGGGCTACAGGGACAGAGTCTGTTGCAAAGAAAAAAATAGGATTACGAAGGTGTTGGAAATTGGGAACAAAATATTCAGTGAAAACAGAAAGAAATGTGTGGGAAATCTAGTCTGGAAAGGGAAATAAAGCAAAGGGCTTGTCTTGTCTTTGGACAAGTTGCTTGTCTCTAAGGCCATTTCTGCAATACACTGTTATAGTGTTATTATTCCACTTTCAACATCCTGTGGAATTCTGGGGTTTGTAGTTTACTGAGACCAAAGAGCTGTCTGGCTGAGAATTCTAAATGTCTCTCTCAAAATTGCAAACCCCAGGATTTCATAGGATTTTGAAAGTGGAATAATAGCACTGTAACAGTGTAATGTGGAAGGCGCATCAGTGTGTGTTCTTCTTTGGTGAATATAGAAACTGTATCAGCAAAGGAGTGGTTTGGTGCTTGATCCTCTCTCTGCCTTTAAGTAACTTAATAATTAAAACTGAGTAAAAGTTTATGATTGTGGGCAATTTTCTTGCTTCTACCTAGTCCAATGTTCTGTACCCCTGTTATTTGTCCTCAGCATCTAGGATCAGAAATATTGGCATAAATGATTCATGTGGCATTATCATGGCTGACATGAAGAGATTCCTTGGTTACAATGGGGAGAGGCAGATGAGTAAAGCTTCAAGTGGATGGAGCTACAGTGAAGGCCAGTCCTACCATTTGGCAGAGTGAGCAGCTGCCTCAGAAAGCCACTCTAAGATGTATGAAGCAAAGTGTTAGTTATTTGGTTTGTTAATATTCTGTTTTTACTTCCAGGAATAGAGAGCAGTACTTTAGGGCTTCCTGCCTCATGTGTCAAAATAATGAGGCTGGCTTTCTGTAGCATTTAACTTGACTTGGATAAGGCAGGGCAGGGGGAGGAGCAGTGCTAGTATTATGTGTTCCTCCATCTCAGACAGCAAAATATCTTGACCTGGGCCTCTTTAACTTCCTGCCCTTGCCTCATGCTATTCAGGTAAAGCCAGATAAGTAGTACCTCTGTTTTTCCAGATATCAACTAGCCACCTCTGTACTCCACTGTCCATCTTAGGACTCTCAGGAATCTGGGAAACAGCAACTCTCCTTGATATCTAGTTCTTAGTTGGGATATAAAAAAATCTACAAAATGTTTCCTCTGTGAATACAAAGTGTGCCTTGATACATCAAGACACATTGCGAAAAAAATGAATAGAGGCTGGATGGCCATTTGCTGGGGGTACTTTGAGTGTGTGTTCCTGCATGGTAGGGGATTGGACTTGACGGCCATTGTAGTCTCTTCCACTGTATGATTCTATAATCAACTGTTGAGAGCTTTTTCACATTTTGTGAAAAAAGTGAAAAATTTGCAAAGTCCTCGAGCTTTTGAACAAAAACCTAAACATTTTTGTCTGTAAAATGAAGCAGTTGTAGAAAATGCACTATTTTCAACAAAAATTCTTCTCTGCTCAAAAACTTTGTTGCAAACTTCTTTTTATATAAATTTTTTTTGCAAAAAAAAAAGTCCTCAGATGCAACAAATCATTAAAAAGTCTTGTAACTTTATCCACTGAGGATAAAACTTGGAAAAAAATATTTATTTTTGAATGCAAGAAAGAAATAGACAAATATTTGTATCCCTACCTCTGGATATCACCATCCTGGTCCTCGACCAAATTGACATATACAGACTGGAAAAATGAAACCAAATATATAAGACCAACAATACTTTGGGATAGCAGTCACAACTGCTTGGCAGAGTCTGTGGTTTTCTTACATAATGTCTCATAGGGACAATATCTGGCACTTCTATTTAAACCTCTAGGTTGGTGTTCCTCTAAAAAGACCTTTATCTGACATTCAGGCAGAGCAATGCGTTAATTGAAGGCAGTTAATTGAAGATATCATCTCACTTCTACTAAATTCAAATTCCTTTTGCTGTAAAAGAAATATGCCAGGTATTTCCCTGTATTAGAAGTCAAACTGCAGGTCTCCTCTTCTTTGCGTGTAAACATTGCAATTGTTCCCAGAATTATTCAATGTTTTGCAATTAGTACCACTAGCCCTCTGGTGGATAGAGCTGCAGAGCTTCCAATAATCTATGAGCAAGACCTAATCTGACCCCAAGAGCTGGAAAACAGATCTAAGCAAGCATTGGCTATTTTTTCCAGAAAGCACTGCCGCTGATCATTGCTGGTGTTTGGTTTTACTTTCTGGATTTCAGTTTCCACACAGTTGCCATCATCTTTGGCATAACTGCTCTGGAAACTCAAGCGGGGCCACTTGTTGCAATGTTCATCTACATTTTCAAAAGAAATGTGTCCAAAAGTATCAGTCGATGGATGGAAAAGCAAAGTGGGGAGTGGGGAAAGAGAACAGGAGTATGATAAAAATGAAACAAACAGAATTTCAGGCACATGGATCAGACGGGTGGAGGGAACACATCATTCCCACTTTCCACTCTAGCAACAGTTGATTTATTTTTCTTTCCTGTTTCAGGGTTCAGTCACTTTGCCCAGTTTCTTTTGTCAGATGTAGATCTTGTTTCATGGTTCAGCTGCTCACCTTCTTTCTTAAATGTCACATTTTTAAACAAGAAGCACATTAAGTTTTTCTTGATTTTTGCTCTTCTGAAACAAATGTACACCAAACTAGTGTTGATATAAGTGCAAATTCTTTGCTTAACTATACCATGTGATATGTGTCTGCTTGGGACTAAACCAAAGAACTCAAGGGAACTAACTCTTATGTAAGTACATATTGGTTTTGGTCTAAATGCCTCACAAGCACATAACAGGCTGGAGGAATCAAGGAGGAGGAAAGTCTCTTTTTGGACATCATTTGTGCTCAGTGAAACCAAAAGTACAGAGGGAAAAGGTTGCTAATTGTTTAGAGCTTGAGTCAGAATAATATGGACCTTCAGATGTTGTTGGACTGCAGCTCCCAGGATTCCTTAGCATTGGTTATATCAGCTAAGATTGATGGGAGTTGAAGTTCTACAACATCTGGAGGGCCATATGACTTTCACCCCTGATATAAATAGAGACTTTGTGGTAAGTTTTTAACTTTTTAAAACCCCTTAAAAAGGGTTTTCTGAACACTTCTTTATACCAAGCACACAAAACAACTATATTTTACAAACAAACACGCAAAATATAAAACATGCTAAAATCATATTCAGTTATGCATGTTTCCTACCCCCGGTTTAGAGACACAGAAAGTTGCCTTATACCAGTGGTTCTCAACCTGTGGGTCCCCAGATGTTCATGGACTTCAGCTCCCAGAAGCCCCAGCCACTATGGTCAATGCTCAGGGCTTCTGGAAGCTGAAGTCCACAAACATCTGGGGACCCACAGGTTGAGAACCACTGCCTTATACTGTCTCATATCACTGAGCCATTGTCTAATCTGACCGACTGAGGTTCCCTAGAGAATATTTCCCAGTACTTCTTGAAGCTGGGTTCAAATAGAGAGATTTTGTGTAGAAAGCACATTTTCTACGTCTGCACTATAGTCCTCAGTACAGTCACACGTAAACACTTTTAAAAAGAGGATCAAAAGTCAAAATGTACTGGTGCAAATGCTGACACTTCCACAGGCCCTATTGTGAGAGGCTGCGTTTGACATCCTCTCAACAGCAGCAGCACCCACCTTCTTTTACTGCAGTAAGGAAGGAGGAGCTGGTCCTCTTGGAGCATGAGAGATGGAGGAAGAGGAGAGGAGGAGAAGGGGGAGAGGTACTGGATTGGCTACCACTGCAGCTGGTGCCTGCTTAGTCCTAGGAAGTGGATGAACTTCGAAAATCTTATTTAAAATCTTTTCCACTGCGCCCCTAACCCTCATGAAAAATAAAGGTTCAATTGTATCTTATTGCATCAATTCAAAATCTGACATTTTGCAAAATATACTTCGGAGTATGATGTTCAAACCTGGAATCTTAAATTTTACCTTTTAATTCAGGGACCAATGTCAAAAATTGAAGTATTGCTGCTACTATGTTTTTTATCCCAATTCTATTCAAGAGATATTTCTTAATTGGCTGAGTCAGTGGTTCTTAGTCTCAAACAAACAAACAAACAAACAAAAGCAGATGTTTTGGACAACTCCTAGAATCCATGATCATTGGTCAATTGGCTGCTGGGATCTGAAGCCCAAAATCTTGGAAGGACCAACTACTGAGAATGTCTGAGTTAAATGAAAGAATTAACTCAATGCAGTATTCAGTGAATACTGCTGCAAGTCAGTTGTAAAATGCTATTGTAAAAATGTTACTTATCAAGTGAGGATACTAAATATCAAATATCTGCAGATCCCTCACACACCCTTAAAATTTGCAGAGGAGAATTTTGAAAGGACTTGTGTTGTGGTCAAATTTGTTCCAATTCTTCCAGCTCCAAAACTCTTTTATTTACAGAGACAGATTCCTTGATGAGCTTCATGCACCAGAAGAGTATTGCCAGAGCTGCAACTTCTTTGCAAATGTGTACAGTCACTGCATCTTTGTATAGTAACATGCAAGCCACTACTGTGAGCAATGAGAACTGCCAGCGGTGAACTCAGGTTTAGTCCCTTTTAGCCAAAGCAGGTGGTCACTTGAAGTTTATCAAAATTCTATATTAGTTGCATTTATTTACAAAGAGACAGGTTGAGCATTGGTAGAAGCATACAATTTAACCAGTTTAATAGGCTGCTCCCTTTTCAAATCTTCAGGAAGAGAGACAGAACTCCAATATGCTGTAAGCTGCACAGGGTCCAAAAACAGCTCCTGGTGCCCTTTCCTTTATCTCTCTTTGTTTGGAACAGCAATCGCCCACTTCTTCACTGCCCCGTGAGTCATCTCTTCCAACCATCAACCACATTTCTTCGCCATCTTAGCTCCCATGGCAATATACTGCATATGGTTTACACAAATATACCAACCTTTATCTAGCATACTAAGGCTCTTTTTCTCACCCCCAACTCTCACATTAACATATTGAGGTGTGTCCACATTACATAGTTATAGCGCTCTTATTTAATTGCCATGGCTCAGTCTGATAGGATCCTGGGATTTTAGCCAAATGAGGTACTTAGAATTATGCGCTTTTGAACTCTCATGCTTTAGTTTGTGAGAATAGATTTCCACTCTCTAGCACAGAATTTAAAATATGTTGTCAAACAGTAAATCCCAGGACTCTGTAAGAAAGAGTCATCAAACTGCTAAATTGCACAGTATGGATAACAGTTGAGAAGAACCTTCTCCCATTATGATCTTCAGAGGGATTTACATCCCACTGTCTGTTGTGCAATTGTCTATCTGAATTGCCCTTGCCAGCCAGCCCTCCCTGCACATTCTACTTATGTAGAGGAACCTCTTATGTTTTCTGCAAAGTTAAAGGCATACTGCTTTCCTCTCTAGTCCAGTGCCAGTAAGACAAACCTATGACCTATGACTATGAAAATGTGTTGGTGTGTAAGCCTTATAAAATTTAGACAATTCTGATCTTGTTTATGCTGAAGAATTAAGAAAATTTCCCCTTGACTTCAGAGTTGGTGGTTCTGGATGTTTACTGCATGACCTATGTTCATCTGATTATCAGTTCATTACTTTTTCTTGTGATATCTGAGCTCCAGAGACAAGATCCAAAATCCACTGAAGTCAGTGGGAGAGTGTTTCCATTTGCTTTGTGCTGTTCAGAAGAGAGGAAAATAAGAAGGGAAGGGAATAAGAGTTCTTGTAAAAAAAAAAAAAAAAAAGTAAGTGGGTGTGAGCTGGAATGGAGGAGATTGGATACTGCAAGTCTACAGAGCAGACCAGTAGCTATTTAAAGAGTATGCTTGCTACTAAGAGCTTCCCTTTCAAAGGGTTATATAAATATGTTCTCGTCTCAACATATGTGGAAAAACAAGGTCTGAGGTGAGACTATATCCCTTCATTTCTTATGGGAAATAGTGTGTGGACTTGTAACACCTCCTCCCCTACCACCCACAGACCCTGGAAACCTCTTACCAGCTGTGTACAGTATAAAACTAACATCCGGTAGTGCTGCTTTAAGAGTCCAATGCCTTTCCATTATATCAAGACTCTGTTTTAATTCCTCACCACCACTTTTTTTTTTTTTTTTGGCAAGGTTATAAAGATTTCAAAAGAAATTTGGTGCACACTCTGATTACAAGGAGAGCAGATGCCTTTTTTCAGGAGGAGGAGGAGGAGGATGATGATGATGATGATTTCTTATCTGCCTTTCCCCATGGATTGAGGTAGGGGACAACAACAGATTGACATATGAAATATATCAGTTAAAAAACAGAACATCAATTAAAATCGATAGCTAAAATGCATATGAGCTTAAAAAAATAACAGATAACTAAAAACAGTCAATACATATTTAAAATTCTTTTTTAAAATTCACAACTTAAAATCACCTGAATAGGCCTGCTGTTTTAAATTTGGACAGTATATTCAACTTTCAAATCTCTTCCAGCAGATCATTCCATAGTTTAGGAGTGGCTCTGGGTGACCATTGCCAGGCTAGTCCTGACTGGTTGAAGAAAATGTCTCCCAGAAGACCTGAGTGTAAGTGGAGGAGGCATTCCTATAGGTAACCTGGACCCAGACCAGATAGGACTTTAAAGATAACAATTAACACTTTGTTCCTTGCCTGGAATCTAATTGGCAGCCAGCAGAGTGAGTTTAATGTTGGTGTGATATGTTTACTTCTAGATGTACCAGTAACCAACCTGGGTGCCATGTTTTGAACCAACTGAAGTTTCCAAACTTGATACAAATGTAGCTCAATGTACAGTGCATTGCAAAAGTCCAGCCTTGAGGTTTCCAGCACATGCACTACCATCTTTAGGTCCTCCAGCTCTAGGAAGGAGCACAGCTGGCACATCAGCCCAAGCACTCCTGGCTATTGCATCTATCTGAATTATCATTTGGAGCAATAGATCCAAAAGCACTCTCAGGCTGTGAACGCAGTCTTTCAGGAGGAGTGTAACCCCATCCAGAACTGGTTGACACACCTCTAAATCCAGGTTAGGACCCTTGACAGTAAGCATCTCTATCTTGTCTAGATTCAGCTTCAGTTTGTTTTTCATCATACAGCCCATTACCTCCTCCAGGCATTCATTCAGAGGAGGCACACTATCCTTAGCTGAAGACATGGAGAAATTTGAGTGTCATCAACATACTGCTAGCACCCTGTCCCATGCCTCCAAATGATCTCTCCAGCAATTTCATATAGATGTTGAATGGTGTTAGGGATAGAATGGGACCTTGTGGTATGCTATATAGCACCTTTAATTTTTTTTTTTTTTTTTTTGAGGAGCAGCTATCCCCATGTATATGCCATCTGGAATCTACCTCAGAGATAGGATCAGAACCACTGAAGCACAGTGCCTCTGATCTCCAGACCCTTAAGCCATGCCAGAAGGATATCATGTATGATGGTATCAAAATGCTGCTGAAACATCCAAAAGCACTATCAATAGCACACTTCCACTGTCAGTGCTCAGGCAAGGATCATCAACTAAGGTAACCATAGTGGTCTCAACTCTATATCCTGCTGTGAAGCCATTTTGAAATGGATTAGATAACTTGTATCATCCAAACTGCCTGGAGTTGAGAGGCAAATGTCCTCTCAGTCATTTTGCCCCCAAAAGGAAGATTTGATATAATTTTATAATTTTTTAAGTCCAGAAGCTTCAAAGAAGGCTTTTTTAGAAGTGGTTGTACTACTGCTTCTTTTAAGCAAGGTGGAAAAATTCCCATCCTGAGAGATGCATTAATAATGTAATTGAGTTCAAAATGCATATTTTCCCAGGACGACCAGCCAGGAAAGACAGAGATCAAGAGGATGTGTTGTTTTCTTGACTTGCCCCAGAAGCTTGTGCACGTCGGTGGTAACCACCAACTTAAACTTAAAGAGCCCTGGTGGCACAGTGGTCAAATGCCGGTACTGCAGCCACAAGGTTGTGAATTTGATCCTGCCAGGCTCCAAAGGTTGACTCAGCCTTCCATCTTTCCACAGGTCAGGAAAAAGAGTACCCAGCTTGTTGGGGGCAATTAGTTAACACATTGTAAGCCACTGAGAGAGCACTTAGCTGATAAGCAGTATAGAAATACACATGCTATTGCTATTGCTATTAAACTGATCCAGTATAATCCTACTCACAGAGACACTGGACACCCCATTGTTAACTCCTGCTACAATGACAGCATCTAAGTTGGCTCTTATCTGAGAGATTTTATCTGTGAAGTGATAATTAAAATCATCACAAAAAAATGCTGAATCTCTGAAACCTCTCAGCATCCTGAATAGTTCAACTGGACATAAATTCACAGATGCAATAAGTACAGAGAAGAAGACTTCACTGTACATATTGCTACCTTATAGAAAAAAGATGTTCTCTATACCATGTTTATAAGATATAAGTCAATCTTTCCACCCATATTTGTCATGGATGCCATGAACTCCTGAGCTACACCTCTCAGACTGGTCTCAAGTGGAAAGTCACCCAAGACCAATAATCAGGGCAACTCCAACACCAGTTCTGAGACTAGTTCTGTGAACTCAGCTAGGGACTCTGTTAGGAAGCGGGGTGGATGGTAAGTTTCTAACTTCTGTGTTGATAGTCTGAATAGCACATCTTAAAAGCAGTAGGAACATTGGTTATGGTCTAATGAAGGTAAGACAAGAAACTATGGCTGTAATCTATAGGCTGGAATGTGATAAGTATTAGCAAGTTGGCCGTTCTACAGCAGTAGTTTATCAATGGAAGAAGCTTTCTGTACAAATCATGAAAACTGCTTCCTTGGAGGTTTTGAAAAAGCAGTTGGGGTTGGGACAAGCTTTCTTTGGCAGGGTGAGGTGATTTTGTGTAGTATTAACTTCCTTGGGGTACAAGTTTAAACATGGTCTCCATTCAGCTTGATGCCTGCCTTGCAATCTAATTCCTAATAGAACTGCTAGTAGATTTCATTTAAACTAAAATGTCTAGTACTGAGTGAAACATCCAAGGAACTTTGAGAGAAACAAAAAGGGTTTCCATACAACAGGGAAACAGGGCAGTTAGCAAGACAGAGAAAGAATCAACCACTGCTCTTCTTGGCGTGTGCTGTGAGATACCGTAAGAGATTATTGGTTATCTCTGGAAAAGCCAGTGGTGTTCAACCATGACAAAATAGCCCCAATGCCTCAGTTAACACTTTTAAACATGCAGCAAGAAGGGGTATTGTGCTGCATTAATTGTCAGTGTTGCTCAACAGCAGTTAGACATTTTGTCTCTATTTACCACCGTACCAACAACCATGGCTAGCGAAACCTTTCTGAGCAACCCAGCCTGAAACATACAAAAAGCTTGATTTGTTTACTGCATGATTTATAACATTTCTATTCTCCTTGTGTTCAACAGGACTCAAGATGATTAAGGATTATGATCCCCAAGCACATGAGACTGCTACCTTCTTGAATCTAAGGCCATTTCTGCACGAGAGGGAAGAACGGTTCACTACGTGTCAAGAGGCATGTTTTTATACTCCAATTCAGAAACTGTGCTGTCTGCACCACCCCCATTTACATTGTACTATGGGAGAAAACAGCAGTTGCTGCATCCACAACAGCAAGTCCTTGGCCACTCCCATTCCCCTCCCTCACCCCACCCTGCCACTGCTGATTGGTCTGTTTTTTTAGAAAACACCACACACATTTTAAACATATTTCTGCATTGCTGCATTTGTGCATAGGTATGTATGTTCATTGATACATGGAAAAAACCCACTTTCTAACAGTCCATTCTTTTCCTACTGTCTGTTTAACTATCCTGACATGAGCGATGCTCAAGGATGCTTTTAAGTTTCCCATCTTAGGAACATTTCACTTAGAGATCTAGTTTAATTCCCTGAGATTTACTTCCATGCAGACGTACAAGTGTTCTGTTACTGCCAGGTGTGAGGAGACGGTGGAGGTGCTTTGCATGTGTTTAAAGGCACTGTCTCATTTCTCCTCTTGGGACCCAGGTTCTTCTAGGAGAGATTTAGCACTGATGGAAATGGAGGTCTGATGTGTTGCAACCCTTGCCCCCGGGAAAATTAAGCCAAACCAGCTCTCTGCTCGTCAGTTGGTGGCGGTGCCAAAGTGAAGAGAAAAGGCGCAATTTGGTGCAGGACCTCTGCCTCATAGCAGCAGCTGAGTCTGAATTCAGGTAAAGGAGGGAGAGTGGGGAAGGAGAGGATGAGCCTGGGCTCTCCCTTGTTGCCAAGCTAGTGTGTGTGAAGGGGAAGAGATGCCACCTCTGGCACTCAACTGGCTGACAGCCCACCTTCACCTTCCACCTTCTCCCTTTTTCCTTCCCTGGAGAGGCTGATCAGTTCAGATTCAGCCAATCAATCCTGACCACATGGCTGTGAGCTGAGGGAGGAAAAAAACCCAATGTAAAACCTCAGTGGCAGGCAAGGCTGTGGCAACCTTTGTCCCAACAGGCTACAAGATTTGGCTTGGAGTTAAAAAGCTGGCCAAAATAGAGAAAAAGATGCATGGGTAAGGGAGAAAAAAGGCACAAGACAATAATGACAGCAGCCTGTCCTTTGATGGGCAGAGAGAGATAGGGACAGAAATGACAGAAGGGACAGCCTGGGAACGCCCATTGCTGGCCACTTCTATGCTGTGAATCAATGCTATGCTTCTGCATGTAGGGAAAAAATAAAGCAGAATTAGTTTAGGAGATTTACATTGGAGTTGTTCCAATTTTTGGATACAGAGGTTTCTTATTGCAGTGAACTGTTCTAGGAGCTGAAAACATGCAGAACCATGAAGAAAATTCTGATGCTAAAACACTACAATGTGCAGAGTGGGGGGGGGGGTAAGAATTCAACACTACTATGATACATCAACCTCACACGGAAATGGCCTAAAAAGGTCTGATACTGGTTAAATGATGTCTTGGGAACATTAGAGTATTAACCAATTTAATACTCTACTTGCTGATGTCTTCTTCCTCTCATCAGCACTGGGTATTCTGTTGAATACCTGAATCTGGGCAGGATACTCTGTCTTATTGAGGTACAGGCCATTTCCACATGGGACGAGGGAATCGCCCCATGATGCTACTCACCAGACTTTTGGGCTCCCCGGTCTGGTCCATGTTTCTCTGGAGCAGTGCGTGGCCACCGCTCCACACTGCTCAGGGGACAAAAATGACAGCTTCCAGTTGGTCGAGGTTCTCAACCAACCGCTGAAGCTCGCCAGCCTAAAGCCCACCCCTAGCAGATTGCAGGCTCGCACCAATGCAAGCCTGCGAATCTGCATAAGAGAGCAGGCTTGCAGTGGCGTGCTCTGTGCTTTTGAAAGACCTGTTTTTAGCAGTCTTTCAAAAACACGCTGGATGACCACCTGGGGTCATTCCAGAGCAGGCTGGGGTGCAGATCCACGTTAAGTAAGTCCGACCCAGTCCGCTCCCAGGTGCAGATGTTCTCCCTGGAGGACGCTCTGCCCCATGTTAAAAACCCCGTGTGGAAATGGCCACAGTTGCTTATTGAGGCACAATTGGTAAGCCTGAGACAATATTTGCAAGACTGTTTTCCTACCAAAAAAAATAAAAGTTGGTGCCCCATCTAGAGTCTGCAGATAAAAAGGATTTCTAATTGGCTCCTCCCTTCTGCACTGGCATGGAACGATGTCCTCCAACACACAGGAAGGCACCAGTCTATTTTGGAGGGTTTAGTTGTTACTTTCAGCTCTCTGTCTGTTTCCTTCAACTGGAGGTCAGAGCTGTGTATAGCATGGAAAGAACTCTGTCCTCCAACAAGAGAGGAATAGCCAGAAACTTCTGAAAAACACTAGGAAGCTGAGATGACTGTCTCTCACATATTTGCCACCTCAAGCAACCTGCCTAATAGGAGAGATGGCTGTGGATATTTGCCCCAAACATCCCAGCTCATTCTCTTGACAAATACCCTACATTAGCACTCATTTGTGGGGGTTTTATGTTATAGGATCTCTTCTCCCACCTATTCAGTTTTCCCAATACATTATTTCCACACACATCTCATTACTCATGTGCTTGGTTATACCCAGCAAGGTATAGTTCTAGTTCCAGTTCAGCCTGAGAACAGCCTGCTACTGGCAAACTCACCCTTGAACTCTAACTTTTGCTCTGCATTTTACAGATGTGGGAGAAAGCCAATCAGTTAACCGATGCTGGGGATAATAATAATGGGCTGACAGATATGCCATTACCAAGTGATTGTGTGAGGAACTGAATGTTTAACATCAATATACAAGATGGGGAAGCACAACTGTAAACTGATACTTTGGATTAATTGAGTCCACATTTCTGTGTGTAGGCCATTGTTTGCCTTTTCAAGGGAGCATATTTTGGCAAAGGAAGGGTGTGTTTGAATGATTTGGCTTCTCTTCCCCCACTCCCCTAAAATGCAGCTGTTAGTACTATATGTGAAGCATTCAGGAACATGTGTGACCAATCTAAGGACGCAGAGCTTGGCAGAGAGAATTTGGCAAGGTTTAATGAAACACAGAACAAGTGCATGTATATAATCCTTATTTATTTTTCCACCTGGAATCTGCAGAAAATCATGTTTCCTGAGCTAATCGCTGTAGATTTAATTCCAAACAGCTTGATTCTTTAAAATAAATAAATAAATAAATAAATAAATAAATAAATAAGACAGGAAAAAAATTGCTACATTATTGATCAGAGAAGGGAGGTACATTATCTCCCTAAACCTAGCAATGTACCTTTGTGCAGTAGTGTTGGTGGCTCCATGACAGTGGGGTGGTAAATCTGCTCCAGGTTTTCTCATGAACTTGAAAGGAGCTATCCAAGGTGCCAAATCTATTTTGAGGATAGCTTTCAGCACTCTGTATCGTTCTTTTCAATTCTGGACTTCTACCCAGAGCATATTCACACACCCACTGACACGGAAGCCCCCAGTCCCCAAGGTTCTTATGGCTTTCATTTATTTGAGATACGCAAAGCTACTGTGCAAATCTACTCATTTACAAATAAATATTTTGATCAGCTTAGTGGGTTAAAGGATGTGACACCAGTGGGGAACAGAATGAGGAAAGGAGTTAAATGTGTGCTGGTTATTTCTCTTTTTGGAAGGAACAGAGATGACATGCATACACTTAGCAAGCCTAAATCCTCATTCTCATCCTCATCCTCAAATTTATATTTAATATAAATTATTATATAATTTAATTTAAATAATTCTAAAAGAATATTACTCTGTGTGCCTATTTTTGGACTTTTGTTGGGCCTTAGAGCATAGATTAGAGCAATTATTTTTTTAGACTACAATTCCCAGAATCCCCTGTCAGTAGGTATGTTGGCTGAAAAGATTCTAGTAATGGATATTTAAAAAACTGTAGTTGTTCTAAGTCAGCCTGTGGGTAAGACGAGATGATTTGTTTCATGTTTAAATAAGCTTTCTTTTGAAGGGTAAATAATAGCATGTATGCAGGAAGGAGAATTTTCTCGAGACTGCAGTGCAAGAAGAAGGGCTAAATTTCCTCTCATATATTATGCTGTTTCAAGCCAGATCACCCTCGTTGCAATAATTTTTAAAGTTAAATCAAGAGCCATTATATGCATTTACACATTCAACATGTGATGTGAAGCTGGATGCTGGTTACGTCTAAGGGCACTCAGTATTCCATTCCTATTTTATTAAATATTTAGGCACCAGAAATAGAGGAGGAAGTTTCAGCTTCCTTTAGGAAGATGAAATACACTCAAAGTTTTGGAAACCAGAAAAATAGCAAAAAGTAGGGAGCATCCAATGAAATTCACAGGATGAAAAAGAAAAATATCTGGGATTCCATAGGATGTTGAAAGCGGAATAATAGCACTATAACAATCTAGTCTAGAAGTGGCTTTAGCCATTATAACTAAAAGTTTGTGGTTGTCATGGAGAGCAATGTCAGTGCCACTGTGTGTCCAGCTATAGGAAAAGACTGGGATGCTTCATTATTACTCACCCTACTCTCTACCAATCAACAAATGACTGAGTTTGGAGAGCTGCTTCTGAGACAAGGTTAGGTTTGGAGGGTAGGTTGGAAGGGACGTTGTCATAGGCTAATCTCATGTATCCCAATGAAGGATCACAGGCAAAGTGTTTCTCGTAAAGATAACCAATTATACTATTTTCTCTGGGTGAGAATATGTGTGTGCACACATGCTTACATTTTTGTTGACTCTGACATGCTACAAAAGCACAAACAAAACCAACAATAAGAAGAATAATCAATTTATTTCTTTCACTTTATAGCCCTAGGGATTTGTATTTTTTGGCATACCTACAGTTCATATATAGGACCACTTAATTGCTTATAACAATAGGATCCACATGTGGAAGTGATCAATTGGCCAGAAATATAGGTGATTCCAAGAATGCTATGTGGTCTGGAACATATGAGGGCACAATAAATACACCCTTAACTGGCATTCTTAATGATAATGATTTCACTAGTCTACTATTCACAACACATGGATTCATGTTAAAAGGATTTTGGATAATCAATGTAGGGATGATTGATCCAATGCCAAGTGCTCCAGTAATGAGAGATCCAGGAACAGAATGCCCACTAGTTGCAGGTCATTCAACAATAAAGACTATGGCCCTTTCCACATGGGGTTATTACCATGGGTTACTGCGTTGTACCACTTAACTATTCTGCATGTGGGAGTGAATTAGCTTGGCTTTATTTTCTGTTGTTCTGCATGGAATCCCATGTTAATGCGCTGCCATGTGGTAGGATAGCACACTATTTGAAAACCAGAAAAAGTCTGAATCACATTCTGACATTGAAGCAGATTCGGATTTTCCCAGTGATGCGGAAACGTACATTTGCACCAATGTGCATTGGTGGGCAACAGTGGGTGGGCTATTTTTTAGTACCCCGTCTCCCATTCCATTCTCCATGCCAGCTGACCACCCCCTCCCATAACCACTGTCCAGCCCCATGCATCTCTGTGCACACACTTGCCACCCACATGCACCTCTCCACATGTTCTCACCACCTGCACACATTTCTCAGTGTGCATTTATCAGCCCCATGCACCCCTTTGCCCCCAATTGTCACCCACATGCACCTCTCTGATCAGGCTGGGAGAGGTATGTGTGGGTGGCCATCGGGTGCAGAGAGTGCCTGTGGGTGATAAGCATGTGCGCAGAGGTTCGTGAGGTTGGTGAGTGCATGTGGAGAGGTGTGTGAGGGTGGCAGTTGGGTGCAGAGAGGTACATGCAGGTGGCCATTGGGTGCAGAGTGTGAGTGGGGAAAGTTACCATGTTCGCACCTCATTTTCAGAAGGCATTTTTTGGGGGAAAAGTGCCTCTTATATGCCAGTAAATAAAGTAGGAGGTACCTATGTAGGGGCGGAGTGAGGGGAGTCGGAGGAATGGCCAGTGACGAGGTAGTGTGGATTCATGAATTTGCACTCCTCTGCAGGAAAATGAATCAAAATGAGGGGATGTGTGGAAAACAATCACAGAAAACCGTGTTATTTGAAGACAGTAAGAACAGATGCGAACCGCTTCTCGCGACTTCTGCGGAAAGGGTCTATTTTTCTTAAACTCTGTTTTGACCTGCCACTAATTTCTTGGTGTCTTGGTTTAGCCTTCCATAAAAATTGCTCCAAATGCAAGGGATTCCCCCTCACTTCTTGCCTTAGTAGGACCCGTGTTTTCTTTCATGGGGAGTGAGGATGCCCAACTCATCATGCCTGCGACATAAATTAAATTAGGATTAGTGATATAAATTAATTTGCTCCATTTAAGCATTAATTAAGCAAAATTGGACTTTATGTTTGCTAAGGAATGTATGTGTTATGTATTCTGAATTCTAATCTGCTACAAAGACAACTAATGCTTTGGTTTTGGGACATTAGTTTCTCTGAAATTTGTATCTTTATACGCAGTGCTATAAAATGCCTTACAAACATCTTGATTTGGTAGGTACATACCTGAATAATCCTCTTTTCCAATTGTTTTTAAAATGTCTAAGTTTCTGTCTCCTTCTCCTCCTGTTTTGCTTTGTCTTCAGGTTACTTCAATTGCTGCAAAATGCAAAAAGTACTCTGCATTCAAATAGCTCATAAGGAGAGAAAGGGAGAGGAATCTTGACATTCTCAGTAGACTCAGGCAAAAACAAACTGCTGTAGCCTCTCCTAGCTTATTTGCTCTTCCACATTAATAACTTTTATTAACTTGATCACACTCTGATGTTGCTTGGCCACATGTGTCCTAGTTTCCATCTGTGAAGTGTTGGAAGCTTCTTTTCAAGGGAGGAATACTTCTTTTTGAATTCCTTTAATTATGACAGTCATTTATAATTAAGTACAATGAGCCCACATCATGATATGGATACACTCTGATACTAAGGTTTTTGAGATTCAAGTTCTAGTTCTTACTGAGCTATATAAATCGCTTGGAATATAGTGTTTAGGTCAAGGAAACTGATAACACCACTCTATTCTGTTTTGGTCAGACTCCACCTGGAATTCTGTGTCCAGTTCTGGGCACCACAGTTTTGGAGGATGTTGACACTGGAATGTGTCCAGAGGAAGGCAATCAAAATGGTAGAAGGCCTGGAAACCATGTCCTATGTGGATCAATTTGGGGGCCTCGGTGTGTTTAGCCTGTAGAAGACAAGGTTAAGAGGAGACATGATAACTATTTATTAAATATTTGAAGAGATGTAATTTGGAGGATAGAGCAAACCTATTTTCTGCTACTCCAGAGACTAGAACATGGAACAATGGCTTCAAAATTCAGGAAAAGAGATTCCATCTAAACAGCAGGAAGAACTTTCTGATGGTAAGAGCAGTTTGACATTGGTATATGCTGCCTTAATGTGGTGGAGTCTCCTTCTCTGGAGGTTTTTAAACAGAGGTTGGATGGGGCATCAGCTGGGAATGCTTTGATGGTATATTACTACATGGCAGGGAGTTGGACTTGATGGTCTTTGTGGTCTCTTCCAACTCTATGATTCTATGATTTTCTGCACAGAAAACAGGTTTTTATGCACATGCAAAAAAGAACTTTTCTCCACAGAATAAGACCTGCACAGCACTTTGAGACATTAAATACTAAGAGAAAATTGCACAGAATTCTCACTAGTCTTTTATACTTCCTGGGTTTTTTTTTTTTTTGGTTTTTTTTTTGTGGGCTTTGGAAAGAAAAATTGCAAATATCCTTTTCATCTCTAATCAATAGCACATTGAACTGAGCACAGAAACATAATATCATACATAGCTTGTGAGAATGCGAAAAATATTTTCAAGTATTACAAATATCAAGCATTACAAATATTCTTTGGAACATTCATGTCCTCAACTGAAGTCCACTTTTTGTTTTTAAAAAATGCAGTCACAATAAGTGGTATCAGAAATCAGTCTTACTTTTGGAGTTTTATTTGGGCTGGTTACAGTTTTCACCATTGACATGGCATGTGTGATAAATGGAAATGGAAATGAATCTCAGACCATTACCAGTCATCAAAGAAAGCTCCTAACATTATAGCTGGGGGTAGGAGGAGACATGCAGAAGGTGATGTATGGGTATATCATGTATAACACCATCATACATGCACAAAGCTTATCCTCAAACATATACATTTTAATTGGCTTTAACAACCTGACTGTTAAAGAAGTGCAAGCCATCAAGACAAGTCACAGCAAGCCAGTGGCAGCTTTGTTTCTCATTCACTAGTGATTGGCCAGTTGATGATGTTTATAGAGTAATGGAAGAAGTGGAAGTAAGGTAAGCATAATTAATTTGATAATTGGCTAGGTTTGCTCCTGTGATTTCAATTGACCTCTGAACTTTTCAGGAACAGAATCTGACAGTTACCCATCACTGTCAAGTCAAAAGGATATAAGTAGACATGCTTGAACTAGTTATTTTGAAAAGATTTTGAAAAAGCATATAGTTAAGTATACCATGCTTTCAGGGTTGGCAAGGTAAGAACAGAGATGAACACAAATGTAAAAAGTGGTAAAGAGAGTTGCAACCTGTAATATCATGCAGTCTAATCTTAACTCAAAGATGTGCTGGTTGTAGGGATTTAGGATTAAGTACAAGCCTTCTTCTCTTCCAGAAATCCCCCTTTACCAGCAAAATCATCACCTGTTGACATCCAACAGAAAAATCTGCCAATAAAACTGCTCTTCTGGCAAAGATCTACTGGGAAACAGACGAAAGGGAGGGAGAGAAATGGGGTGGAACAGGTGAGAAACTGAGTTATGCCATTTCCAAACCTCTTCTACCCCAGGGAGACAGCAGCAATCCTATCATAAAGTCAGGCCAGAACAAGAGCAGTCTGAGGCCCTTTTCACACCTTACGTTGTTGTGGAGGCATCCAGTGTGGGTCCTGGCATTGTCTTTGCCGGAAGAGGACTGTGACAGAAGTGCTCCTCTCTACACCAGCTGCTTCTGGGATCCAGGAAGTGTGGTGGCCCCACCTCTTCCTGCTGCAGCACAGCCAGGTATTGTCCCAGGCTGTGCTGGGGAGGAAGCACAGCCATTGTGTTTGCAGGACCTCTGCAAGCAAGGAAAGTGTGAGTGGGCAGTGGGATGGCAACATGATCATCAGTCATTGATAATGAAAACCCATTAATGCTTGGACCTTCTCCTGTCCCTATGGCGGGTTGGGAGGGTGGTGTGGAAAAGACTTGAAGTAATTTCCAAGATCCTAGTCTGGGAGTACATTGAATTTACAGGTCCATTGGGGTGGGGGTCGGGAGAGACAAGTAAAAATTACTGGAGTGTAGTGGTTCAGAGGTGACTCCAAAGCCTGACTACATTGCATATGTTTTCTTGGTAGTGTCATTATTTGTCAATTGTTTTGGAGATCCATTGTAAAATTTGTGGATAATTGAGGGATAATTTATCCCTCAAAATAAATAATGATATACACAATGTTGTGTTATGAAATGCAAATGATTTTTAGTCAGCCCACCCATCCTGCAAAGAGAAAACTGAATTAGGGCTCTTGTGAGGGAAAAGAAGCTGTATGTGAACAAAGGGACACAGTAGTTGCAGTGAGTGGGAGGAAAGAAAAGTGAGGTAGGTGGGTAGCATCAGAATATGCCACAGATAAAACACAAAACAACCAATGACATCTGTGATGGCTGGAAATAGAGACTTGGAGATTACTGATCCACTGTGGCCTCAGCTGCTCTGAGGAGGGGGAGGGTAAGCAGTGCTTCAGTCTCCATGGCCATGACAAGTAGTTCTTCTCTGCCTCTTTGCCAACTCCTCTGCCTCTGAGAGCATCTCCCAAATATCTCCCAGCTGGCCTGGACTGACTGCTGAGGGGCACATAGGAAAGCCTCTGTGTGCAGGTCAAAGAAGTTAGGCAAGTGGTTTTGGAGGGGGCAGGGCTGCAATAACTGTTCTCTCTCTACCCACCCCCCAGCCAAAGACTCAAGGAATCATGAACAAATGAATTTCCAACCCCTTCATTGGGCCAAGTTTCCTTTAAATTAGCAGATGTCTGGTTGTGGGGTACTGAAGGAATTCTTATTACCTTCCGCAGTGCCCAAAGCTCCCCGCAACACCCCAGCAATCTCAGTGCTGACATCCTATTTCATGTCTGTCTGTGAGATGTAGCCAGGCACTTCTATGATCCTGCCTGCTTGCCACAAAAATACAGGACAATCATGCATGACAGCTTCAGGAACTTTTCAGTAAGTGGTGGGAAGGCTATATGGTTCAGCCTAGCATAGGACCACATGAAGATATATATACTACACTGGGGACATGTTGGATTGTAGCCACTGAGTGTCTTGTGGATGAAAGGAAGATATAACCCATCTCTACTTCTGTTACATTTGTGTACTTGCTTGCAAGATCATGAGACAAAAAGAACAATGACACCTTATTCCATTTAGGGAAACAGGAGAGGCATTGACTCCATAAACTCCTGCTTAGTGGCTTCCATTATATCTCCAATCATACTCAGCAAGTGAAAGGAACACTGGAGAATCCGTGGGCAATGGAAATACACTTGAAACATTGCTACAAATGGAGGGATAATGTACACAGTCTGACTACAGGAACGTCCTTCATACTTATACTTTAGTTGCCCAGTTTAATGTCTTAATGATAGAAACTTCTGGCTGTCCTCCCGTAATCAATACTATTGCGAAGAGGTGCCTCCTTTCAGCAGTGGTGTAAATTATCAGATATATGCAAATAGATTTGCTAATGTTAATTGCTTGGGTTGATGGGTGATTAATTTTTTTGATTAAGATCAATCATTCTTTAGGAGTCTTGCTAAAGCAATCTGCAAAGTGATAGTAATGAGACTTGCCACCCTGTTAGCATGCCTTAACTACCTATAAAGAATACCTATGATGGACAAAAGTGCTACACCATAAAAAAAAAGGAAAGAAAGAAAGGAGAAACAGTAAAAGAAAGGTGATGTTTCCATATATTTGTGAAGCAGAAGCAGGGCCACATTTGGCCATACAAGTGAGCTAGGCAGGTGGTAGTGGTGTAACAACTTGAGCAGCACACCTTGGAAACAGAATTCTACTATCATATGCTGCACCCTTAGAGTGGCCCTAGGATAAATAGGGCCCTTGGGATGGAAGGAATATTCGTCGCTATTCATTCACAGGTCAAAAAATGGATTTCCTGACAATCAGGAAATCCCACTGAGAAAGGGAATAGACCAATTTTCTCCTGGTATTCAATGTCCTGAAATATTGCCCAGGAATTACACTGCAGGGAAATACACATATTTTTCACACAGAGAGAAAACCCACATATTTTTCTCTACAGAATAATTCTTGGGCAATCCTTCAGGATATTCAGCTGCAGGAAAATACAGAGGAAGAATGTACCTTTCCCCCCGCCCACAGGAGGGACAAACTACCTTCATTATTCATTTTCATGTGTTGGGATGAAATAACTGATTATAATTTCTCTATAGGGCAATGGGCAAAGAGCACATCCTCCCTGTGGTCAGTTTCATAATACTGCAGAACAATGTTGCTTGTGCAAGACTATAACACTTAGCAGTGGTACAGGGCTTGCTGGTTCCAGAAGTGAACAAAAAGTCTCAAAAGGTCTCAAAGCATATATTTCACATATTTATAATTAAACTACCCAACACTACCCTGTTTAGAACCCTATTTCGAGATCTCAGTAGACACTGCATTCTCCTGAGGAAGGCATCAGACAGCATATTGGGCCAAAACATGTTGAGTACTTTAATTATAAATGCATACCTCTCGGCATTTTGAATTGTCTTTTTGTTCTCTTCTCCAATGGATACCTGCCAGTTTGTTTTCTCTTTATCATTCCAGAGATAGGGCTTAGGAAAGTGGTCATGGCAGACTGGGTATCTTCCAAAGTATGTTTTCCAAACTCTGCCCGATACTGATTCCAGTAAAGTCCATGGAGAAAATACAGAACTTCCTTGCTTGAGAATGGGCTGCTTTGTTGCCTAGTGTTCTTCTCATCTAATTCTTGTATGCCACTGCAATCTCACAGGCTTTCTGTAATGCTGTAGTTTTTTTCCTCAAGCCTTTGTCTCTCTTTCAAACTCAGTTCTTTCTCAAACTGAGCTAGTTTAGACCTTACTTTGACGAAAGGCTTCTTTCTATAAAGGGAGCAGTGCTTTCCATTGGATAGAAACAATTTTGAGGTTTCAGGAGAGTCTTATGTTTTCTCAAACGGAGAATTAAATTTGATTGTTCAACTTTTTGTTCCCTTTCTTCCTCCCTGCAGGCTCAGGGCCATTGTGGAATAGTCTGATGAGTCTAGTTTGATACTTAACAGACCTACCTTTCATACTGAAGGGAACATGCATACTGTGTGGCTCTAGCAGTGTCATTTTTCCTTAATGTTTTTTGAAAGCATCTTTGCCTGATCAAGAAACTTTGGTTTTGAAACCTGCAGAGTAGGTGTGGAAAGAAGATTGTAATTATTTATTACCTAGCCAAAACACACACAGAGACAGACACAAAACAGATTTCCTAACAACTGGAAATGTGTTGCACAATTTTCTCTGGATATTACAATGTCCTGAAATGTTGTGGAAGAGTTATCTGTGGACAAAATTCATATGGGTTTGCAGAGATATCTCCCCACATTTTTCTGTGTAGAAACTAGGGTTCACTTTGGGATGTCTGAATACCACGGGAAATAGTGCGGAGGAATATTCTTTTTCTTCCACAGTGGAAGAAAACTAACTTAAGTATTCACCCTCACATATGAGGATGAAATAGTCAAGGGTTTACATCCATATTGCAGGGTGTTTTTGATTTTTTTTTTTTTTTTTTGGATAAATAAAAATTACCACAAAATGGATTTTGGACTGATGAAGAAGGGCTTCATACAATAATCAAATAATAAGACCTAGAGAATTCGAGTTGGGACTTAGCTTTGTCAACATCAAATTACTGAGGCAATATGGTGGAACATCAAATTACTGAGACAATATTATAGTTCTGTTTGATTCAAAGGAACCAAACAGAACTCCAATAAGATGTGTGATTTTTCTTGAGGGAGAGATCACAGGGTCAACACATTTTTAAAAAACAGCAACATAACTTTAATATCCCTGTATCTTTCAGTTAGTTGTGGGATGCTTTGCTTACAGCCATCTTGAGTCAGAATTGTCCAGTACTATCACAATTGACAAAGACCTTCCAGAGTTTCAGGAAGGAGTTACTCTATCCCTACATGTAGATATCAGAGACTGAATCTCTGAAGTTCTGGATGCAAAGTCCTCTGTTGCTAACCTATGACTCTTCCATATTTCTTTCCTTTATCATCTAACAGGACTGTTTATAAAGTTCAGGAAAATTATGTTTCAGGACTCATGGAAGACCATTCTTAATGGACAGTGGGGGATTCTGGAAGCTCCATTTTTTAAAAAGGAGCTTCCCCAAGCTCTGGGAATTTGCATAAAGGGTATAATATTAAGCCATGCGTTCAAAATTCTCAGCTGTAACAATTATTCACAAACTTGGAAGTTCCAAAGCATGAATTTACCCAGTAGAATAGTTGTGGGGTCTGAAAACTGTGAGCTCTTGGCTTACATGCTACACTGCTTAGAAAAATAGACCTCCTATGAGTGAAAGAAGTGGTTTAAAACAACTCAAAGTAACATCTGTATCTGAGCTTTCCCACTTGCCAAAATGCACAATTTTTAAAAATATATATATATAAACAAATATAACATCTGGCTCATTCTCCTTGCATGATTAAAATGTGTGTTATGACTCTGTTCCTTGGACTCAGTGTACTTTACTATTTCACTTCTCCCTCTAACTTCTGTAACTCATACACTGCAAAAAGTGCAGATTAACTTACACAGGAGATATAAAACTGTCAGATATCCTCAAACCTCCTTGTGTACCAGTTTAGTGAAATATGACTGTGTTGTAAAACAGATAAACCTTAAACTAATGTCAAGATCCTATCTACGAGGCTCCTCTTACTGAATTAATACTTGACAAAATCATAATTTTTTTAAAAGTATACTGTAAAGCTTTGCACTGCAGAAGTATTCTTTGTATTGTCAATTGTAAATAATGTTTATTGCATTGAATGTAGATGGAAGAAAAATGTAATGATATATATTTACACAGAGAGAGAAAAAAATTAAGAAATGTCTTTCAAAATCAGGTCAGTGACAAGTCTAGTTCTGAGGCATGTGACCTCATTTTACCCAAATGCCTCTTTTCTTCTTTGTTTGTTTGTTTGTTTTTTTGGTACTTTCAAGTCAACTCTGACTCATGGTGACTCTGTGTTTGGGTTTTCTTGGCAAGATTTGTTCAGAGGAAGTTTGCCATTGCCTCCCTTGTAGATTGAGATAATATGACTTGCCCAAGCTCATCCAATGGATTTCTATGGCTGAGCTGGGATTGAAACCCTGGTCTCCTGGAGTTCTGGTTCAAGACAAAAGCACTACATGACACTGGTTCATAGATACTTTGTCATTCTATTCAGAATTGCTCCTAGTGTCACCTACCACTACTAGAACTACAGTTGTTTTCTTTACAGAGGGACACTGACCCAGAGATGCTGAGCTTAATTTCTGGTCTCAGTGTTGCTGCTGCTATTGTTAAAACAAACATACTTAAAATTGACAGCATACAAAATTTGGTAATGTAACTAAAGTATAAAAAATATGTTCTTGTTAATGTTTAATAATACTTTCTACACACGAAATATTGTTTGTTTGGAAAATACTGTTGTTATCTCTTAGGCCCTTTCCACAGGACATCATTGTCCTACATTGGAGATGGGAGAAGGATGGGTCCCAGATGACACTTATGCATGAAGTCATCCATTTCCCATTGTTCTCTTGTGCCCAGGAACTGCAATCACAGCACAAATCATTGATGGGTTTTACCCATCAATGACCAATGATTGCGTGGCCCTTCCACTACCCTCTTGCACTTACCTAAGCTACAGAGGGCCAGAAGGTTTGATGGCCATACTTCCTGCCCCAGCACAGTGCCCAGCTGCACTGCAGAAGTAAGAGGCATGGCCATCGCACCTCCTCCATTCCCACAGATAGCCAGTGTGGAGGGAAGCGATCCTGTCATGTTCCCCTCGCAGGAGAAGCTCTACTGGAATCCCTGTGGGATGCTGCTGGGATCAGGTAGAGTGCAGAAAAGGCCTTAGTTTCATAGTCTACAAGATGTCAGTTACTGAGTCTTGGACCATTAGAAATGTGGATTCATTCAATTATCTAGAAATCAGTCAGGATCATTGAATAAAGTGGAATGTGCCAAGTAGTGCCACTTTTTGCGATTGTGCTACTGTGAAGCTATCTATGATGATTTTATTCAGATGTCTTGTAAGTCCATTTGGAATTTTTCTGAAAGCACCTATCATCAGTAGAAATGCAATTATTTTCTTTTCCCAGAGGTGGTGGATCGCAGTTTGCAATTTTCAGAATTTCATAGTGTTTTCCCTTTTGGATTTCAATTATGCTGTCCCTCAAATTGCCATTTCTATTGAAAAACAGAAATCATAGAAAGGCAGAAGTGAATCTATTTGACCATCTTTTTGTTTAGACTGTATACAAGTCAACTGAGAGAAAAAGTAGCATGTGGTCACAAATTCTGTATAACAGCATTGTGGTGCATCACTTAGAAACTGTGTGCAGTATGTCTCTTGTACAGTATTTGTGACCATGTGCTGCTTTTTTCCCTCAATCAACTCAGCACCATCTTTTCGTTCAGTCTGTGACAGATGGCGCCAAGTTGATTGAGGGAAAAAGCAGCACAACCCTTTTCAATTACAACCAGAACCCATACATTTAATGCCTGGTCAAGAGAGTGGGCCACACATCCAATATACGGGTTCTCGTTGTAATTGAAAAGGTCAAAAGAGTGGATTGTTGAAAAGCGGACTGTCAAAAAGTGGGGGACACCTGCACAAAATGTCCCAGTAGGTTTCTACAGAGACCAATTACAAAACTCATTTCTTTATCCACAAATATTGAATTTACTTTCTGCTTTTAAAAACTGCAACACTCCAAGCCATTAAGAAATAATCCATTGCAGTGCCACTAGGGCTCACTGCAATTTAATGGAGTTGCAGCATTTTGCACAATGAAGGCAACATTTCACAGGAAGGTAAGGACGCCTAAAGTTTTCTTGAAGCTCAAAGTAGTGTGCTCAGGTAATAAAATTTTGTTGTGAAATGACAATTGTTTACCATCTGACCAAGGTAAGAGAGGAAGAGAGGTAAGAGAGGGACAGCAACTAAAATTGGTTTGGCATGATCAGTTACACTGAATACCTTTGAAAGCACATTTTTATCTGACATGATGTACAATCCTCTTGATAAATGTGAAGAAGGTCCCACTGGGCTTGCGACAGTGTCATCAATTATTTCATCCTTGCATAGAAGGACAAATAATATCCGTTTTTCTCTATTTCTGTCTTTCTACTGCAAGAGGAAACAAATATTTCTCTGTATTATTATCCCTGTATCTCAATATCTCAAAACAGTGGTTCTTAACCTTTTCTTTACTGGGGATGCCCTGTAAATACAATTTGTTCCCAGGGAACCCTAAAACTTAACTTAAGATTTAAATATTTAAATATAGATTTAAATATTTGAATATTCATTTAAATATTCAGATATTTGTTTAAAGTTGCTCATCAGTTGCTTACCCTTATCCCTTATTTATCCAGTAGACAATGCAAAGGAAAGGAAGTTTGTTAATGGTCTGTAGAGTTGCATGCCGAGATCCTTCAAGTGCCAGGAGAGTAAAATAAACTAGCATTTCTTAAAGGAAGGTTATGAATGGCATGCAGGCCTAAAGAATAATTTCTTTTGCCCTTTCCCCCAAAGCAGTGCCTGGAAAGTAAAGATCTTGGTGCTGCTTTGGGGAAAGGATGAAAAAAATGTGTTTTCCCTGCAAAGGAACATTGAGAGAGTAGAGAGGATAAGTCCTTCTTTTGAAAACACCTACTGTCTCTGCTCTTTCGGTGCGCCTTCAGAGTGAAAAGGTGTTTCTTTCATCCTTTCCCCCAAAGGATACTTTCCCTCCAAGAATACCCACAAGAGTAAAGGTACAGGAATACAACAGCATTCTTGTGGCTGCTTGGAAGCAAAGCTCCACCACACTGCCTGGCCCCGGGCTATGCAGAGTTGCAACACTCACCACCCAAGCCTGGGCTAGGCATTTTTATTTGTCTTCTGGGTTCTCCTCTCACCTTCCCACCTTCTGGTCTCTCTAGTGTACCTGCACGGTAGCCCTTGTAGCCGCCACAAAGGATGAAATACCCACCAGCTTGTCATGTCACAGCCATCATCACTGCAGCCTTTGAGGAATCCAGGACATGCTACATCAACCAGCCACAACTAGCCAGGACATTTCTTAGTCCCCTGAATCTGGGATTTTGTCCATTTTCTGGGATAAATGGCAACCCTACACAGATGCCCTGTGAGGGTTCTGTGGACCCCCAGGGTACACTATCTCAAAGTGTTCTGTAAGGATTATTCGATGCAGAAATGTGCATAGTTTCTCTGCACAGGGGACAAGTTTTTCTCCCACAGGAAATGGTGGGGGGGGGTCACACAGAATAACACAGACGCCCACACTAAGCAAATATAGCGCTATGATTCCATTTTAACTGCCATGCTTGCTTCGTGGGATTTGTAGTTTGATGAGACAATAGAGCTCTCTGACTGAGAGTTCTAAATGCTCCTCCCTAAATTGCCAATCCCAGGATTCCATAGAATGGAACAGTAGCAGTTAAAGTGGAATAACAGGGTTATAATTCTAGTATTAATGGGCTCGGCTATATTTCTGTACAGAATAATCTCCTACAGCATTTTGGGATGTTCAATGACGAGAAGAATCTGTACAGAAGTCTGACTGCTCTATTATTATTCCCAGTAGTTTCTACCAATGGTTGTGAAACTCTTTTTTTTCCCAGTGTGAAATGAATAGCAGAAGATATTTATTTGATCCTACAGCAGGCATATTCTTACAGACTGCTTTAAGTGACCAAACCAACCTCTTGGAAAAGAGCAATCTGCAGCATTAGCTGCAGTGCAGTGTCTCCGTATGCTCCTTGCCAAGGTTTGGTCAAAAAGCAAACTGCATATAGCATTTTCAAATGACGGTTGACTCTCTAGAAAGGAGACAGTTTGACTTTGCTTGTGTACTCCATCATATATCACTAAAATAGAGGGCCTTTTGTCAGTAAGGGTAGAATATATTTCATGAAAGAAATATATTTCATTCGATCCTAGTCATCAGAAGGCATGGCAGTGAGAGCCACCACAGAGTCCACTGGTATCAGATATTTCCTGTTCTAAAGGTGGTAGTGGGGATCACAATGGATGAATGATGGCAAAATAAATACAAGACAATAAGAAGGGATAATATCAGGAAATATATTTTTGTGTGTATAAACACATACAAGTTAAAAAGTGGTATCTTTTTGCATAATTTTTGTAAATCAACTCCAAGTCAAAAGTCAAAAAGATTGCTGCACAGACGACAGCACAGAGAAAAGTACCTAACTACAAAAATACATGCAGAACAAGTTTTGTGGATTTGTACATACCTAGTCATCATCATAGAGAACATCTTACCTCAGAGCTAGAAAGCTTTTCCATGCACAGAAATTGAACTTGGAAGCCTTATTGCCTCAGTTGCAATAAACATTATGAAGCACACAACAATTTTAGTTTAAAATGTTACAGGATTTTGATTTAGTCGGAAATGAGGATTGAATTGGATCTGCTTCTGCTGTCTACTCTTTCTAGGTATTCAAAGGAATTGTTGACAAAAGTATGATTCAGTCAGATTCCTTCAAACAGCAGGCTCTCTTCTATAAATCTAAAGTCATAGCCGCATTCAGGAAAAGCTATACCTTCAAGTACATTGAGGCTCTGACAGGTCATTTTCAATACATTAGCTAAGTGTTCAGTCCATGCATGATAGTCACCTACCTATCTGCAGATCAGAAGAAATGAGCAATGAAACATCACAGTGGATGTTATCTGTGTAGTTACGGAAAGATCTTTCTGGGGTTATTGACTTTAGATGTGTTCTAGTTCTCTTTGCTTGTCACCCCAAGCCCTTAATGTTAGAATGAATGAACAAAGATGTGCCTGGTTGTCATACAGGATGTCACAAGCCAAAGCACCAAAGAAGCGTCCACACTGTACTGTTATAGCAGTATGATACTACTTTAACCAGTATGATACCATGCTATGGAATCCTGGGGTGTGTAGTTTAGTGAGGAACCCAGAATTCCCCAAAACTACACAATTCAGGATTCCATAAGATAGACCCATGACAGTTAAAGTGGTATCAAAGGACTATAATAGCGTGGTGTAGACTCACCCCAAATACCAATTGATCTGTTGAACAAGCCCCACAAATAATTGATTTTAAACAATATTATCAGTTAGATCTTACATAAAGACACAATATTTAATTTAAAAATATTCTTCTCCAAGATGAAACTCATAAGATGAAGCAGTGTGGGGGTAGGAGGATGACCATAATTTATAAGTGAATTTATTTAAAGGAGCCAGGAAATGAAAATGAAAGGGCCTCTGTTATTATTAAGGAGTGTTAATAAGGAAATACATAAGACTGGAGTCTTGATGTACAACTAGACAACAAGAGGTTATGCTTGGAGTCAGGGCTATGCTAATTTGCAAACTCAGGTCCATTTCATTAAATGAGTGGAGAGACAGGCTGTCTCAGTCCAACAGAGAAGGATCTCATTATCCATGCAGGGAGCAAGAGATAAGAATCTTTTAATAATTGCTGGGAATTTTTTTGGTATTATGATATGGAATGCCAATTTATGCCTCTCCATGCAAGGCGGATAAAATGCGGCTTCCTCTGCAGTTAAAACCAATCCCCTCTGGCTGTTGCCATTAAGGACAGCAGGGGATTGGGGAGACTAATAGTTTTGCCTTGGAGACCAATGCTATAGGGCTCTATTATCTGCACATCATGTAGAAACCTGTTTGTTTACAAGTCACCAGAAACTTTCAGTTGGAACTTTGAGGGATAAACTATTTATGATTGCATTTAGAAGTGGTCTTTATGGCTTGGCTTGTACTCTATTAAAATCAACATTGGGATAGTGGCAGGGGAGGGAGGAGGTATATGTGGTTTTGAGCTGAAGTTTCTGCCTTGATTACAACGAGTTTTGTTTTGTGTATGTGTATATATATAAAATGAATATATATGTATATATAAGTTTTAGATACCAATTGTAGATGGCAGAAAGACAAGAAAGTAGATCATTCCCCATGCTTTGTCTTTCAGAGCAGAGATTACAAACATAACTGTCTGGGAGCTGGAAGCTGGACTATATGGTGGCATACTTTTGACAGTAATAGAAACAAACTCTGAATATGTGTGTGTGTGTGTGTGTGTTTGCATACATTTATACATATAGACACACACACACACACACACACACATATATACACACACACACATTAGCGATGGGCCAACTGAATCCTTGAATCCTGGGCAAGGATTCTAGATTGGAGCTCTGAATCCCTGTGCCAAAATAGGCAAACTGAATCTTTCAAATCCACCAACCAAATAGTTTGTTGGAGACCAGGATATCTGAAAACCTGGGTGACCAGACACACAAGCAGAGATGGCAAGTAGGTGAATTTTTCCCTTGGAGTAATAATGGCCTTTGCTAACAATTTCAGAAATTACATCTGGGGTTGTATTCTATGACATGTAAATTGAACATTTAATATTTAAGTTCAGCACTTGACTGGAAGCTACAGGCATGAGATTTCAAGGACAGATGAAAGATTCCTTTGCATAGGTCCCTTGCAAGCCTCTTTCAGACACAGTTCTGGGGTTTGTAGTTTTACAAGGTGTCACAGCCTTCTCTGCCAAAGTGTGCTGGTGTATCATCAAACTACAAACCCCAGGATGTCAGAAGGAGCTATGCAAAGAAAATCCAGTCTTGACCTGTATTATCTCTGCACTGTAGTGGTCCTGTTTACACCGGCAGGAAAATGTGGGATTAATCCACATTTTCCTGCCTGTGTAGAAAGGGCCTTCATGTTATTTTCTATCTGGGGAGATTCTGAGGCAAAACTATGACCATTGTCCTGGCCAGATTTCTTCAGAGGGATGTTTGCCTTTGCCTAGGCTTTTGCTAAGGCTGAGAGAGTTCATCTTACTCAAGATTATCTTTCTTTCCCTTGCTTTTTAAACCCTTTTTTAAAAAAGGATTTGAAAGATTCAAGATTCGTGAGATTCGTGGATTCCCAGAACCTTCTAGGGATTCAGATATGGATTCAGATTCCAAAAATTATGGATTCATCCCATCCCTAGATAGATAGATATGAATGAGTGATTGCATTAATAAGAATGGAAAACATTTATAGCATTGTTCACATTGAAAGAAACATTTTCTCAAAGCCTTTCTCCCCCTTTAATCTCAGAGAGAACTTTGGTTGGCTATATAACACAGATTGTAACAACCCCTAAAATGCACCCAGCTCATATGAAGCCAAGCAACACTGGAGTGGAGTGAGAGACAGAGGAGAAGCAAGGTGGGAAAGAAACTCTCCCTTTTCCCTCTCATTTCTGATGTTTCAGCTTTTAAGGGAGGGTGGGGTAAGGGAGGTGGGAGGAGGAGGAATCTTATTTGTCCAAAATCTCATATTTTGAGTATTAAGAAGACAAAGGTCCTTTCTACAGCCTACCGTTTCCTGAAGTTGCCAGGTGGGGATCCTGGCAGGCACTCTGCTGTGAGGGGAACATGACAGGAGCTCTCCCCTCTGCACTGGCTGGCTCCCTGCGGAAGGGAGCGTGGTGGTCATATCTCTTCCTGTGCTGAGACAGGAAGTGCAACCATTGCTCTTCTGTGCCTTCCACATGACAGGTTAGTTCAGAATGGTGGTGCAATCACATGTCATTGATGGGGAAAACCCATCAATGATTTAATCTATGATCACACTGGTGGGGATTGGAGAAGGACAGGACTGCGATGATGTCATGCAGAAGCGTCATAGTCCTGTCCTTCTCCCATCCCCATTGCAGGATGGGAGGGTGCTGTGGAAAGGGCCAGAGTTTGGAGTTTGGAGTATTCATTTCAGCAAAACCACCTGGAATTTTTTCCTTAGCCAAATACTGCCAAACTTACTATTATGCTCTTTTCTTTTCAATTTTTTACAGCTAGTTTCTTGCACACCACCTCCTTCTCCTCAGATTAATTGGAAATCTCTGGCTTTTATCAAAGATTTGTGTAGAAGTGACAATATAACGTTTTTCGCTTTGGAAATCAAGCACCATGGATATTCAAGGCATCTCTCCTTAGTCTCTTTTTTAACTGCTCACCAGTATAGTCGAGTCTATATTGAATAATGCTGGTCATTGAATTTATCAAGTGTCCCTATTTTGTTATAGAATGTGTATTTTACCAAGTTTTTTCTTTCTTTTCTTTTCTTTTTTCTTTTTGTGTGTTTGTGTGTATAAATTGTAGTACAGGATGTTTATAGCTGCATTGTTTAACACTTGAATCCAAAATCTAGGGCTGGGTTCAATGTCTTGGGCAGGGATGGGCATTCTGTGTTTCCTGAAGCTCTCCATCCCCTAAATCCTTCCAACTCCCATTATTTTATTTTTTTTAAGTGTAATTTTTGAATAATCTTTACCCCAAACACAAAAAGCTACCCAAACATCTGAAAGTATGCCCACACCATTGCCACAAGCACCCCAGATTCCTGTATTAACCTTCAGATACCTCTGTTTTCCTCTGCAGTCCCTCTTAAAATGGTGACAGGGAGTAATGTGATGTCACATCCTGTTGCCATCTTGAAAGAGACTGTAGAAGAAAGCAAGTATTGGGGCTTGTGGGGGAGGCCTTGGGGATGTCTAGAGAGAACTGGCCTCTAGCACCCACACAGTTGCCTACCCCCAATCTAGGGGCTATTCTTGTTAATTATAAGTTCTGGCTTGAGCGCTCCACACCTAGGATGCCAGGGGGTCCAGTTTGGATATCCAAGCGATACTAGCATATATTAAAGTTCACATAGCAATAACAATAGCATGTGTATTTCTATAGCACTTATCAGTGAAGTGCTTTCTAAGAAGTTCACAATGAGTTAGCTAATTGCACCCAACAAGCTGGGTACTCATTTTACCTACTTGCGGAAGGATGGAAGGCTGAGTTAACCTAGAGCCTGTCAGAATCAAACTCACATCCTTGTGACTGCAGTAGGGGCATTTAAACCACTGTGCCATCAGCGCTAAGCGAACAACTTAGAGAAACTACAAAATATATCTTTTAGTCCAGTGCTTCCCAGTCTAATTGCAAACCCAAAAGTGCCAAAGAAAGTCTTTGCCTTTTGTCCTTTACCTTTACAGTTATGGCAGGAATATTTTCAATTCATGAGGGATTCCCAATGAGACTTATGTTGAGAGTGTTGCAATTGATCCAAACTTTGACTGTACTTCAATAAAAAAATCTCAATAGCTGATGGCAATAGAAGGGCTAGATTGATGATCTGAAAGTACTGCAATGCCTGACTCCAACAGAGGGGTGTAGCAGATGAGGTGTACTGGTAATAAGGACTTCAGCTAACAGGTGGCAGGATTTGTGGAACTCCTTTCCACTTCTAATCTCCAAGCCTACAAGAATTACTAAACCACAACTTAATAGTAATTTCAGTCCAGGAAAGCAAGCTGATTTATGTGCATGCTCCAGCCAATATTGACTGTATTATTTTCTTTTATTAAAACCATTGATGTCCTGCACTAGACCATAAGGTGGGTGGCTCACAATTTTAACAATTTCTTAAAAGCTGAAATAAAAAAAGCTGTTTATTTTTATATTCTCTTTTTTCGTTTTATGCATTTTATTTTTATCTCACCTGTTTCCCAACATGGGTTCCAAAGTTGATTATAATATGGAATTCGTAGCCCATATTTCAAGTCAGTTTTCCAAAGCAATTTATGATACAGATATAATACAAAGGAAATAAACCCTAGGTATTTGCTAGGGTTTATTTCCAGGGTCCTCCATGGAAACCAAGGCCCTTTCTGCATGTTACCGGATCCCAGCGATGTCCTGCAGGGATCTTGGTAGAGTCTCTTCTGGGAGGGAAGTGTCAGTATCAAGGTAGCAGCTAAGCAGACGCGGAGGCAGAAGCTGGGTTTTATAGCTTTAGTAGCAATAAATCAAAGAGGTTACTTCAACAAATGACAGCATAAACAGGCAGCAAAGTCCCTGGAAAGGCAAACTCAAGCAGTTAGGTTGGACTGGAACAAGAGCCCCCGACATGGGCCGCAGATTCATGGTTGATAGATGGTTGTTGCCCCATGCCCAAACTCAACAGCGTCCAGCTTAAATAATCAGTTCTAGTCCAGCTGAGGCCAATCAAATGTCCGTTGGCTCAGCTCGCAGCTGGAGCCTCTCAAGACTGCTGGGCCGACTCATCAATCGCTTCTCCTGCAGTCGTTGAGACCTCCGGACCACCCCCTTCTCCAGTCGCCTCTGGAGAAACGTGGGGGGAGGGCCCACTGCAAACTCCGGACTGGAGTCAGAAACACAGACCTCTGCCTCTGGAGTGTGCACGTCCGCCACAGGTGCTGGCCTGGGCTCCGCGCCAGGGACAGCTGCGGAGTCGCAGTCAGACTCCTTCCTAGGCTCTGGAGGAGACCCCTCTCCAGAAGACCCCTCCAGGGGATCCTCCCCAGGCTCGGAATCCAAATCCGAATTGGGAGCGAGATCAGCTGGGCTCATGACAGGAAGCACAACAGGAGTGCTCCCCTCTGCACTGGCTGCCTGCAGGAATGGAGGAGGTGCAATGGCCATGCCTCTTCCTTCCTTCCACAGTGCAGCCAGGCACTGATCCTCTGCAGCTCAGGTAAGTGTGAGAGGGTGGCAGGAGGATGGCACGATCGCTGGTCATTGATGGGTAAAACCCATCAATTATTTGTGGTGTGATCATGCTGCCTGAGGACAGGAGAATGTTAGGGCATGGATGATGATGTCGTGTAGAAAGGGCCCAAGATTAGTGGATGCTTAAATCCCATTATGTGCAATAGTATAGTAAAATGGTGTCTCTTATATAAAATGGCAAAATCATTGCTTTTTGGACTGTTATTGTTTTGGAGTATTTTCAAGCTGTGGATACACAATTTGTGGATCTGGAGGGCTGATTGTAACCAGTGTTTAAAACAACAGTGACACCAAAATCAAAGTAATTTTTAAAGCATATTAAACACTAGAGGAAAATTTTTTAAAAAAATAAAATAAAAATAGCTTAGAACCATGTAGATGTAGAAATCTGGACAAGACAAATAGGCCCCAAATGCTTGAATAAAAAGCCAGATTTTAACTTAGTGCTGAAATGAAGGCAGTGGCAGTGGCAGGTGGGCCTTCAGTAGGAGGGATTTCCTGATCCAGGGCACCCCAACTCAGGAGGCTCTTCCATCCCTTCACATAGTGATTCAAGGCAGGAATTCTACAGTAAATATCAGGAATTCTCTATTCCGAGCATGAGAACAGCCCAGCTCTTTAGTCTCTTCTTCACAAAGGAAAGGAATGACTCCCATTTTTCTGACTTTCTTCCTGGCCAGATCTATGACCCCTGTACTTCAAGGTCCATATATATTCAGGACACAGAGCATCATGCAGCACTCTTACAGAGGATGGCTAGGAAAAAGACCCACACATTCTAAGCTCCGTTTTGTTCCTTAATCTATTCCAACAGTTCCAAAAGACATATGGCACAGGTCTAGCCAATATTCAGAAGAGGGCTACATGTTTCTTGGGTTTTTCTTGTGGGGGGGACAGTAGATTCTTTTTTGGGTTGTTTTTACTCCAAGACTTAGCTGTGTATGTCCCTCTACAATGTACAGTTGTAAATCTCTTCAAATACTTACTGAGTCAAGGGCCATCACAAAAATACATCAAATATATAAAACAGGGATCCTGGATGAAAGGTTTCATGGCTGTCATGACACAAACATAAAACAATCTGAAAGGAAAAGGTTCTGATGGTAAGAAAGATGGGAAAGAAGATGATCAGGAAGACTATTTTTAAAAAAGAAAAAGATAGAACACAGTCATGACAAATGCTTAGACTTCTTTTCCACAGAGCCTGTTTTAACTGCCCTCATCTTGAGCTTCAGTTGCTGTGAAATCTAAATATATACAACTCTCTCTCCCTCTCCCTCTGTGTGTCTGAAGTCACCCTATAGGAGTAAAACTGTTAGAGGCAGATAATGGATAGGAGAAACAATATAAGCAGGCCACAGGGCACATGTTGCTTAGGCTAAGCTTAGACTCACACAGGACCAGTGGATGTAAACAACTTCCTAGCAAGCAGTATTACAGTGGTACAACTATATAGTTATAGACCTTCCACTTAATGGTCTCAGAGCAGGGGTGTCTATGGCCATATCACATTACTTGCATTTAGATGCACGCAACATTTATTCCCTACTCCATCTTCCTTCATTCCATGTTTTAAAACTGCTTTTGCACACTTGATATGCTAAGGCAAGCAAACCTAACAAGTTGCCAACTCTGATTAAAGAGGGAAAAATTACTGTAAGCACACACAGTTTTGCAGTTTAAACTTACTTAAATCATGGCACCATAATAACTATGAGAATAACATCCAGTTTGTTTCTGCTGCCCTGATTCTAACCATATTTATAACCATCTAAAATATATAGAAAATACACAGGATTTTGTATATTTATAGTATACATAACATTATCAACATCTATAACTGAGTTCATGCCTGACTCACCACATTCCAACTATATATTTAAAAAAAGAGAGAGAGAAGAATGAAAGTGTACTGCAGCAATTAGTGTCAGCCCAGATGGATTCTAGCATGTCCTTGCTGGTCTAAGTACAGATATTTCGACTGTTTGCCAGTGTCCCCATCACTTTGCTCTCTCTGGGCGGTCTTTTGGGGACCCCTGGAAGACTATAAATATTGGCTCTGAGTTCCAGCGCAAATATCAGACACCCACTGATGGGTACAAATAGTCACTTTGAGCAGAACTCAAAGTCATATTACTTTACAGTCTCCTGTACATGCATGTGCACACACCACACAGCAGTGGAGAGAGAAAGAGAGAGAGAAACATATGCAGAAGCCAGCTGTTAAGTTCTATACCTGTAGCCTCAAACTGTTCCTAAAAACAGCCATTCTGTCGATATGGAGGATACCAGATGCCTGCCCTGAAGAGACAGCAGACTGATACTAAAACATTTTCATCCTTGGAGCATTCACCAAATCTTTGTATGGTTTCAATTGGCAAACACAAGTGGATCAGTGCAATGGGATCTATTTTGTGTGGATCCTATGGAATTAAAAAATACATATGAAAGTTATCATGAAGACATCTACTGACTCAATTTTCTTGCTAACTGAATTGACTTAAATTTCTAAATTGAACAAGCATTGCTTAGAAAGGAAGCAGGTGGGGATCAGGTTGCCACTCTGCAACTGAGATTGACACAGTCTCCAAATTAGAAGTAGGCAATGCTACAACTTTATTCAAGTGTTCCAGGATCTGGGTACAATAAATGTCCACGGATGGGGAGATGTGCATTGGTCTTGTCTGCCCACTTCACTACTTCTGTCACCCTGTAAATATGGATGGTACCAGCTTTATAAAAGGGAAAACCCTTTAGATTCATGGAGATATCAAAAAAGAAAAAAAAATCCTGAAAAAGAAAGGCTTCAAAAATCGACAACCCTCATGAATATGGTGCTGTTCCCTTTTCCAAGTCTTACTGCACTTGTAAGATGATGATGGAAATGGTGACAGAATTGACTGGGAGGGAGGAGAGTAGTGCATTCATTCTTTCAGAATCCAAATGATTTAAATAAGGCTAAATTTCATCACTAATTCAGATTCTATTCAAGGCCCTTTGTATGCGTGTGAGTGTGTGTGTGTGTGTGTGTGTGTGTTTGTACCACCTTTTTACTAGTTTGGGACTGGTAAGACAGGTTAACAACAATTAAAGCAAACATCTTTAAAAATTCACAGTCTACAGAAGAACCAATTAAACCAACATAACTTAGAAATGAGTTAAAATCTTAACTATAAAACAACAGCAGCAGCAACAACAACAAATAGCAGTCAAGCATGTTATATGAGGTTTGTTTCCCCTAAAATATAAATTCCTGAAGGTCTGCTGGAATAGAAAGGTTTTAAACCTGTTCGTGGGAAAATAGTATGGAGGGTGCCAGTCTATTTTCTTTGGGAAGTGGGTTTCAGAGCCTGAGAGCAGCCACTGAGAAGGCAATCTTCCATATTCCCTCCAAAGGCACCTGTGAGGGTGGAGGAACAAAGAGCAGAGCCACCTCAGAAGATTTCAAAACATGGGCAGGTTCTTACAGGAGAAAATACAATCCTTCAAAACACAAAACAGAAGCTTGACCTAGGAATCAGTGGGGCATCATCACATAATACTGTATGTTCCTAGTTGTGTCATTTTTTGTAATTCTGCTGTTGTGTTCCTAACTATTAGCCATATCATTTGGCTGCTTTATTAGCATGTTTGGAATTGCTCCCAGAGCATCTATCACTACTTGAACCATAGTCATTTTCCATTCAGAGATCTGAATCTCAATTTATATATCTCTATATTTCCTAAGCTTTTTCTCTATTTGCCTTCAATTTTTCTGTCCACAGGGATTGCTGCACCTATAAACCAAACTTCCTTTTTCTCGCCCACAGTTCTATCTGGAAGATATATACTAATTGTATATCAATATAAATCTTGAAATCACTTGAAGTAAAAATCTTATGAGGGGAATTGGGGGAGGAGGAGATGATGACAGTGATTTTCCTCTAGGCATATATTCCTGAAAAAATACATGTTGATATTTGATCAACTATGGCCCTTTCTGCATGTGGGGGGGGGGTGCCTGAAAACGGAGCTTACCAGCACTGTTTTCCTGCCGGGCAAGTCCGTTGCCATGAGGAGTAGCACGAGTTCGCTGCTCTGCAGTCCTCCGGTGTCCCAAATGGTGGCTTCCGGTTGGTGGAGGCTCTCCACCAACCAGAGAAGCTCGCCAGCCGAAAGCCCACCCCCGGAAGATCTGCAGGCATACACTTGCGCGTGCCTGCAAATCTGCTTCTCAGCGGGGAAGCGGCATGGCGCTGCGCACTCTGTGCTTTTTAAAAACCTCTAAAAAGAGGTTTTTAAAAAACACGCCACGTGGCTAGTTCCGGTCACTCCTGCATGGATTGAGGTGTGGAACTACAAAAGTAGTCCACCCCAGTCCACTCTATAGTGCAGAAGACCTCCATTAGAGGTCGCTCTGCACCATTTTAAATTCCCAGTGCGGAAATGGCCTATGATTTTTAAACAAGTACTTGGCTTACTGAAAGAGTCACTGATATTGATGGAGTCATTTTAATATTCTTGAAACAAAGAATTTTCTAGTCCTCCTCTCTAGAACTATTTCTTCATTCATCTACCTGTGTTTGTTCATTCATTCATTCATTCATTCACTCCTTTTTTCAGTCATTCAATTACATCTCACCTCATATAAAAAGATATGGGATTGTGGCGAAGGCAAGAAAGGAATTTTAAACAGTATGGACAGTATGTACAGTATCAAATTTCCATAGCCTAGTCAGACCGTGAGTTCCAAGGGCCAGCTTTTAATTTAACAATTGGTGAGACCTAGGAGGGCATTCCACAAGCAGGATGCCACAACAGAGAATGCAGAGACAATATAGTTTCATTTCATTTTAGCTGATGATTCTCATAAGCAAATTTTCCAATAAATTATCTTCTTTTTTTCAACTGCTGGGGAATTCTTCCCACTCCCCTGAAAAACAAAATCAGTGAGCTTCCCCCACCCTCAGTCTTTCTATCTACAAATAAGATGAAGAATTTCAGAGGAAAAACTTTGTTCAACTTACAAGCTTGGACAACATTACTACCCATTATCACTTTTGACACTGGGTAGCCTTCTCCCAGAATATTTGTTTCAAATTATAGCTGCCAGATTCTCCCAACCCATGGGCCATGTGAATGGGGGATTTTGGCATCTGTAGCCCAAAAGAAAAGTTTTCCAAGCTGTGCCTTTCCTCTTCCCACAAGAATTATGAATGCATCTCTGTTCACTGTAATACAGCTCAGCACACTGGGTATCTTGGCTGGTACACCCTCTATACAGCTCACCTGTCACAATGAAATGTATTTTTCTGGTGAAGAATAAACCAGCCATTTCTGCTTTATCCTCCTCCCCTTATTGTGAACATACAACAGAAATGAATCTGTGCAAGAAGGCTTGATTCCATCTCCATGTATTTGTTTCCATATGACAGAGGAGCAGGGAAGCAAAAGAAAAAAAGTTTGATACTAAGCAGAAGGTTGCTCCCCAAGGACATTAGATTACATGAAGGAGCTTGGAATACTTCCATTTGCAAATTCTCACTCCGGCAGTTAATTTGGCAATGACAGCTCCAAGAGGCCCACAAGTAGAAAATAACAGAAATGAACATTGGCTTTATGTTTGTCAAGGAAAGGGAAAAAAACTCTCTTTTTAACTATGCTGCCTCAAAATTTTCAACCATAATCTCCAAAACTATTACTTGACATTCCTGCCTGGGATACTCTCATGGTATTTTAATGCCTTTCCTGGCATTATTAGAACAAAGCTTGACAAAGTTGTGCTTTGGACTACCATAATCCTCTGCTCCACACAATTCTAGGTTTATAGACCAAAAATGCAATCTTACCAATATTTCCCTGTATTAGAACACCTGCTGACATAGAAAACTGTCTGGTACTGAGTCAGACATTTATTACAGATCTTTATTACTGGAGTTGAATATTATTGATACTGTTGGCAGCATCCTTCTGGGGTTTCAGAAAGGAATATTTCTAGAATTGCCAAAGTCTGAACCTGATTCCACTGTGCTATGATCCCTTTTCCAAAATTATCTCACAGATGAAATCCATGGGGTTCTCATATCATTTAAGACCTCTGTTCCCTGAGTAAGGATCACCCAGTCTTCCCTCTTTGTTTCTGAACAGCAATCTTTGCCCACTATGATGCGGAGTTACTAACTTTTTGATCAACTCTTCTGTATACCAAAGGCAAACATCCCACCTGCTAATAGCTGCAAATCATGCTGCTGTTACAGGGAGAGTTACAAGTCCATTTAAAAAGGTGGCAACTCTTAAGTCAGTAGGTGTTCATCATTTCCTGTGCAGAGCCCACTGTATACTTTAGAGCAGCTCCAGGTTTATGAGACTGGGAAGGCCACACTGGGCTTTCCCACTTCTCACTGCCATTAATCCTTTGCTTTTCCTTGATCCCTGAACCCACAGCCACCTATAGAGAATGGGTTTGTAAATGAAAAGGCTGCTTTCAGTGGTATGTTAGGGGCAGGACATGCAGGGCCAAACTGCTAGAATTTTTTTAAATTAGGCAGATAACATCTTCTACACCCTCCCCGATTTTCCTTTTCCATTTGAAATTAGCTGCAGTCTTCACAATAGCCAGGTCATGGGTGGATTATTCCAGGAACTTTATATTTGTGTGAATATATCTATATGAGGAGTGGGCAGGATGCAGAATGTACTGCAATGCACTGACCTTGATTCCCCCACCCAGTCACTTCCTCTCTCCAAATTCTGCTTATTTGAGGCAGTTGGTGTAGCCCCTGATGCGTCCAATGGATACAATATTGATCCTGGATGTTTCAAAGCCATCCACATGTGAGAAAGAAAGAGATGGATCAGTATATCTGCCTGCATTTTGGGAATCTCCTTCAGAACATGTGTAGGAAAACTGAAATGAAGAATGCATAGCATATAATGGTTAAAAGGGTAGGGATGGATTTTGATTTCTTCTTGAGTTCTCCTTCAGAGCTGCAGGAAGTGAGATAGTAAGTGGATGTCAACAGTGAGTAGGGAAAACAGCAGTACCACAAAGCTTTGGTGGTTGAGGAATCAGTCTTCACAGGTGTCTGATCATGGCAATCCCAGGCACTATCCTTGGTACACTCTTCTGAAGCAAAGATACCCCTGTGATAGAGAAAAACACATACTGAGAAGAAATATAGTATTTTGTGTGTGTAGGAAGCCCATTTTCTGCAAAAAAAAGCAGGGATTTTGTGTGAAAGGGGATCTCCCCCAGAATAATTTCTTAACAACACTTAGGGATGTCTGAGTACTAGAAGAAAATTTTACAAAATTTTAATGAAACAAAACAAAACAAAAAGTCACTGGTCAGTTGCATTCAGGGTTCTGACCTAATTTCTGTCAGCTTTTACTTTTGCTTCTTAACTACCCTCAACTGGTTGAAGAGTTTCATCTGTCATCTGTTGAGATTGTTCTTTCTTTTTGACTACAGATAGTGCCTTTTTGCATTCCTCTCTGACAATGTCCCTGGTTTCACTCCAGAGATCTTCTGATTCCCAATTAACTAGACTTAACAACGCAAACCTATTCTTTTTTACATTATCTTCAAATTCTACAGGGATGTTCTTCACATTGCATTTTGGTACAATGGTTGTCATGGTATGTGCTATAATCTCTCCTGGTCTTGTTTTTGCAGAGAGAATGGAGCTTCTCCATCTTCTGCTTTAAATTATGTAGTCTATTTGATTTTTATAGTGAATATCAGCTGATATCCTCTTGGTTGCTTGAAGAATGTGTTTGTGATGAACAAACTGTTGGCCTTGGAAATCAATGTCACTCTCTTTCTTCATTTCTTGATCCTAGGGCAAAATTTCCTACAAACTTTGATTCATCTTTCTTTCCTGTTTTTGAATCCAATCATCAATGATGGTTATGTACAGGATAGCTCCAAATTCAAATATTTAGGCTTGGAGGTTTCAAAACCTTTATTCAGGAACATTGAAGAAAACTACTGCATACCTGGCAGCTGCCAGGACTAAATAAGCATTGGATTCGCAGCACCGTATAATCTGTAACATTTCAAATAAAAACACACTGGTATTCTATTTGAGAGCTAATCATAACAACTCCTTCCATCACCCCTCCCATTTTCTCATTCAGCAGACCAACAATTGGATCTTGCAACTGAGTCTGTCAGTTTACACCTGTACTCTTATCATTATTCGTTACATTAGCATTTGCTCGTTCCCAGCACACTGTTTCCCAACAAATCCCATCACAACAATCCCTTTTTGGTGTGTGTTCAATTTTCTCCTGAACTCTAGCATATAATCTGTCAGTTTCTTCTCCTTCTGCTTATGTAATTGGAGAATAAACTTGGACTATGGTTATATTGATAGGTTTTCATTCAAAAACAGTTTACAGTGCCTCCTTCTGCTCAGTACTAATGAGTATTAGTTATGGTGCCACTGCTGTTTCTCTAGGAGATTGTCCTCTAGTGTTACCCCAACATGTGGGCAACTCAGGGGTCCACCCGTGATGCCAGTACCTCTGTGAAACAATGGGGAATATTAGCTCAAATGGGAGGCCTGCAAAAGGGAGGTAACCTAACAGGATCTTTTATACCTGTGTATACCAGTACTAATGAAAGAACACCAGTTATTCAAAGAATAATTGTTTTATTGGGGGGAATTAACACTCACATGCAAACAAGATCCAAGCAGTCTCACAATCACACAAGGCTAGCTGAAGGAAAATGGAGGAAAAGTTTTGGATAATGATTGTTTAGTGTGACCTGGGTATATTTACCTATCCAGAAATGAAGAGATGAAGTGATGTGGCTCAGACTGAGGGTCCAAGGGTAGTTCAGAATGGGAATCAGGGTACCAGAGTGAAAGCCAGTATGCCAAAGTAGTAACAGCTATCTGACTCAGAGCCAGGGTTTAAACACTCTTTTTCTACCTTGAGGGAGAAGGTGATAATGATTTTCTGGTAGATTAGATAATGGGGTCTAGAATGAACTAAGGGCCTTTGCATTAGGCGACAAAGGACTGATAGGAATTGTAATAGCTCCTTAATGGTGGAACAGGTGAGGGGACAAAAGGAGAGTTTCAGTCGACAAAGGGAGATGATCAAAGGCAATCAGTTGTTTCATGGAAGTGGTTTTGAGTGCTACTGTTTCCAAAGGGCAAGTTGTTGTAGGACTTCTGCAAGTCCATTATCACCAGATTTTCCCTTGCTATAGCAATAATATAATAGTAATAGCATTTATTTCTATACCGCCTATCAACTAGTGTTATCTAAGCGGTTTACAATGTATTTTAGCTAATTGCCCCCAACAAGCTGGGTACTCATTTTACCGACCTGCAAAAGGATGGAAGGCTGAGTCAACCTTGGAGCCTGGCAGGATCGAACTCACAAACCATGCCCTGAGGTCCCAATCTGACCTAGTTTTGCAATGCAGCTGTGCAGCCAGCTCCTCTTTGTCAGCAAGCTTCCCAGCCATATTAGTCAGTTTATACTTCATGCCAATTAATATTTGCCAATTAAATCATATCATGGAGTGCGGATGTATGGCCTAGTAATGCCAGTATTACTTCTTACTACAGCTGCTGTCCAGCAACTGTTTGGTAGATATAGTCTAGCTCCTCAGAAAAAGTCTTTCTGACAATGGACAGTCTACAAAAAGCAATATTAACATCAGCATAACCACCACCACCACCACAAAACATAGAGTAATGGTGGGCACAAAAGCATATCCTCCAACATTTCACAATGAAAACTTGGACACATATGGCCAAACCACAGTGAAGTGTGGTCAACATGGCAAAAGTCATTAAAGAGGAAGCTAAGAGAAGCTCCAGCCCTTTAATTTTGCCTGAGTCTACTGGAAAGAAAAAGATTCCACCCTATCCTGTCCTCTTCCATCCTGCTGAATTAGTTGAGTACAAGCCACTTTTCACTCTGAGCTCCATTTGCAGGAACTGAAGTAACCTAAGGCCAATAGAGGAAAGTGGGAAGAGGAGAGAGAAACTGGGGTGTTTTAAAAGTATCTGAAAAAAATGGGATGACAGAGGATTAACTGGGACTGTCTCTGTCAAATTGGGACTGTTGTAAGGTATGCAGAAGTATAATTTAGTAAACCGTATAAACCAGGACTAAATAGTTTGGCTCAAAGTAGGTAGAGATACTTGCACTCAAATGCCACCCATTGAGTTCACCAGGATTTATTTCCTAGCACGGATGCTCAGGATTGCAATCTTGATTGGATCATCTTCTGCTTGTGAATAGGAAACCTTTGAGCTTCTACTTTCAGGCTTTTTGGAGCTCAAAGCCTTGGATATTGAAACTAAAAAAATAAAGCAGCCACCAGAATTCTCTTCCTTCAAAAATCTCAAAACTGCATACTGAGAATTTTTGATCTGCTAAGCATCCCCTTTTATAAGTTACATGTTTTACTATGAAACTTTGCATCTCTTTTCTAAAGAATTCTCTTTTGCCCCTGCTAACTCATGGGAGTTTGATAGCGATCTTTTTTTAACCCCCTCTGCACTCTTTTCCCACCTTTTCAGTGGTGCCAAATCCATGTATACTTCATTTCCCAAAGTCATGCAGTGCCTAAGGAAAGCATTTGAGAGTGTTTATGGGCCAGCTGAAGTGTAATGATTTAGGAGATGTTTATAAATGTTTATACTGTACAGATTAACATTCTCCAGGGGCTTCATAACGAAGAGAGCTCCAACTGGAATCAGACCAGCCAGTTTGGGCTGTATGTGTATGAATGAATCCTGCTGGGCTTTACTCACAGGCTATTTGCATTGTTTGAAAGGATTTCCCGTGATCATGCTCTTCTGGCATTTTATTTTGGTAGGAGCAGAGAAAAGAATGGTGCAACTCTGGTGTGAATATAGGTTGGAACCAGCATACTAGTCGCGTGTCATTTGGGACAGCCATTATTAATCAAACATTACTCAAGACAATAGGATAAAGGTCTTTACTAGACTGCTGAAACTCCTTTGTGTTCAATTCAGCATTGGGGGAAAAATCCACTAATCATGATGGATGAAGACTCTCTAAGGACCAGTGCACACATTTGTCCCTGTGCAATAGGAAAAGAGGCACATAAATAGAGCGTTCTCTTTTAGTTTTTTTTTAATCAGAACAAAATAGCATAAGAGTCCCAGACCAGTTTTATGGAACATGCATTTAATAGTGAGATATGCACAGAGAAAGTAGCAGTAAGTTCTCTCCACTGCCCCCATCATTGCCAATCTCTGGAACTATGACTATACTGCACACCTACCTATTCCCACCAGGCATCAAATCTACACAGCATAGGAGCCCCAGTCCAATTTTATGAAACTTTCAAAAGTGAGATGTGCATGGACAATAAGTAGCAATAAATGTCCCCTCCTCCCAGGACTATGAATATGCCGTACACTTCTTGCTTCCACTAGACATCAGGTCTACATAGTCATGGCCTTAGAATAGAACATTTGCTATTGCTTACCAGTTGTTGAAGAGAGGTAATGGAAGGTGGATTCAATCTTATGCTTTAAATTCTCCCACTGCGTAGCAGAAAATCAGTATTAGGCCATTTCTGCACTACACTGGATAAAAACCTTGTATACTACCTTGAGCTTCTTGGGAGAAAGGTAGGATATAAAATGCATAGATATATAGTTTCCCATGGCCTGTTGTGTAGCTCTGCAGTTTCTCTTGGTGGATAGAGATGGTTTCATTTGTCCTTATACTCATGCTTGCATTACTGGGGATTTGCTTTCCCTTCTTTGTGTAAAAAGAAGACCGCAAATGACAGTCCTTTCCATTCAAGAAATTATTTAATGATTGAAAGCTCTTAGAGTTAGCATTTCAAGTTCCTTCTCATTCTGGGCAGCTCAAAAAGAGAGTATGATAAAGCAGAGATGCAACAAATCTCTCTTATCATTCAAACATGATAATTAAAAAATTGTACTCAGTTGGAAATGCGGTAAAGATAATGGAACTTTCTTTCATCTATGGTGGACATGCGAGAAGGCAAAGAAGTATTGGAGAGAAATTCAAGAAAAGATGGAAAAAACATTACAGATTAAGATACCACTGGAGCCTGAATTATTTTTATTGAATATGATGCAGAAAATTGAGAAAGAACAGAAAAGGAAACAGAAAAGGAGTTATTCTTTACATGGTCACTGCAGCGAGGCTGAATTATGCAAAAAATTGGAAAAGTAAAGATATACCCCGAACGGATGAATGGTTTGTAAAATTGAACGAAATGATGGAAATGGATAGATTAACAGGGATAATTCAAGGAAGAATGCAAGGCTTGCATAAAGAGAGTTGGAGATTAGTAAAGGAACATATAGAGATAGAACTTAAGGATGTGACAAAACAGGATGGAGGAGATAACGATGATTAGAAGGAGTAGGTGGTAAAAATTCGTTGGGAAAGGGAAGAATAAATAACTAAATAATATAAATATAAATTAATAAATAAAAAGGCTGACGAAGTTTTAATAATAAATAAATACAACACAATGGTGGAGGGAAAATATGTCATTAATAAGGTTCTAATTTATAAATATATTTTTTACAAATAATGATAGAAAGAAATCTAAAGGACAGTGAGAAGAGAATCTTAATAAATAATGAGGGAAATGAGATAAGGCAATGTGAAGGAAGTAACGAATGAGGAAGAATGAGTAAATAGGGGTAAATTACAAGGTAATTAACAGGCAGATAGTGTGAGAGATTGTCTGGTAGTGTGAAATGGAACATAGGAGTACAAAGACATAAGTTGAAGTATGGTATATATCGTGTTGGAATGTAGGGAATATATGTAGAAGAATGTAAGTAATTGTACGTGTGTACGAGTTGTGATATTTTAAAGTATAATGGAAAATGGAATAAAGAATATTTTTTTAAAAAAAAGTGTACTCAAAATTGATAAACATGACTAGCCTCCCTCCAAAAGGTGTGTTTTCCCTTACAACTCCTTTTCAAGATGAGCAGCCTTCTTTCTTTCAGAAAATGCTGTGTGATTGGTCAAACTGAAGAAGAAATTCTAAAATAAACCTTATTTTCTTACAGTCAACAGGCCCAAAGGTAGGTTGGCCTCCTGCAAATCTCAACCTTCGAGTTATTTAAAGTGACTCTTAAAAAAGAAAAAGCACAAGCTGTGGGCAAATAGAAAAATCTGAGGGTGCAGTGTTTTTTGGCCTGTGCTTCATATGCTACCAGTAGGACATAGATATAGGTGTCAGGGCCTCGGGTGTGGCCGTGCTGGCGGCCGCCGCTGAGGCCGATGCAGCGGCCGCCTCCGATGAGGAGGAGGGGGGCTCGGGCTCTCCAGAAGCTGCGGCCGACGACGGGGATCACCCGGACGCCGCAGAGGACACTGGCTCCGACGGGGGTCTCCCCGGCATGACGGAGGCCGCCGCCGCCGAAGGGGATCATCCCGGTGTTACAGAGGCCGCCGGCCCGGCTCCCGTGCCGGGGGGCATGGCGGGCGGTGACTCGTCAGAGGAGGCAGGCCCCAGGCCCGATCCCGGGGCGCCGCCTACTCGTGAAGCCGACCCTGAGGAGGCTGAAGCCTCCGCTCCGTCACCAACGTTCCAGTGGCGGCGGCGGCTCAAGAAGGCCAGCTGCCGGTCCTGGCGGCTGCAGGAGAAACACCTGGGGGCTGGGAGCTCCCAGCTGTAGCGCAGCTGTGAGCCCCAGCCCCATGCTTGAGCTGGATTGGCCGCCGGCAGCTCAAGGGGTCTTTTTAAAGCAAGTGCGGGACTGGGAGGGGCACAGAGCAACAACCGTCGGCTTTCCGTGCGTCTGTCGCCCGTGCCCTGTTCCAGCCCAGCCTGTGTCTGCGTCCTGCCGCCCGACCCTTCCGAGACCCAGCCCCTGAGTTTAGGTGAAGTAACCTCTTTGTGTTCCGGGTGAGGTAACCCGTCGTTATTTTCTGTTGAGGCCTGCTGCCAAGGCATACTTTAGTTCAGACAGCTTGTGTTCTGCAGTACCTCTGGACTGTATTAAACGCTGCTTGTGCCCGCCTCCGGTCCGGCTCCTGCTTGACCTCAGCCAGCGCTGACAATAGAGTACATCCACACTACTCTATTATAGCACTTCAATTTCACTTTAACTGTCATGGTTCTTTCATATGGAAACCTGGGCCTTGTAATATGATGAGATTCTTTAAAAAAATTCCCTCATTCACAGTCTTAAACTACAGTTGACCATCCACATTTGCAGGTTTAACTTTCATGGATTTGATTATTTGCAAGTTTCTCCAACTCCTGCCCTCAAGCACTTCTTTTCCAGGAAAATCCTCCCTCTCAGTAGCTCAAATCAGGCTGCACAGCCCTTTAAAAACCCAACTCTGGTCCTTTTCCTCTTCCACCAGCCACTGTCTGGCCAGCTATCAATAGCTCACAGCCCAATTTCTCAGCACCATAGATCCTCGCCCAAAGTCCACACATATCCAAGGAAGGAAATAGGCAAGAAAGAGGAAGCATAGGGCACCATCCAGATCCACCCCCTTTTCCTGACCTGGTTTGGACCCTGGGTCCCCACTCTAACCACTATGCCTCAGGCGTCTTCCCACAAACACACACACACACATTTTGATATTTGGGTTTTCTCCACTTTTGCAAGAATCCTGTACCCCTAACCCTAGCAAATGTGGACAGCTAACTGTATAGTGTTGGAGCTCTGACATAGAGAATTCTAAATGTCTCACTAAACTACAAATCCCAGGATTCCACAGAATGTAGCCAGGACAATTAAAGTGATATGAAACTAATATAATTGTATAGTATAGATGCACCTGTAGTCTGGACAGGATGTTGGACTTTCATAACAATTATTGTATTTGAATTATAAAATAAAATTTATTCCCAGTACTTTTTATGTATTGTATTATCCTTACTGTAGCTATGAAATTTATACTCAAAAATATTGTTACAATTTTTAATTACTAATTAAATTATTATTATTGTTGCTGCTATTTTTATTTTTTTATTTTATGTTTACTCTTAAAAATACTACTAGGTTTTTGTGCCCTCAAATTTTAACTTAAGTGATAAATATGCCAATAAAGATGTATGTGTCCTTCTTGGGAAAAAAAATGCCTTTTGTATCTGTCATGTTAAAAAGGACCCAGGTTCTTTGATAGAATTATTGATGGAGCATAACATATAGAAGGTTGAGAATCATCTGTGCTGTGTTAAAGAATAATCTTTTCTCTCCTTCTAGTTTCCAGTTCATCATTACCACCAATTGTGTTAACCCTGCATGACAAAGTAGCTAAGACCCATATGTTTTCCCTCGTATGAGAAAATAACTGATTCAAAGAGAGTCAGGAGACAATTTTCATTGGGAAAAGAACAAAGGTGAAAATAGTTAAATCCTCCCAGTTCTGCTAGATTTCACTCTCTACCTCAGATATTATTAAACTAAAGGAAGGAAGAAGATCATGGTTCACCCAAGTCCATTTCTAATTTGGCACTGAGTCTCAGGCTTACATATTACATCAACAATAATTAATATTTCACACTGAAGTGTCTGCAGAATGGGCACTTTGACAGGGTTGCAGAGATGGCTGCAAAAGATACACAGGATTAGGCTAAACTGCATGCAAACATCTGTAGGATAGATATTCATTTTCTTTGAATTTTTTCTAAGAGCTTTCCAAAATTCACTCATTTTTAAATATGGGAAGAACTTGAGGTTTAAATGTTAAAACTGAGAGAAGTTAGAAAGACCTACTTCACTCCCCCCCCCCAAAAAAACCCAAAATATATTTCAGTTGAGTGGAGAGGCTACACACAGTCAAGGAGATCCAGCAGCTTCTCTCCTGAACTAGAGAGACCCATGGTTGGCTGGGCATCTGGAGGCTTCCCTGTGCTAGATAGATAGAAGCAGAGGAGGGAAGAAAGTAAAGACCACAAACTGGCAGAGTGGATCAGGATAAGGGGACAAGATGAGGTGGTCATGATAGCTACTAGGCAGATTTAAGCAACTGCTGACATAGCTGGTCTGGTTTATCTGAACAATTTCTATAGATGATCTTTGGTTTGTTGGCTGTAAATATCAAAACACACAGGTGATTGGATCCAAGACCACTTGATCTAAGCCATGGCCCCCTTGTAAATGATTCAACAAGAGCATACTGATTCTTTCCTCCTCCTTTTAGTGGGAGATAATGAATGTATCAAGTTGGCAAATGGTTAACCCAAGTTGCAGTATTTAGCTCTTCCTTTCCAGGTGAAGCTTAAAGATTTAACCAGCCAATCAGAGGAGTTTGGTTCTTTAAAGTCTGGCTTTGGAGGCCTGTCTGTGTTATTGAGCTAGGATTACTACCTCTGTTTTTTCTGAAAGGCACGTCATCTTTGATAGATAAATGGCAGGCAGGCACAACCCTATCCCCTCCAGAAATAAAATTTCTGTATGTATTGAATTAATTATTTCAGATCACTGAGAATTTGTTTGTGATAAACATTTCTCAAAAATTTATACTTCTTTCACAAATCTGATAGGGATAATTTGAGGTATAAAAACATATCTTTTTAGGGAAAAAAAATAAACTGACAAATTTACCCATCCTTAAGTGTAATTATTCATGAATATGGGATCACAACCCTCATATATTCTACTTCCCTTGCTTCCCTATGAGTTTACTGTAAAAAAGAAAAAAAAAACCAGTGAATTCTATCTACTTGTTCACTTTGAAAAGACTGGCGACAAATAAAGATGTAAAACTGTACACACAGATGCTCCCATTTTAAATCATTGCATTCAAAAGGGCATTAATTTCAATTAATGATGGTGTTACATTAACAAAGATGATAGTCAAATAATTTAAGAGCTCTTTGCTTGATTAAACAGTGCTGTTTTAGCTCCTTGATCAATCAACCAATCAATTACCAAAAAGAATGTCAGTAACACAGAATTTTGGTTTTTTTTTTAATTCACAAATACTTGAGACATGTTTTATCTGTCCTTCAAATTGTTGAAGGGAGACGGTTGTTTTGTCTTAAGAGAAATTTCAGTAGATATTCATAATTCTAGAAAGTTCCTCCAGTTTATCCAAAAGCTATGTGATCTTGGCAAGGGATCTGGATTGCAAATCAAAATTGATAAGAAGTTAGTCAGGAATCACCTTGCTAACTTAAATGAGTTCTAATCTGCAAAGCCAGATAAACTAAATCCCAAAATATTGAGGGAAACTGCTGATATTTTATCTGAAGCACTTGCCATCGTTTTTGAAAAATCTTAGAGAACAAATGAGGTGTCAAAGGACTAGAGAAGGGCAAACATTGTTTTTGTCTCTGAATACCAGGAATATCAATACCAGGAAAAATATTAGAATGGACTAGACAGCAGTTCATCAGGAAGTATCTTTATGACAGTACAGTTATCTGTAGAAGCAAGTGTGAGTTTATCAAGAACAAATTCTGCCAAAGTAATATCGTTTTTCAGTCCGTCCACTAGTTTAGTAGATGGTGGGAAAGCTGTGGATGTCATTTATCTGAACTTCAGCAAAGCATTTTATAAGGTCCCCCATAATATTTTGATTAGCAAACTGATTAAATGTGGAATAGATGGGAAACACTGTCACATGGATCCATAATTGGTTGGAAAACCATATTCAAACAGCCATAATGAATGGCTGCACTTCAAACTTTGATGGAGGTCTCAAGTGGAGTGCCACAGGGTTTTCTCCTAGGGCCATGACTGTAAAATATTTTTATCAATGACTTACATGGTGGAGTGGAGGGAATACTTATCAAGTTTGCAAATGACACAAAGCAGGGAGGGGAGATAATACATAGGAAGACAGGAACAGAATTCAATTGGGCAGAAATTCGACAGAGACAATTGCAAAATTCTACATTTAGGCCACAAAAACCAAATGCACAGGGATAGGATGGAGGAATACGTGGTGAAAAGGACCTTGGGATTATTGCTGATCATAAATTCAACATGCTGCAACAAAAAAGGATGTTATCTTAGCCTGCCTTAACAGAAGCATAGTTTCCAAGTTAAAGAAAGTAAGAGTCCTGCTATATTCTGGGCTGGTCAGGGCTCATCTGGAGTTCTGCTTTCATTTCTGGTTAGACCCTCATTTGAAAAAGGATATAAACAGGTTGTCATAAGCTCAGAGATGGGAAACAAGGATGATAAAATGTGTGGAGAGCAAAAGGTTTGAGGAAAGTTTGAAGGAGCTGTGCTTTTTCAGCTGGGTGAAGAGAAGATGAAGGCATGATTAGTCTCTTTAAATACTTCAAGGGTTCTCACAGGGAGAAGAGGGCAGGCCTGTTCTCTGCTTCAAAGAGCCCTTGTGGCACAGTGGTTAAATGCTGGTACTGTAGCCACAAGGTTGTGAGTTCCATCCTGCCAGGCTCTAGTTTGACTCAGCCTTCCATCCTTCCATCGGTCAGTAAAACAAGTACCCAGTTTGGGGGCAATGAACTAACACACTGTAAACTGCTTAGAGAGCATTTAGTTGATAAGGGGTATAGAAATACACATGCTATTTCTATTGCTGTCTCAGAGGGTAGGGCAAAAATCTAATGGTTTAAAGTTAGCAGAGAGTAGATTTTGGCCTTTTCCGCACTCTGTTTTTGCAACGGGGCAGAGCGTCCTCCAGCGAGGATGTTTGCACTTGGGGGCAGACTGGGTCCGGACTACTTTCTGTAGTTCCAGACTTCAGCCTGTTCCAGAAGGACCAGAAGTGGTCGCTCGCCGTGCTATTGAAAGACCGCTTAAAATAGGTCTTTCAACAGTGCGGCACGCCCCACTCCGTGGCTGCACTCCAGTGTAGATTTGCAGGCTTGCACCAGCGCAAGCCTGCAGATCTTCCAGGGGCGGGCTTTAGGCTGGCAAGCTTCACCAGTTGATGGAGAGCCTCCACCGACCAGATGCCGCCATTTTCGTCCCTGGAGCAGTATGTAGTGCGGCCACACACTGCTTCATATCAGCCTGGATCCTCCGAGGGAGCACGCCAGTCCAGCAAGTAACAGAACAGGGTGTTTTCTTTGCCAAGTGCAAAAAAGCCCTTTGATTGAACCTTAGAAAGAACTTTTGATAGTAAGAGCAGTTCTACAATGGAGTCAATTAACTAGCGAAGTTGTGGGATCTCCTTCCCTGAATGTTTACAGAAGGAGGTAGGACAGCTACGTGCTAGGGATGCTTTAGCTGGAGATGGGATTGGATTCAATGGTCCACAAGGACCCTCCCAGTTCAATGATTCTAAGCAAATCCATTCTACCCCCAGCTTGCAAGAAACTGGTTACAATTAGCCAGTTGTACACAACTTTTTTCTTTTCCCAACTAGATTACATTAGAACTGAAACTTAAGGAGGGATAAGTCCACTTGTTTTATGAAATGAATTTACTTTTATAGTTTTGGGGTGAAACTGCACTAAACAATGAAGGAGGACCATCACATAGTTCAAATGTTAGTTCAAGCTGTGCTTCATGCTGCTGCCTTGTGCTCCCCAGTGGGTCTTGAGGTAAAGATGAGGTATGTCCTGGGTTTGTGTTTGTATTTTTTAAAAAGTAAATACAAAGTTAAATATTTTAATTACATTTTGGAAATTGGAATATAAAGTGTTACCTTTAAAAAATTATAATTATAATGGTGACTAAGTATTTTTGGCCCTTGTGTCTGTAACTGTAACTTAAACATTTTAAAACAAAATCCAAAAACCACAAATGAACAATACCTTTATTAGCCAACAAAAATACATGAAATGTATCATGTAAACTTTTGAAGCTCTATTGGCTTCTTCATTAGGCAAGAGATTTTTTTTTTAAAGTCATATAGGAGAAGAAAAGAGACAGCGGTGGAGTTGCAGGCCTACATTTTGTATTAGATGTTATTTCTGTTGTTGTTCAGTGAAGGTAAAGGCCACTTTCCTCTTGGCCTTGTGGGGACCAAGACAAAGAACAGTAAAATTTACACTCTATTAGCAGTAAATTTTTAATTTTAAAGTAATTTTTCTAGCCTTGATTCACTCTGCCTCAGTATACAACAACCTCTGTAATATTTAGTGATGAGCAAATTTCCCCCAGTTGTGCTGTTATTCTTCTACTCTGCTGGCATCCCTTGAGTTTCCCTTGTCTTTAGGCAAGAATTAAGGTTTTAGGAATGTTAATAATAAATTGCATACACATGACCTCAAATGCTAATATTTAAAAAATAAACCACAAACAACTGTGTCCCAAGATAATGCTTACTCTTAAAACTTTTAAAAACTGTTTTATAGGATTACAGCAAAATACAGTTGCTAGGGATGGAGGCAGAGGAGTTGTAAGTCCTACAATTAAAAAAAAAACAAGAAAAAATAAAAATTAAATTGTAATAAACTAAAAATATTAATTGGGGTTGGTTTCTACGAGCTTTTTTTAAAGCAAGTAGTCTATTTGATTTGGCTGTGTGTGTATTTTCTATTCTTCAGGAGCAAAATTGTGCATTTTTTTATCCTACAGGAAGGAGAACGGGGCAAATAACAGTAAAATAACTATATCAACAGCTAACAAGAAACAATGATTTTACTAAAAATGTGATATTTATCCTGCATTTCAAGCAAAAATGTTTCAGATATTTTCTCACACTCACCATTATCATTTTCTGGGAAAATTTATCTCTTTTTCTGTTTCTGACCAGCAAAACAAAACAGCCTGCGGTCTTTATTAACAAATTGAAGTCTGAAGTAGTGTCTTGCTTCAACACTACATAGAACAAGAACAAAAACAAAAAACCTTCTGATCTATGGAGGTCTAGATTATGGGCAGCATGCTGTAGCCCTGCAGATGTTGTTGGACTCCATACTCTCCAACATTTCACATATGAAAACTGGGACCTACATGGACAAGCAACATCAGAATGTGGGGCCTTTACACACTATAGTGTTCTAGTGCTATTATTTCACTTTCAATTTCCTATGGAATCCTGCGGTTTGCAGTTTGGAGAGGGGCATTTAAAATTCTCAGCCAGAGAGGTCTTTGGCCTCAGTAAACTACAAGCCGCGAAATTCTACAGGATGTTGAAAGTGAAATAATATAATAGTGTATTGCAGAAAGATCCACAGTCAAGATGACAAAGGGTTTTAATGAGGAAAAACACACAATCTTTGGAGATGCTGCAGCAGTTTTTGCCTGAGTCTACTGGGAATAGCAAGACTTTATTTCATCTTCTCCCAAGTCCCATGCTGAGTTAATGGGACACAAACTCCTTTTGTACTTTGAATCCAGTTTGCAGCAAATGACTTGCTGTTGAAAAAGGGGGGAAATGGAAGGAGGAGAGAAAAACTGTGACATTTTAAAAGTATCTTAAAAAGCTGGTCAACAGAAGATTAATCAAGACTATCTCTGCCCAACTTGGACAGTTGGAGGGTATAGGACTGCAGCTTCGACTGCAAAATGACAACCTGTCCATCAAGGTTCTTCAGCTTCCTACCTAGACCACTGCAATCCTTTCTGATCTCTTGAAGGCTGTGCCTTATAGTGTTATTGGTTCCCACATGGACCAAAAGGAAGAGGTAACACTTGATGGGCTTGACCAGTTTAGTCAGCCAAGATATTATGGGATATCCTACCAGACTCACAAACCACTGCTTCTGTCCTCAGTATGTGTGTGTATGTTGCTCCCCAAATAGGAATTCTGCTCCTCCCTAATTTTTTTTCTTCAAAGTTACCAAATTTCACTCAACATTTAGAAACAGATTTTAGGCATTCAGACAAAAAAGGTAAGCAAAGTTACAACAGAAATGCAAACACAGGAAATATAAGAGTGATAGACGTGAACAATTCTCAGTGTCTCACTCTGCAGTGCTAAAAATCTGACCCTGCTTCTCCTCCTCCTCACTGTTGTTAATAATAATAATAATAATGATAATAATAATAATGATGATATTATTATTATTATTATTAAGTAGGGGGCAGAATTCTTACTTGGGGACATGTATTCATTTTGCCTCCTCCTCAGTAACTACATCCCTGATGACAGGCAACCAAGGACACAGACTTTTATTAAGCCAGTAAAGCAATGAATAATAAAGTAAATGATTGACACAGAATCATGTATAAAGCAAAAATAAGAAAATATTTTTTTAAAAAGCAACAAAAATGCAGCAGGTGAACTATACCAAAGAGATCTACAGTACTTTGAAAGCTTCAGAAACTTGTTAAAAAGCAACAGAAAATCATTAGACTAACTGCCAGGTAAGTCTCCTTGGGAGGGCATTCTAAATGGATGACACCACCACTGAGAAAGTCTCCTGCCTGGTACAAACAGCAAACTTCTTAAGGCAGGGACCCTGGATTGAAGAGGAGTTTGAATCTCCTTACACCCCTTTTTTTTAAAAAAATATTTTTATACAATTTGACCAGTATGCTGCTTAGATACATGTTTCTGAACATGCATATACTCATACCTGTTTCAATTGGCAATCCTATCTCAAAAAGCTTTGTAGATTTAATAAACTAGGCAACCATATCTATGCAGAAACTTCTGTTTTGATAAACTGACTAGATGAAAAGATTATCTGGCAAGAACATAATCCTGTGTAGTGATATAATTGTTTTTCAGTATGATCGGCAAGGTATATCACTTCTAGTTAGTCACTGTTCTTGGCAATTTTATTATATTTCACTCCTGAACAATGAGGTTTTATGACCCAGATAGACCCACTAGTCACACTTTCACTGGGAAATTGGCTTGCAGAGCAGAAAAGAATTACTGACAATTTATTCTGGATCAGGGCAATTATTTAAGAGTGACTAATTGAGCTTTAGGTTCAGTGATTTTTGCAGTTTTGAAATCCTGATTCCTATTTCAACTAATTTATTTTCCAGACATAAGCTGTAGCACACAATTCCAATAAATGGATTTAGGAAAGAAATATTAAGAACATTCAAATGCAGTAAATAAAGAATCATATATAAAGTACCTACTGGGTCATGTCTACTATATCTTTGTGGGAAAGCTTGGAAAATTAATTTCTATGGACAACATCTCCCAGAATCTTCATCCAGAGGCTTGGTTGAGGATGCTTGGAGAGGTAGTCCCAACAATTGTTTACCTCCAGCTACATTTTAAATTATAGTTTGGAGGAAAACCTATAGCTAACACAGTCTGGCATACTGGCAAGAAAGCTAGACAAGAGTTATACAGATCTATGTACAAGCTCCTTTTGAGCTATTACACTCACTTGGCTTGGTGAGGAACAGCCACTGGGACAGTCAAAAACACTTCTCTCTTCAAAAGTGGTGTAGTACTAAATTCTGAAGTCTAAGTACACAGCCTTTACTGAGGTGCAACTCTCTTTGGTACCCTTTTTGTTCAACTTGAAAAAAAATCATAGACTGGAATTTGTTACTGGACAGGTTCTGCTTTGATGTTTTCTTTCTATCAGGAAAATATTCATGCCTAGCTTCAAAAAGAACCAGCCCTGGGGTGCAACTTTCTTGCTTGAGCTACTAGAATCCCTTTCCTAAAGCAACAACACAGAGTCCAATGGCATCTTAAACAATAACAAATAGCCTAGTAATACCTTGAAGGCTACCATGTTTTATTTGGCAGTCCACACAAGGCTGTGCCAAAATAAAACTGGTTAGTCCTTGTGGAGCTCTGAGACTTTCTGTTTTTGTTTTTCTTGTAGCAAACTAACATAGCTGTTCTACAGAAATGTTTCCTACAAGGATACTTTGCCCTTTAGTGTACTGTGGTACTTGTTCCAGTGTGAATTGCTGGTGAAGAGGGCACTTTCAACTCTTGGATGATGGCTGGAAACAAGATAGTACAGCAGTGGAGCTTTTGGTATTATATTTTAATTAGGCAGTATAATTAACAGGAAAAACTCAATTTTCTTGAGAGAAACAGAAAATGTCATAACACAAAAACACTAAATTATTGAAATGTGGGGACAAATGTTCCTACATTTCACACAACCCTGTTCACATGCCACAGTGATAGCATTTTGATACCATTTTAACTCCTGTGGAGTTAAATCCTATGGAGATAAATCTTGAGATCTGTAGTTTCATGAGGTATTTAGCATTCTCTGCAACTGCCTTATCTCCCAGCTTTCTGTATGACCCAGCCTTGATAGTTACCAAGTTATTCAAGATGCACAGTTTGAAAGGGTGTTCTCCACGTATTTAGTCGATATTACGTTTGTGAAAGTATTCTGTAAATATAATGAAAAACAATTATAAATGTATAAATGTGTGTGTCTTTATTCACCTAAGCAATCAATTACCATTTATATGGTTAATCAACTAAGATTTATTAGGTCAAGTGTTAGCACTAACTTATATGAGGAAAGGTATAAACACCTGCCTCTTTGGAAGGACAAAACCCCAAAATACCCACCAGGGAAAAATAGACATCCATGTCTTCCAAACTACATTGTTATTCAGTGTAATCTGCAGAAAGCTGTAATGGGACAAGTGATTTTTTCTTAACATGAGATAATTAATTAGAACTCATAAAACCCAATTAAACAGCACTTTTGAGACCATCAAGTGGTGCATGTTTGAGGCTGTGACTATGACAGCTTAAGTACCTTTTTATGGCTGGGCAATCTCTCTAGGATTATTTCAGTGCTCTAACTGAAATGTGAAATGGCATCCGTTTGGCCCCTGCTAATAAATTCTTCAGCAACTGATGATATTAATAATCTTTATTGAAGGTAGCATGGTCGAGTGAGGGGGCAAACAGAAGTAAAGTAAAGCCAGCTTTCTGAAGTGGTAAGAAAAATGTAATCAAGCCCAGAGTGATCGTTTAAGCTCGATACTGCACAGCTGACTTTGGTGAGTTTGAAGAGATGGTGAAGTCAGATGGCAGAGGGACACAGACAAATCTTTGTCACTTAGACGCTAGTTCAAGAGTTAAATAAGATCTTATAAAAATCAATACTCATCCTTCAGGTTGAGGAGATATTTAAGCCCAGTTACTGTTTTACAGCAGGCAGTTTACTGGCTTTGTAGGAGGGTGAAGCCTGCCTTTAAACTTAAAATGTTAGTGGCAATTTCTAACCCTATCAGGCCTGTCGGGTTAGAAATTCTTCTCTCATTCCCTGGCTGAAAGTGTGTAGTGGTGTTTGTCCATGCATTTGCTCACAAGCATAGGTACAAAAGAGCGGTATGTAATTTAGTGTGAAGTAAACACTCACTCTTCTTGTGTTTATTTACACAGTTCCCATTCTGTTGAACTTGGCAGTTGGGAGGGCTACGCTGTGTGCCAAGCACTAATTCCTTGACTGCCCTGACAGGCTTTGGCATGCACACCTGAAAGTCATTAGTGCTTGGACCTGTTTTGTTCTCACATTTTGAGGCAGTGACCCACAGCCGGGTAAGATTTCAGCAGACACTTTATCATCCTCTCCCCTACGCCCCTGCCACCAGCTTAAATCTCAGTGGTCCAGTCAGGGTCTGACCATTATAGATAACAGATAACGGCTGAAGAAGAATCACCTGTCTTAGCAAATGACTGCCTCACATACGGTTTCTGGTTACCATCAACAGTGGACATGACAGGTAGCCAGGTACTTTTGTAGCCTCTAATTAATGTGGTTTCCATATCTTATTGTGAAAGGTATACCAAAAGTAAAGAAAAGCATACATTTAAAATGACCTCATATATTAGTGAAAATGTATAGATGTTTTTTATCCTTGCAATATAACCCGAATAAATTAAAATGGATCCATCAACCCTTAAATACATTTTAAATACCCTGTTGTACGTACTCATACTTGTAATCAAAAAGGGCTATTTTTAAAGAGTATTAAAGCCCTTTTCATCTATTCATAGCTTGCCTTTGTGTGTATGTGCCTTCAAGTCACCTGTCATTTTAAGGTAACTGCATGAATTTCATGGGGTTTTCTTAGGCGAGGAATACTCAGCGGTGGCTTTGCAAGTTCCCTTCTCAGAAATACAGCACTTGGTATTGGCTGGCTGTGTCCCATCCAAGTGCTAACTATAGCTGACCCTGCTAAGCTTCCAAAATCAAACAGGATCTGATGCCTTTAGGGTATTTACCTGTATATAAATTGTATAAATTCTGCATAAACTTCACACATAAATGATTTGCAGAGACAATAACGTTTTCTGTGCAGGAAACAGCATAAACCAAATTAGAGCAAGTCAATTTCAGAGTTTTAAATGGAAGCTAAATGTAGAAAGGCAGCAAGACAGGGATGATCATCCAACAGCAGAAAATTCTGTTTCCTGCCTAGAAACTGCTGTTTTCTGTGAAAAACAACTGTGTGTAACTTTAGCACAGAATAAGTTATTTACAAATACACTTTGAAAATTGCATGGTTTCCTTTTTTTTTTTTTAATTTACAGTGGGAACAAAATTGCTAAAATTACTTGTTGCTTTCTCCAAGAACAAAATTAGCGTAGAATTGCACCCTTAAATTCTAGTAAATTACCCATGTTCCAAAATCCTGGCTATAAGTTTTACCATGTCCTTGAGATTATGCCTGCCCTTGAATTTGTCTACTGTGTTTACCCTTGCCTAATGGAGGCTAGTGGCTCTAAAGTCATTGGGCTGGTGAATCTACTCTGGTGTTTTACTTCAGATATTAAAAACAGCTATCCCTCCCCCAACAAACAGGTTCAGCACTTATATAACTCCTTTAATGGTCAACCTCAATCGTAGCAATAATTCATCAACATTGGAAACTTCCATTGACCTTGACTTTCTACAGTTATCTTGCTATTGGGTCATCATCATCATCTCTATATAGCTGCCTTTCTTCATTTAATCTTATCTCCCTGTCAAAACCCTGAATTTGGCTTGCCCTAAAACCTAAATTGGTTCCTGAGCCCTGGGATCTGATTAGGCTGGGAGCAAGCACGAGTGAACAATTTAATCATCAGTGAAAGTTAAAATTCATTTTGCTCTGCAGTTTAGGAGACCTACTTTCCTGTAGGTGAATCAATGAACTTCTTCTGAAGAAGCTTGATTTGGTTCTGGCTTTGGCTAAAGCTGAGGCACACTCTGGTTGTTACAGATTAATGAGTACGGGATAAAAATGTATGGCCTAAATCTGATTGTTAGTGTCAGCTGGATGGATTGTTGAATCAATTGACTTTAGGTACATGTTGACTCATCATCCAACAATTCATTCCATAGGTTTACTCTATTCTAGGCTCACCAACAGGATTCCAGACATGTAAGTGTCAACTAGCATTAAATCATGAAATTACTTGCTTTTCCTCTTCCCTGTCCCAAGCAGTAACATAGCAGTATGGAGATATCTGTGGGATTTAAAAGGGGAGTTTCTACAGTGTAAAGGAAGCTTTACTGTCCAGGTATACCTATAGGTTTGAATTTCTTGTTTATCTTGTCTCATTTTTTAGAACTTAGTAAAATGCACTTGAAGATACTGGTTTAGATCCAACATCAGGCTTTTGTATTGTAAATCTCAGCATGTGATATTCTACACTGGTTGTGCTACACATCCCTTGTCTTGAATGTGTTGGGAATTAGAGTTTCCCAGGGTGTTAGCCCTATTGGGAAATTCTATGGAAGCTAAAACTGTAAGGATTCAGCCTCCTTTTAGCAGAGTAGCAGAAAAAGCATGCCCAAATTTCTATGTGTGGCTTTTCTTATCTGAAACTGACCTAAGGAAACAAAGCAAGCACAGGCAGTTTCAGGTTACAAACTTAGAAAAGTTTACTAATGGCTTCTACATTTACATATGCATTGGGGAACCTACATCCTAACTAGCTAATGAATAGTAGTAGCTTCGTTCTTAACTCACCATCTTCTGATGGAGATGTGAAGCATGGCCAGAGACAAGGAAGAGGAAGCAAAAATGGAGGAGATCTGAGAAGGAGTCTCTTTCTTTTATAAGACTGATGACCCAAGCAACAAACCTGGATCACATGATCTGATCAGCTGAACACCAATGGCATTTATGACCATGCAATTAAATGACACAAAGGCAAATGGTGGAGCTTTGGCACTCAAAAGAAAAAGGAAGCCCTATGCTAGCTATGCCCACTTGCTCTAAGAACAAGAGGGGGGGGAGACAATGCTGGAATGTTTCCAACAGAATGACAAAGTTGCGCAACTGAATGCACACCTGAATGAGCAACCAAATGCACAACTGGTTCATTTCTGAGCACAAATCAAAATGCTAGTTATGACCTATATCATGTTATATAGCTTAGATCCAGATTCTTCCCCTTTGCTTTGTTTTGTGACTTCAGAGGTCTGGAGTGAGATGGATGAGTGGAATGGGTCTTTCTGCAGAGACAAAGGATGTCTCTACACTGTGATATTACAGCAGTTTCATACCATTTCAACTCATATGACTCCATCCTATGGAGTTCTGGGACTTGTAGTTTGGCATGATACTTTGAATTCTTTTCTTCAGAACTATAGTACTGTTAAGGAAGTGGAGTACAGCTTTCTAGCAATACTTCACCAAAGGACAAATCCTAGGATTCAGTGTAATAGGACCTTGAAGTTTAAAGTGGTATCATACTACTATAACTGCAGTTTACATCAATTTCCTTCTCTAAAGTAAAAACTTATCTTTATAAAAGAGATCCAGAGATCTTTCCTGTGGCCCATTAGTTTCAGTATTTTCTTAGTTCAGTGGGGTTTTTTTCCCTTTTCTTTTTGTCACATGGTAATGACATTCCTAAAAATGAACCATGCAAGCTAAAAATGTATCCTTTTTGAAAAATATGTTTCATCTTGCTATCCACTGGGCCACTTTGACAGAAAAAAAAAGCTGTCCATAATCATCAATTTGTGTAATATTCAGAAAAAAAGGGCTAAATATCAATATTCAGTTCTTAGATCTTTTAAGCATGAGTTCTGGGGACCTCTAAGTTTTAAAACTAACTGGGAATCAATAATCACATTTCCAGAAAAGGAGATATACCATTAGACTGGGGACCTGGGAAATTCCGGTACATTATACTTTACCATCATGATTTGAGTATATAAACATAACCATGTTAGATCCTATTTGAGCTTTTTAATTGCACCTCTGAGCCCTGTACATTTGATTCCATGGTAACTGAGATATTTGGTATTTTAAGTAAAAAGATACAAACTGTGACTTATAAAATCTTTAAATGTTCCCAAGAAATTCCTTAAATGTTTTCCTCTCCAAATTTATGAAACACATACAGAATATAGGACCTACTTAGAATTCTATTTTTCTCTTAACTATTAGGTCAACTTGTTATACAAGTTGTATAAGAGAGACGAAGAACCATTATACTAGGAGTGTTCTTAGGAAGAGAGGGGCAAAATGAGTGTCCTCCTCTTTGAAATGAGAATTCTGCCCTTAATGATATTCTTTTTCAGTTCCCAAATTTCTAGCATTGCAAAGAGTGAGACACTGAAAATCAAGCAGACATAGAACTCTGATATCTGCTGTGTTCTTATTCCATTGGAAACTGTGCCTGCCCCTTTTCTTTGGATGGCCTAAACTGTATTTCTAAATGATCAACTGAAATTTTGCAATACTGTAATACTAAAAATTTGGGGAGTGAAGGAAAATTTCACTGGGGAGGGGGGGTCAGAATTCTTATGGGTGGATATTGCCTTAATTTTACTTTCTTATAGTTATACCTTTTTTTACCACCCCACTTTCACCGCCACCATTGCACACATATAGAAAAACAGAGTTATGATAGTTCTAGAAGTCTATCCATGCATCAGAGTAAAGTGTCCTGAATTTCCTCTGGAAGGGAGTTCCACAACCGAGGTACCACAACTGAGAATGCCTTGTTTAGAGCACTCACAAAACTAGCTTTTTGGAGCAGGAGGAAATGCAATAAGTCTTCTGCTGAGGTTCTCAAATTTTGTACGGGCTTTCATAGAAGAAAGTGGTCCTTCAGCTATCCTTCTTTCAAGACATTTAGGGCTTTATATGTCAAAACCTTGACATATAAACACTTGAATTAACCTTTACATGAGCTCAGAAGCAAATTAGAAGCCAGTATAGTTGATGTAAGACTGGGATATGTAGTCTCTAAAGCACATGCCAGAGAAAATTCTGGCTGCTGCATTTTGCCTAGCTGTAGTTTCCAGACTGTCTCTTCAATTATCTATACTCAACAATTTTATCAACTAAGTATAGTAATTGAGTAAGATAGTCCACAGCATTGCTCCAGGGCATCATGAGAAATTAAAAATGATGACTTTCCAGCTGCCTGCCACTGTTGCCAAGTAAGCCATTGACCAGTGGAGAATAGAAGGCACTGCCTTGGGAGGAACCACTTTTTTCTGAAGGGTCCCTCAACCCTAATTCAGTATAACATCTATATTTGACCTTAGTTAAATGTGGCTGTTAATCATCATTACAGAGACAAAGATAGACTGGATGGAAAAGAAAGTAAAGCCAGCTGCCTACATGGGATGGGGAAAAAAAGGGGAAGGGGTTGCCAAGCAACTGGCAAACCATGAGACATGGTTGATAATTTGGTTCAGTTTCATGTGCTATAGTAAATTGTGGAAGATTGTTGTAGATAGAACAGAGTGGAAAGAAGAATGGGGGGAGCAAGAGGCCCAGGATGGAGTACCAAAAGCTCCTTACAAATGCAGTGACAGAACTAAGCAAATTCTGTGCTGCCTGCAGTACTAATTAGAACTTAGGAGAAGAGCACCAAGAAACACTGCACACAGAATTCACCACAAGGCTAAATCTGAATGTTTTTCCAGATCTTGCATTGTCAGCAAAGGATGTAACATCATAATGATGTCAGCTCCTGGACAGAGGAAAGAGCTGGTTTAATTTTACAAGGGGAAAGATGAATACTTGCAAAGGCATGGTTATATGACATAATGTAGGTTAATTTGTCTCATAGTTTTGAGAACTCATGGCTAGAGTTTGAATTGCTTTCATAATCTGCCCAGGAAAGCAAGAATGTTCTGATCACTGTATGGAAGATCAGGGTGTCCACAAATGTAAAAGCACATTATCAGCATGAATATGAGCAAAAGGTATCACGAAATTTTACGGGACACTGTGGTAGCTCCTTTTCTTCAAAACAATTCCATAAATAAATTCATGATACAAAAAAAAAAAGTACCAAGTTACTGGGCCAGTGTAACATCCCTACAACTTTCCAGTGCTGAGTTGCATTCTCTTCAATTACTATGAAGCATATCATTATGGGACCCTGAGTTGAGTCAAAGGTCTTGCATGGTTTTCCTTCGCTTTTTGTAAAGTCATCTTTGATCCTTAGGTCCCAGTCCAAGGTTTGTATTGTAGATTGGTTTATATTTACGAGAAATGAAACAACAGAGAATAACTAGATTTTGTAAATAATACTTTACAAATAGCAACATCACCAGTAGTGGAATTCTATTTCATATTTTATGAGAAGTAAACATTCTTACTTTTTGTGACTACTGGCATTATCATCTGTTTCTTTTTTTCTCTGGGTGTTGAATAATAATAATGCAAAATAAGCAATATTAGCAAGGTACTTTTTAAGAGTAATGAACAACAAATCACTTTTTAAAAGTAGTATTCCAAGCCCTGGGGATGACTACACACATTTGCAAATTTCAAGGACTAGAATTGTTATTTATTAAATTGTATTGATGTTACAGTCCTCCCTCCACATTTGCACATTTCGCCTTTACAAATTTGGTTATTTGCGAGGCACATGCTTGCCTCCCCCACCTGCATTTTCCTCCTCCCAGTCCTTTGCATTCCTCAGCCCGGGCTTATGAGGCTTGTGTTTAAAACAGATGTTTGTTTGTTTGTTTTGCCTTTTGGGCAAGCAAAGTCCTCCCACCATTGCTGGAGGCATGTCCTCCAGGCCATGTGGCTGCACATTCTGCTGTATAATGGCTGCTGATTGGTCAGATGCTCCCTTTGCTCCCACTCCTCCTTTCCCAAGATGGCTGCCAGAAATAGCTAGAATGCCAGAATTCTTCTCTTCTCCATCTGAAAAGAAAGTACCTGTAAACCCTTTATCTTGTCTTTTTTTCTCCCCCTCCCGCCAATGCCAGGGTAAGATGCAAAGGAACAGGAGGAGCAGTTCTAGAGAGGAATCACCAGGGGGGGTTATTCATGGTTTTTCCACTTTAGTGAGAGTTCTGTGCCCTGAAACCTGGTGGATATGGCGGGGATACCGTATTTTACTGTGTTCCAAGGAGCTGGGGTGAAGTGCTGAGTTCATGGAGGAAATGATGGAGAAGTAAGTAAAACTCACCCGCAGCACAGTTAGCCAAATCTCAAGCAGGGGAATAAAAACCTTGACAAAAACCCAGTATATTTACAGCACAACTTGGATGCAGGAGCATCCAACCTTTACAAGCCATTACAAAGCCTGAAATCCAGAACAGAATAGACCACATTTATCAGAACTATTTGCTCATCTGGATGAGCCCTTAGTCTTAAAAATTCTGTAGGACAGGACTCCTCACTTTGTTATTCTACTACCCAATCTTTTTATACTGAATGCTAACATACATCTTTTCTTGACTGTTAATACAAGAGCAGCAACTGTTCATCCATCCATTCATATGGACACAGTGTAAAGCAGGACAAATATTTCATGGATTTGCACCCATGGTATTAAAGTCAGAAGTATATCCTATAGTTCATGAATGAAGCATTACTCCCTCAGGCAGTGTAACTGACAGGTTGTTGTAAATAAGGATCTGAACTGCAAATACAATGACTAGCAGGAAAAGAGGGACAAAGGAGTCTACAAAAGCAGCCAAAGGTGAAGCCTGTGAATTACAGAGCCTTCCCAGTCAAGGAAAAAAGTATTTGAAAGTCCCAGATTTTGCTCCTGTACAAACTGATTTTGTTTTGAAGAGCTACATGATATTTTCCCCATTCTGAAGTTTTCCCAGGGAAGTCCTGGAATTACCAAGGACTTTTCATTCCCACTCTACAGGTCAGTTTACTTTAACCCAGTCTTTCCTAAAATGAATTGTACCTTTCCATGGCTGTCTGCGTTACACCAGAACTAGCTAAGATGTCTTCTGCCAAGAAACATAGTGATGGTTTCCAGGACCCAGATTCAACAGAGATCAAGCAAGGGAAAGCAATAAAATAAAATGACCCTAATGCTTACATAGTTTAATATCATTAAAACATGGTGACACTTTGACTATAAGTCCTGAATAATAATTAAAAATGGAGCACTGAAAACTGGTGAAAGTCCTTTCCAAACCGTTACCTGAATCTAGATGTGACACATGATCAATGGGAGGGGGAGGATGAAGAACAGAAGAGGGGAGAGTAAGCAAACCCCAAGATATTTGAAGAAAGAGTTTGGATGCAAAACCATGAATATACAAGTTAAATAAAGACAAACAAACCTGGAAAGTCTTGATACTTCAGATACTTCTGGAGAAAAAAGCTCGCACTCTTCAGAAAGTGACAAATGCACAACATTTCAAAAGGGCAAGAAATTGCTCATTCACAAAATGGAGACTGGGAAGGTTTATGCATATGAACTTGCATGCATATGAACCTGTATGCATATATGAATTCCTCTGTGTAAGTTGTAGTCACAGAAACAAAAAGGCTCCATTTCATTTTTAGGCCTGTTTTGCCACATGAAGATAAAGGAGACTTCTTTAACAGGGAAAGGAATTCTTATGGGGATTGGGAACTCCCAAAGAGGGATTTTCAGAGTGACCTATGAGTAGTCTGCAGTGAGCTGCTCATGAACCCATTAGGTTACTCAAGGCATTCTGACGTGTCTGGTATGCCCTTTGTTCAGAAGCATTGCAGAAAAGTAGTGTCTAACAGTTGCTTGAGGGAGTGGTTTGGCTTGTCAGAAAATGTAAAGCAACTGTTGCTAGATTTTGTTTTCTTTAAATTAATACTTAACAGAACACTGTGATTGCAGTTCACTAGAAGTACAAGCACTTTTCTGCAATTACGACTAATGTCAGAAGTATATGCTGTTACATTTCCTCTGAAGAGAGGCTGCTGTACTATGGAATAAAAAGTCTCCATTGAAGAAAATTTCTATGCATGTTGTGCAGCAGAGTAAGATTGTATTACAGACTGGGATTACTGATTTAAGTATCTTCTTTTTCTCTCTCCAATACATCCCTGATACCATTTAAGCTTAAATAGCTATATAAGTTCAAGTGTATGTTTATAGGGCGAAATAACTGGGGGGTTTTATGTTTCAGAAACAATGAGCTTGGAGATCAGCCATCTCTCACTAAAGCCTGTAGGTTCAGGCTTTGGGAAATGGCTTTGACATTTTCCATTCTAACATTTGTTAGCTGCTTTTATTTTATATCCGGGATGCTGTACAAATAAGATACTATCTGAATTTCTGATAAAGTTAGTACTGGCTAGAAACCTGGCTTGCTGGACTCTGGATGCTGTCCAGCATTAACCAGATAGAAAACAGGGACATTTGCTTTATATTATATATGATGGTAGCTTTTGTTACTGGGGCAAAAAGGCAAAAACTAAGCAGGACCTGGTTCTAAGGGGGTCTACTTCTCAGACCCTTTGGTGCTGACAAATGCAATCCATATACTTCTCCAAGATCTGTAACTGTGTGGATATACTCATATGTAAACTGGAAATAAAAGTGTGCAGGGAACACTCAGAGCTTCAGTTGATCACTTCATTTCAGTGGCTTCAAGAAATTCCAGAATACTCTAATTCCTTGTAGATATGTATTTGTGCATCACAGCACTATCATACACAAGCTAAAGCAGTGGTTCTCAACCTGTGGGTCCCCAGATGTTCGTGGACTTCAGCTCCCAGAAGCCCCAGCCACTATGGTCAATGCTCAGGGCTTCTGGGAGCTGAAGTCCACAAACATCTGGGGACCCACAGGTTGAGAACCACTGAGCTAAAGGATGTGTACACAGAACGTACCAAGCTCCTCAATATCCAAAACCAGCATCCTTGGAAAATGTGCTCTTTCAATGTGATTTTTGATATGTGTATATGATACAGTTCTCTCCCAAACACTATAATTGTATGCCATCAGTACATTTGACTCCAAAAAAGGAAAGTTTATATTTAGATCCAGGTTCTCCTTTGGGGTCAAGACTATAGAGACCTATTAGTCAAATTGCTGCTTTGGGCAAGATAAAGTCTATGAGGGTCCATAGAGTTGATCCAGGCCATAGTAGACTGAGTTTTCCCTGCTTCACAAAGGTTACTCCTCTGTTTCAAGTGCTGCCAAATCTAAGTACAGTTTTGAAATAAAATTTATATTAAAAGGGTATAGCAGGAGCTTTGAAGTTTCCATCAACAATTAATGTCTAGAAAATAAACTGAGCAAACTCATGGGTCACCACATCTCACCTAGCATGGTGAAATGAATTGTATTAGGAATGGGATGAATCTAGAATTTTCTGAATCCGGATTTGAATCTCTGGAAGGTTCTGGGAATTCTAGAATCTTTCAAATCCTTTTTTTAAAAAGAGTTTAAAAAGCAAGAGAAAGAAGGATAATCTTGGGCAAGACACACTCTCTCAACCTTAGCAAAAGCCTAGGCAAAGGCAAACATCCCTCTGAAGAAATCTGGCCAGGACAATTGTCATAGTTTTGCCTCAGGATCTCCCCAGGTTGAAAATGACATGAAGGCCTTTTCTACACTGGCAGGAAAATGTGGATTAATCCCACATTTTCCTGCCGGTGTAAACAGGACCACTACAGTGCAGAGATAATACAGGTCAAAACTGGATTTTCTTTGCATAGCTCCTTATGGTATCTTGGGGTTTGTAGTTTGTTGATGCACCAGCACACTATGGCAGAGAAGGCTGTGACACCTTGTAAAACTACAAACCCCAGAATTGTACCTGAAAGAGGTTTGCAAGGGAGCTATGCAAAGGAATCTTTCATCTGTCCTTGAAATCTCATGCCTGTATCTTCCAGTCAAGTGCTGAACTTAAATATTAAATGTTCAATTTAAATATCTTAGAATACAAGCCCAGATGCAATTTCTGAAATTGTTAGCAAAGGCCATTATTACTCCAAGGGAAAACTCATGTATTTGCCATCTCTGCTTATATTTCTGGTCTCCCAGGTTTTCAGGTGTCCCAGTCTCCAACAAACTATTTGATTTGAAAGATTCAGCTCGCCTGTTTTGGCACAGGGATTCGGAATCACGAATCTCAAATCTTTGCCCAGGAATCGAGGATTCAGTTGGTCCATCCCTAAATTGTGTATTCTATTGAAATTATAAATATGTTTACATTTACCTCCACAAATACAAAGAAGCATATTCAAATGTGTCCTCATTTGCCCTCCCTTTCATGATGTGTTTCATCATTTTCAGTAATAGCAGAAGTAGCCACCCTATTATCACCCAGACACCCACAATGTTTTTGTGATCTGAGCTGGGTGCTTGATCAGTCACCAGTTAGATATCCTTGCCTTATATTGTGTCAGCCTCTACACATTATGTGACCTATACATGCAGCTATTTTACCATATTCATTACATAGCTTTCTTCCTCCTTTGCTATTCTGTCCTGCTCCATACTATGTGTATAACACCTCATACTGCGTTCATCAAGCCATAACAAAGTCAGTTAAGATGGTCAAACATTTTTTGCCAAATTCCTCACCAGATTTTAGGGTTTTGAATTATTTGAATTATTTGTTTTTGTTTCTTGATCAGAAAAAAAAAGCGTTAGGAATCTACCATTCTTAAAGTCTGATTTTGTAGAAATCACTCAATATATACACTTTGGTGTAACCTTAATTTCATACTGTCATTCTCATTCCAGACTTCAATCTTGTAAATGTGCGTGTGACTGCTTGAAGGAGAAAGTGAGGTGGAAGGCTCAAGAGTATCTTCAAAAATTCTGTTTTGACCTTCATGAATCAAGGACAGCAAGAATGGGAACAAAAAGGTGAAGATTTTGAACTCTCCATTATGTGAGATGGTGAATTTATAGGAAAACTCGGGGTAGGAAGCTGGCAATGGTTTCTGGGCATCTGGTATGAGTAGCAAATGACAGACAATCAGAGAACATTCAAAGCTACAAGCTTTTGCATGTTATAGTAATATATTCATGCAGAATTCTTATGTTATTTGTATTTCTGTTGTAACTCCTACATGAAGCACCAGATGCTTATTTCCACTGGATCAAAACTATCTGGAACATTTGATTAGTTGCATTTTTACTGCTTTAATGCCCCCAGTTACTCTGGCAGAACCATGAAAAAAGTCAGTCTCAATGCATTTTGTGATCTTTTATGGATCCCAATGGTACAAAGATTAATGAAGCAAGAGGCTTATTGAGGATTATGAAACTAGCATAATTGAGATTTCTGTCTGGCCAGAGATGTTTCAACTATCACTGTTGGAAACTGATCTTAAAACTATATAAACACATCTTTGGACTATGGAAACCTCTTTAACATTTCTGTTGTATTTAAATACTTTGTGGGTAGCATAAATTGGTAATTTTTCCAATTTTAAGTTGAGAAAAAGAGTATATGGCTTAGACGTTGCACCAAGCACTCTTCATCCTTTCAACACCCAGAGAAAAAGAGAAACAGATGTCCTTCCATTTCAGCTTTTTGAGAAAAGTAGCATTGTAAATAGCTACAGCAATTAAATGGAACAAGATTTCTTGACTAGACTCATGAGATGATCATGACCATTTCTGCACTACATTGTTATAGTGCTGTTATTCTATTTTCAATATCCTATGGCATCCTTTGAGGCTACTCTCTAAACTGCAAACCTCAGGATCCCATAGGATGTTGAAAGTGGAATAATAGCACCATGACTATCTAATGTGGAAGTGGCTGATGATACACTTTTTAATTAATTATGTGTATTTATTAGCTGTAGGAACTCAAGGTTGCTTAAAAACAAAACTGAACAGTAATAATGTAATTTAGGCCATAAACTTCTGGGCTACATGAATTGTTTGACATAGTGCTGGAATTGTTGATTCGACTCAAACAGAACTAGACGTGGTATATAGAAAAGAACAAAAAAAATGGCAGAAAACCATCCTCAAAGTGATATTGATTGGCTGTATATACTAGCTAATGTTGGCGGCCAGGGGTTACTACGAGTGAAACAAGCTGTTGAAGAAGAGAAATGATCCTTTAATAAATATATCAAAGAAAGTAAATAAAATAAAATAAATGCATATGGAAAAAATTTATTGAATGTCTAAGAAACAAAAAGTGTGTACAGAAAGACAATTCTGAAAAATCACATTGAAGCTTTGCAAAACAAACCACTACATGGAATGTACATTAAAACGATAGAAGAAACAGCTGAGATGGGAATATCTGGAAATGGTTGCAGAATGGAACACACACACACACACACACACACACAAAACCAGAAGGATTTATATTTGTCGTTCAAGAATGGTATTCAATGATGTATCTTTATACTTCAGGATCTTACCTAGTTCCTTCATAGTTGCTCCTTCCAAGTCCTAGCCTTCTTCAGATTTCTTGACTGCAGTCTCCATTCTGATTAATGACTGAACCAAGATATGGAAAATCTTTAGCTGTTTTAACTTCTTCATTGTCTACTTTAAAGTTATATAAATCACCTGTGGTCATTCTTTTTATTTTCTTATCGTTTTCTTGCAGTTCAACTGTAACCAGCCTTTGCGCTTGCTTCTTTGACTTTCTTCTGTAACTGTGCCAAGTCTTTGCTGCTTTCTGCTAGTAGTAACGTGTCATCTGTATATCTTAAACTATTGATTTCTTTCCTCCAATTTTCATGCCTCTTTCCTCTAAGTCTAAGCCTGCTTTACATATAGTATCTCGTGTGTACAAGTTAAACAGACAAGATGATAAAATGCAGCTTTACCTGACCCCCTTGTCAATTGGAAACTATTCCATTTCTCTGTATTTTGGCCTGATGATAGCTTCTTGTCCTACATATAGGTTATACTTCAGGACAAACAAATATGGTGGCACACCCATTTCTTTAAGAGCAATCCATACTTGTTTATGATCTACAAATCAAAGTCTTGGCTATAATCTATAAAGCATAGGCTGATTTTCTTCTGAAATTCCTTGGTGTGCTCCATTATCAAATGTATGTTTGCAATGATCCCTAGTAATAATATGCCACAATGAATTATTAATGCATATTTCAGAGAGATTAAACCATCTATTTTCATTTTTCTGGGTAAGGTAATTGAGAGAGCAGTTGCCTCCAGCTCCAGGGAGTCTTGGATGATATCAATTATCTAGACCCATTTCAGACCATCCTCAGGGAGAGATATGGAGTTGAGACCACTTCAGTCACCTTAGTGGGTGATCTTTGCTTGAGCATTGACAGGGAACTATGTCACTGATGTGCTTTTGGACCTCCCAGTGACATTGAATACTATTGGCCATGGTATACTTCTGAAACACCTGAGGAGTCTGGAATTGGAGGCACTGTGCTTTAGTCGTTCTAGTCCTGTCACTCAAATAAATTCGAAACGGTGGTGCTTGGGTACAGGTGCTTCTCAAAGACCTGTTATTTGGCATACCAAAGATGCCTTTCTATCCCTGATGGTCTGCAACATTTACATCATCCTGAGGCATGGAGCAGGTTGCTATCAGGATGCTGATGACACCCAAATATATTTCTCCATGCCTTCAAAAACAGACTCAGCTAAGGATAGTGTATCTCTTGTGAATGAATGGCTGGAAGAGGTAAGGAGTTAGATGGGAAAAAATAAACTGAAGCTGATTCCAGACAAGATAGAGGTACTTAATGTCAAGGGTCCTAATCTGGATTTGGAATGGTGTCAACCAGGCCTGGATGGAATCCCCCCCCCCGAAAGACTGTGTTCAGAGCCTGGGTATGCTTCTGGGTCCATCACTCCAAATAACAGCTCAGATAGAAGTGATAACCAGGAGTGCCTATTATCTGCTTGCGCTGTTATAGCAGCTTCCTAGAGCTGAAGGATCTAAAGAAGCCTGGATTTCCTTAATGTGCTGTACATTGGGCTATTTTACCAGTTCATAAACTTTAGTGAGTTGTAAACACAACAATCTAGGGGTTATCATATTATACCAATATTTAAATCACTCCACTGGTTGTCAGTCAGTTTCAGAATGTAGCTGCTTTAGTTCTTGTATAAGTCTGAGTTGTGCAAATTATGTATGTTAGCATGAAATACAAATTGGACAAAATTGTTCATCATGCCAATCTGCATTTATATTCCTGAAATATTTTTCATTCTTATGAGTCCTGTTCGTGTCTAAACACACATGCACACATACCAATAGAGTAAGTATAAGAAGCTATCTTTTAAATTTTTTCTTGTCTCACACACCCCATAGATCTTATTTCAGCAATATAGTCATTCTTATTATAGCATTATATTTGCATGTAATGTTTGGGTCATACAAAGAACAGCATTTATCTTGTTCATGTAAATATGCAAAATATCCTGTGATTCCATACCCACTTACATGGAAGTAAACTCATTTTATCTCAAGGAATCTTAATGTATAGGAAGCCCCTGTAAACCTACAGTTTTCCCACTCTACATATAGTCCTTCTCATCATCAAAGTATTTTTGATCAGTTGGCATATTTGATCAGTTGGATCAAGTGTAAATCAAATATAAAGAATGTCTCCTTGTATCTTCCCATAATTGTGAAGGACACTTGCCTCATATTTCTTAGTACTTTTTTTGAAAGTATCAAGGTATTTTAGGTAAATTACCATGTTTGAGCCATTTGTACATCACACTTTGCTGTTTGCCCCACAATGGAATTCCCTTCTTGTATGATTTTACAAGAAAGAAATGCCCCGCCTTACCCAAATATAAAGAATGTCTCCTCTGTATGTTTCCCATAATTGTGAAGGACACTTGCCTCATATTTCTTAGTACTTTTTTTGAAAGTATCAAGGTATTTTAGGTAAATTACCATGTTTGAGCCATTTGTACATCACACTTTGCTGTTTGCCCCACAATGGAATTCCCTTCTTGTATGATTTTCACAAGAAAGAAATGCCCCGCCTTCCCCCGCCCCCAACATGTGCTAGGAAGAAGAGGTGTAATTCCTTTTTCAGAAATGGTGATGATTTTTATCAAAATGTTCTCTAGAAATTTAAGCAATATTTGTCTGAAAAGAATCCTTCCACTTAGCCATGAACATTATTTTTTTAAAAAGGAAAATTTGGTGGTTAAAGTTACAGAGATTGGAGAAATTTTGATATTTCAATTAATATCTAACTATATTAAGTACTGTTTTGCTTCTCTAATTAAATCCATTGTTACTATATTCTTAAGGGATTATTGTTTTAGACCTGGTAGCTGTTCCAACATCATGAGATGAGCACTGTAGACATTGCAATTAATTATTTCATTGAAAGAGATATATTGTACTACTTTTCATGTAAAGCCACCACCTTTTAAGTGGTTAAAGTAATGAGCTTGCTGCCACATCTAAGAAACCCTTGCTTTTGGAAACATTGATGTCTGAAACATATTACAACATAACCAGAAGTATAAGAAAATAAACAGCTTTCAATTATCTCAAACCCCAAATTTGAACATCGTATTACATTTTTTTTCCTGAGGCATGAAAATACTGAGTAGTTCCGGTCCATTGCATTGAGGTGAATCAATGGAGAATTATTTCCTGAAAAGAGTGAATTGCAACTGACATGCCATTAATGCAAAAGATCATACACCCCAGTCAACCCAACAACATCCCTATTCAAGAGATGGTGGGGGGATGTAATCATATGCTGTTCTCATTGTAAGGGGAAAAGAAAGGAACAGAGGGAGGGATTTAATTTCTAGGAAGTGGGAAGCAGTACAAAGTTGTATGATGAATATTGTCTAGGGAGAAAGAAATATGAAATTAGTACATTGTCCAGCCCCCGCTCCCTGAGGGCTGGAGGAACTGGTGAGATTCTTACACACATGTTCCTGTCAAAACGCCAAACTCCTCATAGTTCTTAATACCCCAGAGAAAACAACCTCCCACTTAAAAAAAAAAAGTATATCCAAACTCAAGTTAATTATACTTGGAAAAAAGCATGCCCCTTCTCTGCACAAAATCATTTTTTGCGTCTCCTGCCTCGAATGGCTTCTCCGCACCATTAACCAACAGTGGTGAAAAACCAAGTCCCAGTGTGACAATTGAAGTCAAAGCTAAGCATTTTCTGAAACTGGCCCCACTGCCTGAAAAACTGGCCCCTGCAGATGGATGAAAAGGATCTTGGATGGTTTCCAACCAGGAACGGGATTACAGAATCTTGGGACAGTCACCAAGAAGGCCCTACTACTTGTGCCTGTGAGGATGGTGGGGCTGAAAGAAAAGCCTCTCCTAAGGAACTGAGGGCCTGGGCAGGCTCATATGATAGTAAGGTAGTCTGGACCTAATCACAAGCAAAATAATCAACATCACTCTAAACAGTGCTATGTTTCCTAGTGCAGCCTTGCTAGACAAAATCATTCATAATCACAATTGTATGCTATAATATGTAAAAGGTGGTTAGTAAGATTGGGTATCCCATAATACAGACAGTTAACTGAAAGCTTCTTAATCAGTGGACAGTTTTACCTCCTTTGCAGATGCAGCAAGCCATTGAATTTGGCCCTAAATTGGCTAAAAACTCTACAGGTACTCTGGTGTAATGGGTGTGGAGCATTACATGTCATGCTGATCCATTCAAACCAGTGGGAAGTTTGTCATTGTGATCCATATGATTTTCTGGAAAGCATACACCTACAGAAATATGAGCTGATGCACTCACAAATCATATAGAAGCCTTTTGCAAAGCTAACAGTTATAAAATTAGCTGATTCTCCAGTTAGTATAACAATCCCTATCTGGCTGTAAATGGTACCTCTTACAAATTCTAACCAAGGCAAGCAATGCCTTTTATCTTATAAAATGAGTGCCACTATTGGTCTCATCCCCCAGTTATGTCCAATGAAAGTGGTGTTTATGTTGTTGTCTCAGAAACATAAGATGAGTTAAATGTTCAATATTTTCTTATAAAATATTTAGGTTTATAAACAGTTGCAAAGTGGCTACTGTTTATATAATATGCACAGACAGCTGTGATCCCTATCACGAAAGACACCAACTAATGTGTAAGCTCTTAGCAAGATGGAAGAATTTTTTTTTTTTAATTTAAAGATACTCAACCTGCCTCAAAGTGCCTGTGCCAGCTCTAGAAAATTGGATGTGTAAAAAGCACAATATGCATTTTCATATTTGTTTCACCCCAGTAAAACTTCCACAGTTTTATAGCACCATTTGCATGCTTCTTTATTTATTGAAATATGGAATTTTAAAGAGAAATATAAACTGGACAACACCAGACTCGTTGACAAAATACTTATACTTACTTTCCATCTCCTGCTAATCTTCATAGAAGTAAATTCATGTTCACCTTCCAGCTAATGATTTTCCATGAAAGAGGAGTCTATGAAGCCCTTCCCAAACATACACTAAAGTGGGAGAGATTAAATATGTATCTAAGTATGATGAACATTGGCTTAATTATCATTAGTTGCCGACTCATTCATGAAAACCGAAAAATGTACAACTCCCTTTGAAAGACAGGCAGGTCTTTCAATTTCAATAACATCCTATTATTATTTCCTCTGTCTTAATATCCAGGACATTAGCTGTTGGATTTACAACTCAAATATGGTCAAATAATGATTTTAGGTATTCTCAGTTTCCTTAACATAATCACAGACAAGGTCCAAATTGGCATTAGCAGTGAAAAATCAAGAAATCTTAGGGTTGTAATGCAGTGCTCAAAGAAAATGTCAGCTAATGCTGTGGCCTACACTATCATCCGATCTCTTAAGAGCCTTTTCTCTCCTCTTGGTATATCTGTCCATCTGGTGAGCAAGAAGGACTTGCTACCATATGGAGACACAGAAGAGAGCTTCTCACTAATGGAAAAACTTCTTCATGAAGGCTCAACTGAGACCAACACTGAGCTCAATGACAAGTTAAAACATAGCTGTTCACCCAAATGTTTAAACAGTAGTAGTTAGATCTTGGCCTGTTCAGTGGAGAAGCAACATCAGCTATGGAAAACTGGAAGTTCATCCATCTTTAATTGGTTTTGTACTTCCACAGCAAGACTGTAGGTTACTCATAACCTATCTAAAATATTTAAAATAGTTTAGGAAAGGACTGGTAACACAACTCCAAATCCAAGCTGCCTTTTCTTTCAGTCAGTGATGTAATAAGGTTGTTGTCTGAAGATTGCTTTCCCACTAGAAAATAACGAGGCCAGACACCGTTCTTAAGAGAAAATAGGACCACTTTATTAACTATTTATTTAACTAATTAATTAAATGTGAACTGCAAGGGGGAATAACCTGGTATGGGTTTACCTAAAGCAGGCGGTCATTCCCAGTCCTCCTCATTGGCCACCTCTATGTGAAGCACCCCAACTGCAGCAGAAATCCATCTGTAGTAGACTGTTGTACAACTGGCATGATAAACTAGTAAGTCATTTCTGGGAGCCACTTCTCTCTCAAGTCCCATGAATTTAAAGCGAAGGTATGCCCTGGGACAAGACTAAGGGAAGTCTCCTTTTTCATCACCTGAGTCCCACACCAAAAGGGGCAATTCAGTAAGCTCCCTTCACCTAAACGGGGGGGGGGAGTGTTCACTGGATTCCCCTTCCTTCACCCCCATAGCTTGCCAAGTGACTGCCTAATTAAATGTTGCCACCAAAGCCAATTTCCCAGGTCCTTAAAGATATAGTACAGGGTAAGCAGGGGGGACAGAAAGGGGGAAAATCCTACCTGGTTCTAATGTGACCAGCCACTGCACTTAGGACAGGTGGGTGGATCAAGTGCCAAAACCTTAAGAGGAAGGTATGAGGACAGCACTGATTTAAATGGCTGTTTCTGTTACCCACCCATGCACTTATGTCATGGTGCCAGAGTGCCATGACATATTGCATTTATGCTGGCATCCCTGTGGGGCCAGCAGAGGCATCCCCTCACCACAGCTGTGCTTGTGCTGCACAGGAGTGACCATGAATTCTGGGAATTAAACCTGCTCCTTTTTTGTATAAAGCCAGTGCTCTGTACTGCTCATTGTGGTTACTTTTAATATTTTCCTTGGAACTGGGGCATAAATAAACAGGTTTAAAAGGATTGGCAGATGGGGAGAAATGTTCAGATGGAGAAGGATGTGCCTTTATTGGCTAATTCTTGACTTCAGGGAAGTGGTCTCCCCTCCCCATAATTTTTCCCCTTATTTCTGGTCTCAGGGCCAAATACAGCTGAAAAGCAGGTTACAACTTACTGGTGAAGCACTTAGAAAACCAAATCAGAGAAGGGAAAAGCATGAAGCAATACTTTCCTATTAGTTGACTTACCCCTGAAGATGTTTCCTACACCTTGCACTAGCCTTATGAGGTCTCATAAAGTATTTTTCTGCTCCTAGATTGCAATGCTTAGGTGTATCCTCAGGTTGACCTCCAAGGTCAAGAGAAATAAGAGAACTCTCCCAAGTTCATTAGGAGTCTCTTTGGCCTTTATTGAATCAGTGGGTAATGAACTTTTAAAGGAGCTATCCAAGACACTGAACCCCATTTTCATATGGAATTTGGCACCATGGGGAACTCCATCAGTGTTTGCATTTACTGTTTATATGGAAGCCACCAGCTGCCAGGAGACACTGCTACTTATAAACCACTTCCTGTCAAATTCAGTGCTCAAGAGAGCAAGGCATCATTTGAAAATGTAGCAATGACATATAGTAAAAATGATGATGTAGCACTTCAAGAGCATAGCAGGTAGCCAAATATACTTCATAGCTTTCTCATCTTTGCCCATCTGTCCTTTCTATATGTCTAAACAACATACCACCAGTGATGATGATCCAAAAAGCAACTGTACAGTAAGCTGCAGAGTTTGAGAAGAGGTAACAACAGGGAATTCATGGGACTAAGAAAGAAGGCAGTAGTAGGACAATCTTGGAATCCACATTTTCAGGTATGGATCTTGAAATCCTGATCTGTGGATCTAATTCTTTACCTGGCCTGAAACTATTTTATTTTATTTTATTTTATTTTATTTTATTTTATTTTATTTTATTTTATTTTATTTTATTTTATTTTTGTAAACTATTCCAGGTTCTTATGGACTATATACTATATGCACTTTTGGTTCTCAGGGTTTGTTTGGAATTAAAAAGAAGCCATAGAATTGGTACTTAAGTAAATAGGTTCTTTCAGAGAACGTCAGTGTCATTGCACATGACCTTCAACTTGTCTTATTTGCATAGTAAATTAAACACCCAAACACAGGAAAATTGAAGAGGTTTCATTTTTCAGGCATGAGAGATTTGCTATGGGAGAATAAGCATTTTAAAAAAAACACTACACCTTCAAATAAAATGAAATTAAATGAACACCTTTGAAACGTTCCTTTCTTTCTCCCATTTAATTTAATTTAATGAAGGATGCTAGTTAGCGATGCCTGTAATGGATTGTTGTGGTAACTCATCATGGCCAGTAAAATTCAGATCTAATCAGATGGAAAAGTATCAAGGGGCTGCTCCAGCTATCATGAAGAAACTGAGTTTATATAAAAGGCAGGCAGGTAGGCAGGCAACATGTATGTATGTATGTATGTATGTATTTAAATCTGTTTCCCACCTTTCTCCCAACATGAGATTCATGGCTGCAAACAACCTTTTAAAAACACAATAAAACTAAAAAGCTTTCAGTACAAAAGTTAAAACACAATAAAATCAGACTTCTCATTAAAACACAAATTAAAAATGCAGGTTAAAATCAGTTTTCAAAAACACATAAGAAAATAGAAACAAGACCCTTCATTAAAGGCTCTGTCCATCATGACATATTAAAAACAAGCAAACAAATAAAAAGGTGTTTACCTGCTGGTGGAAAGACAGAAGGGAGAGCTTTCTCCTGGGGAAGAGAGTTCTTACAGCCAAGGAGCAGCCATGGAGATGGCTCTCTCCCGTGTCCTCACCAGGAAAGGCTAGGATGATAGCAGGATCAAGAGAAAGCTTTCCTCTCCCTGCAGATCTTAGCAAACAGAGAGGCTTATATAGGGTGATAATGGTTTTTCAAATAGTCTGCATCCAAGCCATGTAAGGCTTTAAAAGTCATAACCAGCACTTTGAATTCTTCCCAGAAACAGATTGGCAACCTGGGGAGCTGTTTCAGAAAGGGGGTTATATGATTTCTGTAATCGGCACAAGTCAACACCCTGGCTGCAGCATTTTGAACCCACTGAAGTTTCCAAAAAGTTCACAAAGGCAGCCCCATGTAGGGTGTATTATACCAATCCAAACATGATGTGATCAAGGTATGTATCACCATAGCCAGATCTGATGTCTCAAGCAATGGGTGCAGCTGTTGCACCCATCGCTGAAACCTGGGTATCCAGGCCTATCTCTCAGTCCAAGACCACACCCAAGCTGTGAAGCTGAGATTTCAGGAGAAGTGTAACCCCATCCAACACAGGCTAAATCTCTATTCACTGATCTGCCTTACAACTGTCCTAGAGCACCTCTGTCTTGTCTGGGTTAAGGTTCAACATGTTTGCCCTCTTCTAGTCAATTACTGACAGCAGGCACTGGTGACATCCAACTCCAAAACTCCAGGTGACCTCTCTCAGCAGTTTCATGTAGAAATTAAATAGCACAGGGGACAAAACTCAGCCTTGGGGGCCCTCCTTAGGCCAATGGCCATAGGGTTGAACAGCCCTTTCCCTTCACTTTGGAATTGTAGATTCATGATTTCTTTGTAAGGATTTTAACTATTAAAGGAAGAGTTGATCAAAGGATCTTGACAAAGGGTGTAAATGTTATGACAGATATAGAAAGAGTTATTCTGACTGGGGAAGGCAGATTCCACATAGGGCATAGAATCAGGTGTGCCAAAAACCTAAGGCATTTTAAAGTATGTTGGCAATAAGTAACAATTCTTAAACTGTCTTAATTTATTCCATCTCTCCATGGAGCCAAGTAGGAGATGTTCAGAAAAGCCAGAATTGGCTGCTTCTGACTTATCTACCTTGGGCCTCCACTGAGGATTTGAACACAGTGCATCAGAATTGAGACCAGCTGAACAGTTTTCTGCATAACAAAATTCATACATTAAATTCAGTAAAATATCTTGGTTTGCTAACAAGAAGAAATTATAAATAATAAATTTTGAATGGATGAATGAAGGAATGTCTGGACAGATAAATGGATGGCCATACACACTTACGACAATCATGTTCATTTGAAACCCATTTAGTTCCATCAAATGAAATACATGCTAAGTAACAATGTATATCATGTTTCCTATTCCACCTTGCTTCCTTGATCTCTTTTTCAGCAAGATCCTATTCTGAACAAAAGTGTGATCATGGATTTCAGATGAGTGTATCCTGAAAAAGCAAAATGTAAATGTTAAAAGGCAAGACAGTTATCCCATAACTACCAAGTTGCCTGTAGTATGAGAGAGACACAATATATTTGCATAGTGAACTTATTTATCGTGAATCTGCTATTGTGTTTGTGTTAGATTAAGAAGTCAGTGGGGTTTAGGAGGGATCTTGTGCTCATTCATAGTTTGCTCTTGCTTAAACACATTCCTAATGGAATGTATGGACAACTGCAAATGATGCATTCCCTATCCCACCCCAGTCAAAGCAGTGGATAGTATTCTGTGTGTGAGGAATCCAGTTTTTGCCTGGGGGCATTTCTGTACTAGACTGTTATAGTGCTATTATTCCAGTTTCAACATCCTATGGAATCCTGGGGTTTGCAGTTTAGGGAGAGGCTTTTGACACCCCTCCCTAAACTGCAGACCCCGGGATTCCATAGGATGTTGAAAGTGGAATAACAGCACTATAACAGTCTAGTGCAGAAATGGCCTGAGTTGCATGGGCTTCTCTTGCTTCAAACTTCCTATACCATCTGAAGGTCAGACATAATTTATGCTTCAGAATTCTCATGTTGACAGATAGCTGCTCCCACCTTCAAAAAATACACACACTTAAAAAATAAGCATACACAAAACACTGAACAAGCGTGCTTTTGTCAATGGGGAAATCTGTCCAAGGAGTATGTAAAATTTAATATGTGCACAAATGAGCAAACGTTTTTAAAAGCAAGGAAAGGGATGGATCTCATATTGTAAAAAAGGAAGAAAAATGGAACTGGATGTGGATCAAACCAGGAGGTAGGAAAAGAGGTGCGTGCACAGATATAGATTTTGTAGTTATGTACATTCTTAATGATAAGGTACTCATCAGTAGAGATGGACACAAAGCCTATATAGCAATCTGTTACCCTGATTTCTGGGGGTCCTGTGAGGGACACCTAAATGCTCTCCAAATTATACAAGTTGGGGAAATTAGTCAAAGAGCACAAGTTAGCACTGCGAGAGGCAGGGTAACGGAGCGAGATCTTTTACCCAATGTCTACAGAGTCAGGCCGAGTCAAGGAGCAACAGATGTGAAATAATAACTGTTTTTTTATTAAAATACAATCAAACAAGTGTTTACAACACACTCACACAGATAACTAAAGAAATAAAGGTTGGAGTTGGATAGAGGGATTTTGAGAAGGGTTTTTGGTATGGGAAATACTGCACCTGTCCTGAAGCCCGGGTAGTCTGAAGATGGAGTTCGTGGATATGAAGGTTCTCAGTATGTGGGACTGAGGGGCAGGCTCACCAAGCAAAGCGGCAGCAAGGCAGGATGGAAGTTGGGAGCAATCCGAGGAAGCTCTCAAAGTCAGGGGTTTTTATAGGGGAAAATGTGGCTGTAGGCTAGTCCGTACTTGGGGAAAACAATGAGGTTTGGGCTGGAGACAAAGCCTCTGAAAGGTCATAATTTAGATTGATTGAGTTAAGTCTGAATTGTCAGTAGGGTAGCCAGTATGCAAATGCAGAGTGCTTGACAATTGAGTGTTCAGTTCATCAAGCTGCCTGCTCAGGGCAGGGAGTTCTTTGTAAGTTGTGTGCATACATGATGAAGGTACTTGCCTTGAGGTCTCCTGAAGCGGCAGTTTGGCTATTTCTGGCCTGCCTGTATTTGTGTAGAATATTACAGCGATTAGCGACCGAACCTGTGTGTCCGGAGGCCTCACAAGCATGTGGAAAGGAATAGGTGAGGAAGGCCAAATTATTGATATCAAAATGATATCTGGTATCCCCCAAGTCTGGCTAGAAAACTGCAGTAACAAATATAAGTCGCAGCCCAATAAAGTAGGGCCATTTCCACAAAGAGTATTATAGTGCTATTATTCTACTTTCAACGTCCTATGAGGCCCCTCCCTAAACTGCAAACACCAGGATTCCATAAGATGTTGAAAGTGGAATAATAGCACTATAACACTCTAGTATGGAAATGGCCTGGGAGAGACAACAGCCTCAAAATTTGGCTTGAATCTACCATCTTCATCCTCATGTTCATCTACAGCAATTTCTTCTACCGGACCAATGGGCCCTTCATTTCTTGCTGCCAAGCACCTTCTTCCCAAATTACAAACTGTGTTTTCCAGGACATCTGGGTCCATTACGAAATTCTTAATTGTAATTGTTTACTTGTATCATTTCTTTACAGGTGAAAATACAACATGAACCATATTTGAAAACCATTTTTTGAAAACCATTTGGTCTTTTTTTGTGACCCCCCTTTCCTATCTGTTTTTATTTGCTATGCATTGCCGCCAGAACACTAGTGGATTAAAAGATAACAAACAAACAAACAAACAAAGCTGAAGTTATCTCTCATTGAGAAAATGAACAAAGGTGTTTGCTCTTCCAAAGCATTTACTCACAAAAGTCACAGTATCTTTGGCAAGAGGACATGATGGCAGGAAAATGAAAGAAGTAAACTTTTCTGTCTTGGCATATTTCCATGACACAGAAACCAAATTGTATCTGGCATCAAAGAGTTAATGAAAATGCTGACATGGTTAAGCTCCCCTTCCAACTTCTCCAAAACCTGCTAGGCTAAGCTGTTACCTTGCCTGTTACTCCCCGTAAGACTGTACCTAAGTGCAGTTTTGAATCCCAGTTCGTAGTAACCGTTTGAATAAGTAAAAACCGTGCACTTGTATTGCAAGCTTACTTGATGAATGAGTGATGAGCATTGTTTAGCAGCATCTGTCTGTGGTGTGAATGTACACATATGCCACTGTGTTTCAAAGCACTGCCCCTCCAACACATTCAGGACAAGCTTGGATTAAGAGCAGATATTTGCCATAAGCAAACAACTTTCTATTGCACAAGAAACTGGTATGTTTGCCCAGAAGCTGTTGTCAGATACTGGTGTAAAAGAAAACAGCAGACCCTTAAAATGGAAATATCTGGATGCTAATTCAGTTCCCTGCTGCCTGTGGGGACAGGAAAGTACTGGTCAACATCTGGAGACTTTACTTTTTGGACAACTACAGTCAGTTCTCCACATTTGCGGGTTTCATTTTTGCAGATTTGGTTATTCATGGATTATTTGCTACCACCTCTGCTGCTCCTTGTGCCATTTTTAATAGAGATTGCAAGCCTTGTGAGACTGAGAAACTGCGAATGAGGCTTGTAAGTCCCTACTAAAAATGTTGTGGGGCAGCAGTGGAGGTGGCACTAAGCCCCACCAGCCACCCACTTCTGCCTTGTGAAGGAACTCTGATGCCTCAAAGTAGGTTGAATATAGTGATCATACTTTTTCTGTGCGTTGAATATGGTTTGGGAGGGCCTAGAGTTATTCATGGTTTTTCACTTTCACAGGGATCCTGTGCCTCTAACCCTAGTGAATGTTGAGGGATGACTGTATTCTATGGACCAGTGGAATTTGGGAGTATTCTGGAAACTGCTTGGCACTTCCCTCAGATACTCGCCTCATTACTTTCCACTATGAGATACATTTTTTTAAATGGTCATTTTTATTTTATATACTGCATATGTTATAGGGAATGGAAGGGAACTAACGAAAAGATACCAAAGGAGGAACCATCATAAAGTTTGCATCTTTTGACTACAGAAAGCATCCTTCTCTGATAATGGTTGAATTCTGTGGAATCTCATGGCTTCTGTGTTACCTTTGCTATCTTTGTCAACATTTACATCCATTTCATGACACTCTTCCACCAAGGCGTATAGGACAGTACATATTATCTCCCCCTTCCTCAGTCCTCAAAAGAATCCTGTAAGGGGTTTACATAAGGAACAGCCTGAAGATACCTGTTACCATTTGGTAGTTAGATGGACAGCCCAGGAGGTGGATCCTAAGTGGTTTGGAAGAATGTGGAAGTGGGATCAGGCCCTGGCTCTGTTTGCTATAGCCAGCCAGATGACCTCAAGTATCATAGAAAACACTATCCCTCTCCTAGTGCTAAACTAAAATGGAATTACCAGTCCAGTGAGCTTTGATATGTTGAATAGAGAATGAGGGAACTCATCTTTCCTCTCAAGCACCACAGTTTGAATAGTGATTTGAACCTTGGCCTCCCTGTTTATAGTGCAACAATTGCTCTCACACAGCAGATATTTTCTGGTTTGAATCCCAGCCTCACCTAGCAGACTTCTTAGGAACCTTGTGGGTAAATATACTTATCCTGTCCTGGCTCAGCACCAATTCCTAGTATGTACTAAATCTCAATCCAGTTCTCCCAATTCAGTTCCTAGTATGTGCTAAATCCCAGCCCAATCCAATCCCAATCCAATGCTATTGCTGAACCAGGAAATCAACAGAAGCAGTCCTGTCATTTGGTAGAATGAAGACATGACCTAAGGCGGCACCTGTTCAGTGATACAGAGGGAGCAGTGAGTGCAACCCTTTGCTTTTTCCTTTTGCTTGTTTTCCTTGGTGTAGGAAATTGCTGAATGTTCCAGGCAGTGTGCCTTGTGTCTTCTTCTGTTTGGGTGAAGGGAGCAAAACCATTGCAAATGTTAACCATTGACTGCTATCCTGATCAGCTTCTGTAGATGGAAGGTGGCACATGATGAAGCAGCTGTGGCCTTGTACTTCTTACACTGAGGATATTTCTGCATAATAAGACTATGTCGCTGTGGGACCAGGATGGCAGCAGTCAGCTGGTCATGCTCTTGCATGATGTCATTGCTGGCCTGCTGCCATCTTGTCCCCAAGCAACACACATGTGCAGTATTTGCAAAAGGGAAAAAAGTCCATTTTGCGCCTGCTGTCACCCTTCCTGGCCATGTGGAAGGACCAGAAGCACACTGACAATGCTTGCTTCCCTAGTGCAGCAATGGTAACTGCCTATCTGTGCTGTGGAAGGAAGAGGCAGGGCCACCACAGTCCCTTGGGCAGGGAGCTGATGAGGTGCAGAGGGAGCCTTCCTGGTGTGCTCCCTTCCCAGCATGGATGCTAAAAGGATTGTGACAGAACGATGCGTGGGAGCATCGTCGTGCAGAAATGGCCTGAGTGGTCTAATCCCTACTGATGAAAAGGCCATAGAGAAATGTCATTTCTCTTTTGTCCCTGATAGTGACTGGTGGATGCACTGATGCAGGAGCAGGAGCTCTCCCAGTGCTAAATCCTATCCCAACAGAGGTTCAGCTCCAGGAGTGCTTCCATAAAACTTGGAGCAGCTTTGGAAGGAGCAGCAGAAAATTTGAGAGTGTATTTGCAGTTCCTGCAACAGCAAACACACCAGCCACCTTGCTGCAGATCCCATTTCCCCAAATGATAGGTATTTGCTTGCTGTTGATGTTATGTGCCTCTGACATTTCCAAATTATGGTGATCCTAACACAAACCTATCATGGGGTTTTCTGGGACTGAGAGTGTGTGATGCGCTCATGGTCACCCCATGAGTTTCCATGGCTGAGCGGAGAATCGATCCCTGGTCTTCAGGGTCCTAGTCCAATGCTCAAGCCATTACACCATGCTGGTTCTCAGGTATTTGCTTACTGATATATAATGTGAGGGACAGTGTTTACATCTTGCAGCAGCACAGTCTCACATATTTCAGAAAAATGGAATATGTCGTTTCCCACATAGTTCTGAATTATAAAGGAACATTGGTAGCAGGAAAGGGAAACTAATGACCCTTCAGCTATTGCTGGATTACATGTCGAAAAATGCAAGGGGGTATGCTTGGAATGCTAGCATGACCCACAGTACAACTGTCCTTAAAAGCAAGACAAAACTTGTCAAGTCCCATAAAGCTGCCAGTGAATGAGGCCATTCAGTTTGTCTAAAAACTACTCAGTTTATTGAAAAGCAAAGCTTGATTACATGGTCAGCAAGCTTAAGTAAAATCCATCAGAGACAGCAAAAGGAAAAACAGAATGCAGGAATACAAAGAGAATGCAGAATGCACTGCCTGTTTTCAGGCAGTCCTATAAGTAGAAAAACTAGTCAACAATTTTTTCACCATGAGAACGGAGGTATACCAGATGTAACAATACGCTTGTTATAGGAAGCAAATACTAGAGAGACTCACAGATTCTCTTATCTGATTTTGTCAGTGGCGGGCGGCGATCAAGCAGACGCAGGACAAGCAGCTGGGGATGACAGCGTTTATTATTGAAAGTAACTGTCCTAAACTCAAGACACGCCTTAAACAGCAACAGGCTTCAACGGAAAGCAAAGGAGGGTTACTTCACTCAGAACACAGACAAGGTCCTTGGCTAGCAAGAGGCGGGATGTGGTCACTGGCAGGAGGGGCTGGAATCAGACGCGGGTGGGAGAAGCACGGTAGGCAGACGGTTGTTACTCCGTGCCTCTCCCAGCCCAGCACCTGCCCTAAATAGCCCCCTTGGTTGGCAGCGACCAATCCGGCACAGGCACACAGCTGAGGGCTCGCAGCTGGGCTCACAGCTGGGAGCTCTCATCCCGCAGCCACTTTTCCATTAACCGCCAGGACTGGCGGGTCACTTCCTTGTTTTGCTGCCACTGCTGGAACGTGGGAGGCGGGGCGGCAGCCTCAGCCTCCTCTGGGTCGGAGCTGCGGGTGGGCGGAGCCCCGGGATTGGGACCGGGACCCGCCTCCCCCGGCGAGCCTGTGCCTGCCTCGCCCGCCTCGCCTGCCGGAGGGGGAACCAGATCACCCCCAGCGCCATCATCGGGACTGCTGGTGTTGGCGGCGGCCTCCGCAGCGCCCGGGTGATCCCCGGCGGTGGCGACCTCCACGGCATCCAGGAGATCCCTGGCGGCAGCGGTGGCCTCCGCGGCGTCCAGGTCCCCCTTGGCGGTGGCCTTGGGGACACCAGCGTGCTCAGCTACACTGGGGCTCCTGACAGATTTCACCTGGGAACTGCTAGGCTTCTGCTGTTGCTATAGCAGTGAAGTAAACAAGAATCATTTAACCCTTAATGCAGGAACAGACAGAGCTGTCTTTGGCTGTGAATGTCAACATTACAAACCTAATTGTCTACAATTTTGGGGTAAGGCATCTGGGACTAATGAGAGTTGAAGTACATCATTCTGTAGGGCCACTGGACCATAGGAAGTAGAGGGATTTTTTTTTCTTGTCCCATAAGTCAGTAATTATCAGAACAATTCCTTTAAACATAAGTTCAGGCTGAAGTTTGAACAAAATATTGGGATAATCTTTTTGAATTCCCCATGCTTTTTACCTCTGTCACTGCAATCTAGTAGAGCAGGAATTGGTAAAGTGGTACCTGTGACTCCTCTTACACTATTTCTGAGATACTTCAGCACTGATCTCATTGTTTTTGCTAAAATTGCACCCATGTCCTCTAGAAGGCATGCAGAAACCATTTTTGCCATGTTTTAGGCCTCATTTCAAACAGATACCAACCCTTAGCATTTATTCATCTCTGTTATACCATCTATTCAGAGGTCAGCCCCATTGGTTTCAATGGTCCCATTGAGTTTAACTTCCCATTGAGGTAAGGATGCATAGGATCATAGCCATAGGTGCATTTACTTGAGATCTCAATACATCTCTCCAAGATGAAAAGCAGCCATTGGTGAGCAGCCTTTGGGAATGGTCAGTCAACCAGTTACAGATCCACCTGACAGTAGCCCTGTCCAGCCCACATTTTACCAGCTTCTTTGCAAGAATGTCATAGGGAACTTTGTTAAAGGTCTTACTGAAATCGAGATATGCTACATCCACAGCATTCCCTTCATCTATCAAGCTAGTAACTCTATCATAAAAAGAGATAAGATTAGTCTGGCATGACTTATTTTTGAGAAATCCATCTTGACTTCTCGTGATTATCGCGTTGCTTTCTAAGTGATTAGAAACTGACTGCTTAATGATCTGCTCCAGGATCTTTCCAGGTACTGATGTCAGGATGACTGGGCAATAATTATTTGGGTCCTTTTTTTTTCCCTTCTTGAAGATGGGGACATTTGTCCTCCTCCAGTCTGCTGGAACTTCTCCTGTCCTCCAAGATTTCTCAAAGATTATAGCAAGCGGTTCCAAAATGACCTCTGCCAGCTCTTTTAATATCCTAGGATGCAGTTCATCTGGCCCTGGAGACTTGAATTCATCCAGTGTGGCCAGGTATTCCTGTACCACTACTCTACCTATTATGTGCTGCATTTCCCCTGCTTCCTCACCCGCTCCCCAACTGCCAGGTTGAGTGCTTGTATCCTTCTGGGAAAAAACTGAGGCAAAGAAGGTGTTAAGTAGTTCTGCCTTTTCACTTCCCCCTGTTAGTAATTCACCATCTTCTCTGCACAGTGACCCTATTGTCACCTTCTTTTTCTTTTGCTGCGGTCATATTTAAAAAAACCCTTTTTATTGTTTTTAATATCTCTGGCCAGCCTAAGTCCATTCTGTGCTTTAGCCTTTTCTGACCTTCTCCCTACTTCTCCTGGCTACTTGCTTAAATTCTTCTTTGGTAGTTTCCCCCTTCCATTTCCTGGACATTTTTCTCTTAACACTTAGCTCAGCTGAGAGTTCTTTAGTCAACTATTCTGGTTTCTTCAGACGCCTTCCATTTTTCCATCTTACTGGCACAGTTTTAGACTGTGCCTTCAGTCTCTCCCTTTTAAGGAACTCCCATGCCTCCTGAACTCCTTTCTCTTTCACTATTTTTGACCCCGGAATTTCTGCCAGCAGCTCCTTAAGTTTACAGAAGTCCGCTTTTTAAAAAATCTAAGATGAGTGTCTGGCTATCCTTATCTTCTCCTTCCCACTGAATGCCAATTTTCAATAGGGCATGGTCACTCCCCCATAAAGATCCAACCACTTCTACCTCGTTAACAAGGTCATCCCAGTTGGTCAGGATCAGATCTAGAATATTTGATCCCCTTGTGGCCTCTTCCACCTTCTGGACCATGAAATTGTCTGCAAGACAAGCAAGAAACTTGCTGGACCTTGCTGTCTTGGCAGAGTTTGACGGCCAACATATATCTGGGTAATTGAAATCTCCCATTATTACTGTATCTCTCCTTTTTGAACATGCAGCCATTTGGTTGAGGAAGGTGTCATCAAAGTCCTCAGTCTGGGTTGGAGGTCTGTAGTAAACCCCCACCAAAATATCCCCATTGTTTCTCACTCCCTTAATTCTTACCCAGATGTTCTCGACCTGGCTTTCTGGGTTTAAGTCATGGATCTCTTCACAGGAGAAAACATCTTTGACATACAAGGCTACTCCTTCTCCTCTCTTGTTTGGACTATTTTTACAAAATAGGCTATACCCCTCTATTCCTACATTCCAATCATGAGAGTCATCCCACCAGGTATCAGTGATGCCTATCAAATTGTATTTATTTTGGTGTACTAGGAGTTCAAGTTCATCTTGCTTGTTTCCCATACTCCGTGCATTACTGTAGAGACACTTAACTCCCCAGGCCCTTCCTGCAAGTCCTATACTATAGTTTCTACTCCTCCCACCATTGGACACTTGTACTACTTGGCCAATTTCATTTTGGCCTTTTCCCCCTGCACTCACCGAGTCCTTGCCCTGCATAATATTGTCTCCCTCCCCAGTGGAACTTAGATTAAAGACCTCTTAATCCTCCTTGCGAGACTGTTTGGAAAACCATTCCTGCCAAGTTTCCTATGACATTCTTACAAATAAGCTAGTAAAATGTGGGCTGGACAGGACTACTGTCAGGTGGATCTGTAACTGGTTGACTGACCATTCCCAAAGGGTGCTCACCAATGGCTGCTTTTCATCCTGGAGAGGAGTGACTAGAGGGGTGCCACAGGGTTCTGTCCTGGGCCCAGTGCCGTTCAATATCTTCATCAACGGCTTGGATGAAGGAATAGAAGGCATGCTCATCAAATTTGCAGATGACACCAAATTGGGAGGGGCTGTTAATATGCCAGAGGACAGGATCAAAATTCAAAATGACCTGGACAGATTGGAGAGCTGGGCCAAGGCTAACAAAATGAAAGTCAACAGAGAGAAGTGTAAGGTCCTACACTTAGGTAGAAAAAATGGAATACAGAAATATAGGATGGGGGACACGTGGCTGGATGGCAGTACGTGTGAAAGAGATCTCGGAGTCTTCATAGACCACAAGCTGAACATGAGTCAGCAGTGTGATGCGGCAGCCAAGAAAACCAATGCCATTCTCAGTTGCATCAATAGGAGTATGGTGTTTAGATCGAGGGAGGTACTGGTACCACTCTACTCTGCTTTGGTTAGACCTCATCTTGAATACTGTGTCCAGTTCTGGGCACCCCAATTCAAGAAGGACATGGTCAAGCTCGAGCAAGTCCAGAGGAGGGCGACCAAAATGGTGAGGGGCCTGGAAGCCATGCCCTATGAGGATAGAGTTAGAGAGCTGGGTGTGTTTAGTCTGCAGAAGAGGTTATGAAGGTACATGATAGCCATGTTTAAATATTTGAAGGGATGCCATGTAGAGGAAGGAGAGGGCTTGTTTTCTGCTGCTCCACAGACCAGGACAAGGAGCAATGGATTCAAGTTGCAGGAAAGGAGATTCCACCTGAACCTCAGGAGGAACTTCCTGACAGTCAGGGCTGTCTGGCAGTGGAATCTGCTGCCTCGGAGTGTAGTGGAGTCTCCCTGCTTTGAGGTTTTTAAGCTGAGGCTAGATGGCCATCTGTCGGGAGTGCTTTGAGGGTGTTCCTGTATGGCAGGGGGTTGGACGGGATGGCCCGTGTGATCTCTTCCAAATCTACATTTCTATGATTCTATGATTCTATGAGAGTAACTCCCATCTTTTCAGCTTCCAGTTCTACATAGACACACACTACACAAATATCCAGAAAAGAATAATTGTTTAATGATTTAAAGCTATTCACAAACATGCATGGAAAACAGACATAAAATTTACACCAAATTTAAAATTGAGAGAAAATTTTTATAAAATGTTTCATAGATGGTATATGACATCTAAAAGATTACAAAAAAATAACAAAAAATGGGAATGTGAGGTGTTGGAAATGTGATGAAAAGGAGGGATCCTTTTTTCATATGTGGTGGACCTGTAAGATAGCAAAGAAATTTTGGAACGAAATTCATGATGAAATCCAAAGAATGTATGATTTTAAGTTTGAGATGAAGCCAGAGTATTATTTGTTAAATATGTTGGGGCAAAAAAGAGAAATAAAATGTCATCAGAAGATATTGTTATATATGATAACTGCTGCAAGATTGACATATGCACAATACTGGAAAAAAGGGAATATGTAGATATAAAAGAATGGAAACTCAAGGTACTGGATATGGTAGAAACAGAAAAATTAGCATTCTTATTGAAAAATAAACCTATCTAGAACTTTGAAGGGGAATGGAGAGAAGTATTGGATTGGATAAAGAAATAATATAGAAAGTAACAATGAAAATAAAGAAAGTAATAATGTATAAGATATGTTACAAGTAGTAAAGCATTAATGTAAGATGTACAATGCAATAATGAAAGACTACTGTTATAGTTAAAATATGCATGTATGAAGAGAAATAAGCAGATTCAAATAGGGAAAAGACAGAAGTGGGAAAGGGTTTTTTTTATGTTTAATGTAAACTTTAATAACAAAATAAAAAAAGGTTGTTCACAGACAGAATGTTCTTACTCAATAGAATTAAGAAGAAATCTATTGGTTGTTCCATCCAGAGTCATGTATTCCTTTTTTGTTCCTTCAACATCAGTAATGTTTTGACATTCAGCTGCAGAGGGAAGCTCAATGGGAAGCTGTAACAGAGCCATTCTGCCTTTTCTGCTGCCCTCTCTAAGTCTATAAGAAACCTGGAATATGACTATTCATCCATTTTCTTCAAACTATGTGTAAATATTTCATATTGAAAAGGAAAGCATTGTATAATGCAACATCATTTTAATATGTCAGTATAGCACATGTACTTTCATATCCATTCTTATCTGTGTGGATCACAAGGCAGATGCCTCTATAGGCCCACATGTACATTTCATAAAATTGAATCCATAGAATTACAGAATCATACAGATTCATAGAATCATAGAACTGGAAGAGATCAGATGGGCCTTCAAGTCCCCACACACACACACACACACACACACACACACTGCCATGCAGGAATACACAATGAAAGCATTTCTGACAGATGGCCATCCAGCATCTGCTTAAAAACCTCCAAAGATGTAGACTCCACCACACTTGGAGGCAGTTTATTCCACTGCTGAGCAGCTATTACAATCAGGAAGTTCTTCCTAATGTTTAGATGGAATATTTTTCCAGAAGTTTGAAGCCATTATTCAGTGTCTTGGAAAACAAATTTGCTCCATCTTCATATGACATTCCTTCAAATATTTAAGCATAGCTATCATGTCACCTCTTAACCTTCTCTTCTTCAGGCTAAACATACCCAGCTCCCTAAGTCATTCCTCATATGGCATGGTTTCTAGCCTTTTTACTATTTTGGTCACTGTCTTCTGGACCGCATTCCAGCTTGTCAATATCCTTCTTGAACTGTGGTGCCCAGAACTGGACACGGTATTCCAGGTGAGATCTGATCAAAGCAGTACAGAGTGGCGCTATTACCTCTCTTGACCTAGACATTATACTTCTACTTGATGCAGCCTAGAATTATATTGGGTTTTTTAACTGCTGTGTTACACTGTAGACTCCTAGATCCCTTTCACGTGTACTGTGGTCAAGCCACAGGTGCATTATATAGGTGCATTTCATTTTTTCTGCCCCAAAATTTTCTGCCTTGTTGAAACTCATTTTGTTAGTTTTGGCCCAGCTCTCTAATCTGTTAAGGTCATCTTGAATTCTGATCCGGTTCTCTAAGTTGTTTGAATTCCTCTTTGTTGATTTCCCCCCTTTTTCCATTTCTTCTTTATGTCTCTTTTAATTCTTAGCTCCATTGAAAGTTCTTTAGATGTCCATTCCAGATTCTTTAGATACCTCGCATTTGTCCTTCTTTTTGGAATTGTTTGAAATGGGGCCTTCAATATCTCATTTTAAGAAACTTCCATCCATCATTCCTTTCTCTTTTAGTATCCTTGACCGTGGGATCATATTCAGTGTTTCCCTAAGTTTACTGAAATCAGCTTTCTTAATAAACTCCAGAAAAACATGGGCACTTCCACCTAAGGAACCTGCCACTTCCACCCCATTAACCAGGTCATCACTGTTAGTTAAGATCAGGTCTAAAATAGTGTTTCTTTTGTTACTTGTTCTAGTTTCTGGACAATAAAATTGTCTGCAAGGCAAATGAGGAATTTGTTGTATGTGGCACTCTTGGCAAAGTTTGACTTCCAACAAATATCAGGACAGGTAAAATTCTCCATTACTACTACATCCTTTCTGAATGTTTCAATATCTGTTCCAGGAAGGCAACATCCAAGTCTTCAGTCTGGCTTGGTGGTCTGTAGTAGATCCCCAAAATGACATCCCTGAATTTACTGGAACTTTCTTCTAAGTAAAACTCATAGAGTCAGACTGTTTAATGTACAGTTTTAAGAGTTTAGTATACTCACCATCATCATCATCATCATCATCATTCTTTTTTTTCTGACTGGAATTTTGGACTATCAATGATTTTGATTCAATCTAAGAATCTGGGAGTCAGTGAGGAATCGTCAGATAATTTGACACGTTACTGCAGTCTAGACCTACCTGGAGATAGCACCCGATATCACTTTGATATCAAACTATTAGGCTCTCCCCTGCCACCCTGCTCCACATGTTTGCGAGGCCACCGGACAAGCACGCAAACAGGCACGGCCGATAATTGCTGTACATTCCATTCTCCACCTAGGCAGGCCAGACATAACCGGTTCGTCGCTTCAGGGACCTCTCAGGCAAACACCTCATTACATATGCACGATACTAAATAAGGCTTCCTGCCCTGAGCAGGCTACTGGACAAAGGTTGTGCTGTCCACTGGTAAGTGCTGCGCATTTGCATACTGGCCATACTATTGTTAATTCAGCTCTGATTCCATCATGCAACGTTGTAACCTTTCCAAGACATTGTCTCGCACCCAAAACTCATTGTTTTCCCCGAGTAAGGCACAACCTGCAGTCCCATTCACCCTATAAAAACCCCTGATTCCGAGACCTTCCTCGGATCGCTCCTGAGTTTCAACCCGTCTTGGTGCTGCTTTGCTTGGCGAGCTCCCCTCAGCTAATCGAGCTGAGCTTCTTCTCTGCACCCCGGCTTCTCTCCCGAGGTTCAGGACGACGAGACAGGTGTCATATCACCCATTTTTCCCTGAAAGTCTCTATCCTTAATTCAACCTCTAATTTCTTAGTTAGCTGTGTGACTGTGGTGTCTTTAATATCTGTCTGTATTCAAAAAAACATCATTTTTATTACTTTAAACCCGTCTGGCTGCTTAACTGACCTGACCCCATAGACACTGGGTTGCAAGATCCTGCTAAGTTACCCTGCCTCTCGCTAGCTTAAGTGAGTGCTCCAGCTAATTTTCCCCAAAATTGTGTTTTATAGTTTTGTTATTTAGGTGTCCCTCCCAGGACCCCCAGTAAACAGGGTAACAGACATATTCTAAACAGAGTTGCTTCTTTTGACTGTGCTACTGTGATCCAGACTACAGCAAACTGGATTGAGATGTTTTGTCAGGCCATTTGGAATTGCTCCCATAGCACAGTTCTCTTTTATCAAAGGCGCTAAATCTCAGTTTTTAGGTCCTACCTCAGTGGCCCTTTCCGCATCTGTCTTTTTCGCGGAGGTGGGGGGTGGCGTTCGCGTGAGCAGCCTCTTGCGCGAGACACTCTCTTCGGGGCGCTGTCATCTCGCAGCTGGCTTGCTGGTTGCACAAGCGCCCCACCCCCTCCTACCGCAGCGCAACCTGGGAATTGCAGGCTTCCTGCGATGAGGCAGGAAGCACGACCAGCCTGCTCGTCCAACGCACCGCAGGCCAGGTAAGTGCGCGAGGGTCCCAGGACCTTGTGCGACTGCGCAGCATTTTCGGCTTGAAGCCAAAAATAAAAAAAATGCGTGCACGGTTCACGTTAGGCTCGTGAGCATCGCGTAAATTGGAGTGCATCGTACGGACCGCCACTCCCATTTATGCAACACTCAAGGGGCCCTCTTGCAAAAGAAACTGTGTGCGAAAAGGGCCTCAGTGAGGAAGGATGCACAACTTCCACATTCACTTAAGATCTAAATTTTTCCTCTCTGTTCATTGCCAATTGTTTATTCTTTTAATCCCACTGTTGAGCAGACTGTAAGAAGACATTGCTTCTTTAAATAGCAAGGAATATCCTAACTGTATAGGTATGCTGAGTTTGAAAATTAGTCTCCCCCCATTTGGCTTCCACACCCCCATATCTATAACTAAGTGTGGGAGAGGAAGGTATAATAGGTTCACATTCAGATAAGCTGAGAGTGTTTCTCTCTCCCCACCCCACTTTCTCTCTCATTCTGTCTCCGTCTTTTGCCAGTCTGCCAAGAAAAGGCTTTTTGACAAGCCAATAATGGAGCCTTGAGGGAATGAACATGGCACTATTATTTACAGATCCAAACTTTTGATAGTCTGATCATTAGATTTTGCCCTTAAGGTCATGTTGTAACCACCATTTGCTCTGAATTTTTTTTCCACCCTTCAGTAATTATTATTTCTCTCTTTCTGGGTTTTCAGGTTGAGTAAGAACTTTCTTCACACAGACAATTGACTTACGTGGAAATTGTTCAAGAACTTGTCTTACACCAGAGGCAGGTAGTTGTTATCAGGAGACACTTTCAAGTCATGCAGTCTCCTTTTTAAAATGGCAATTGAATCTGAAAGTTCAGAGAGCAGAATTCAGCCCCCTGTCTGTGGCTGTACCCCAGACATGGTACACGGCTATGTGTATCATGCTAGCATTCAATATTTTTAGGGAAAAAATTACAAGCTGCTTTGAGAACATGTCAGTCCCCCCAAATGGGCTATAAATCAACCCACTGACAGGGGATAGGGTATGAGTGGGAGACATTGGTTTTACCCTCAAGTCTACAATGAAGGAGGAGGAGAGAGAAGCAATGGAAATAGTCTACCAGCCTGCAAAAAAAGTTTCTAATGCTGAAGTTCAAAAGCAGAATCAACCTTTGTTCAAGTAGTCTGTTCTGTTCTGTTTGATCATTCTTTGTTTGTGGTAGGCAACTATGAATTAAGGCCAGAGATAGTGTCAATACAGTAGCCCAAAGTGGGCATTTGCCTGCAGTACATAAGGCCCTTTCACACTATACAATCATATGCACTATGATCCCACTTAATTACCATAGCTGAATCCTTGGCAATCCTGAGGCTTGTAGTTTTGTAAGGCATTAGATCTCTCTGGCTGAGAATTTTAAATGCCTATTCCTAAATTGCAAATACCAGGATTCAGTGGGATCACAGGACTCTAACTGCATAGTATGAAAGGGCCAGTGTACACAGAACACTCGGCCTTGACCCCAATGTCTCTGCATTCCCAGAATTATTACAAAGCAATATAATTCTTGGCTAATTTTCTTCTCCAAGGAAGCAACAGATAATTTTACCAATCTTCTTTCCCCTGTGAGAAAATCTTTGAGATTTTGTGGTTTTTGAAGACTATTGTGTGGTTTTTGAAGACTATTTGCAATTCAGTATTTATTATGTGCAAAACACATAGGTATTTTTGCACAGGAAACAGAATTTTCTGCACAGCGAACAGCATTTTCTATGCAGAAAAAATTTCAGAACAGAAATAATCATTTCAGCAGATAATGCTGTTTTCTCTGCAGGGCATGTCGTTATCTGCACAAAACAACTGTGTGTGTATCTTGCACAGAATAAGTCCTAAACTGTAAAGATGCTTGTCAGTCCAGGTTTCTTCTGATCAGAATTTCTCAACACTTGAAAAACAAGTTTTCCAGACATTTTTTTAAAATATTCTTTCCATCCTTAATCCATATATTCTGAAACTCTGTCTTGTCAGGGTTCTTAATACAACATACTTATAACCCAGATTTGGATGTCTGTGCTAAGCACACAAGCATTACTAAAGCAGCTGGCTCTGTGAGGATTCTGTAGTTGCTCTGTGAGTATAGAAAATGACTTTGCTCTTCCTCAGGCAAGCTTTCAGTAATTCTCAGGGGCGAACACGATGGTATGTTAAATATGCTTGTGCGTTCTGAGTATGCTTTTTGTTGTTTTAAAAAATATTGGATGCACTAGAGAGATCAGGATCATGGGCAGGTGGGATTTAACCATTTTCCCCAATGCCACATATCTGATAAAAATTGCTCCCCTGTAAACATGCTATTCATGTTGGGAGTGAATTTTCCATTGGCACCACTGGCTTCCCTTCCAGAACAGAGAACTGATTTAGGAATCAAATCCTAGATAACTTATTTTGGGGAAAGTTAACTTTCAGAATCCATCAGCCAATGACTGTGCTGACTGGAACATTCTGGGAGCTGTACTGTGAAAAAGTAAGTTCTCTCAGGAAGCAGGTTATTTTCATCATGACCATGGAGAAGATTTAGACACCCACCATCAAGAAACACTCCTAGGCCATCATCCTGTTAGTAAGTCTACCTTTTGTCTGTATATTTATTATTTTGACCCTTGTAGTGATTGGTATTCCCTTCTTCCTTCTGCAATGGCAAAAGCTCCACCAGGATTCAATGTTGACCTGCAATAGCCCTTCCCATGCGTTCCCATGCTAGAGGAAACTGGACAGGCATCTTGCTATGTCCTCACAGCCAGATACTGACTGATTGCAGCTCTGGATGATGCTAGCATCTCCGAAGATGTTCTCAATCTGCATCTGCTTAGGGAGACATAGCCTGATGTTTCTCCAGTCCCCACCAGCAATGGGAGGGCAGGTAAGACAATGCAATGCAATGTTGAGTTCTGTGTGCTGACTAAGAAGCCATGGCATAGTTCGACATGTGAAACTCTTATGTTATGCTTGACCTTGTAGGTTCCCAGCCCAGGTCCTGGCTGTCTGCACCCCAGCATGAGTGGTATTTAAATCGTATGCATACTTTTTAATGTATCCTCTGTTTCAGCTCCTAGATTGGGGATGGGGAAAATATTGTCCCAGGGCAACATGCAGGCCCCCCAGGCCTTTTTTTCTGTGGTTATTGAACCCTCCAGACTACAAACCATGGCCAGAATTCTATATTTGCTGCTTAATTACATAGCTACCTTAGTTGCAAACATAAGTAGGGCTTCCAGGCCTGCACCTCCTAAATCTACTTTACTAGACATCGACCATGTGGAGAGAAAGAGGGAGGAGTTAGACTGTGTTACTAGTGCCATGATTGTTACTATGTAGGGACTGTAAAGACAGATCTCCTATGGATGCCTCACTATAGGTTATGCATTCAAAAGTCTGATCCTGAATTCTGACTCACGTTTTTTTGGGGAAGTCTTTAGGAGTGGCAATTTACATTTTAATTAGGTTTCACTTTCCCCCCTCCCCATTCAATTCCCCCCCCCCCCAGAACCAGAAGTGGATGTATGTCCCCTTCTATTTTGGGAAGGATGTGGAATTTCTGGTGGACAGTGAGCCTCATCAAGGCTCATAGGACCAAAAAGAAAAAAGAAAGGAAAGGAAAGGAAAGGAAAGGAAAGGAAAGGAAAGGAAAGGAAAGGAAAGGAAAGGAAAGGAGAAGACAAGACAAGATACCTGAACCTACTACAGTTGCAGGTGGGGGAATGCTGGCATGAGAAATGCACACTGCCTTGTACAGATAACATCTGCTGGTTTTAGGTGTATTTTACTATCTTGCTCCTTATTGTCCCAAATTTTATTGTTTAGATTGTTCTTGATCAGTTTATTACCTGCCATTATTGAGATCTTTTAATATTATCTCAACATTTTAATTATTTCACCATTTTATTACTTTCATACCAGGCATTTCCATCTTTTAGCTTTGTATTGCTATGACTTTTTCTGCAGCTTAATTGTTTAAAATCTGTTGCTTTATTGTGGTTGTCCTTGTCATGAGGTGGACTGAAGTGCATACTAGAGGAGGAAGAAATGGTGAATCATACCCTCCTACCAATTTAACCTTGGCTCTATAGAACCTTGTAGACCAGAGAAGAGATTGGTAGGCTACAGAGATACAGTTTTCTTGACACAGCAATCGTGCAAACACATGACTTATTAGAGCCAGCCAGGCCCCAAAAATCTTGCTTTGAGGAGTTCACAGGATCAGGTGATGTGAGTGGTGTGCCCTGAAATATTGCCTGTTACCTGTTGTCAGAAGAGGGAGGCATTTGGGCATAGTGATCTCTGTGAAGCCCTGGCTGGCACTGCTTTCTGTAGGACTCCCTCTGTCTGGACCTCCTGGACCTCTGTCACCAGTCAGATAGGTTTCAGAATCCTTGCAAGATGGTCTTCTTCACTCAGCAATGGTCAAATGTTAACAGCTATCCAGTGGGATAGAAAAAGTTAAAATGTGTCTACTAGGCTTTGATAGGTAATTCCATTTTAGCTTGGCAGGTTAAGACTGGGAAAAGATGTGCAGCTGGCAGTGGAACAGAGGAGTAAACTTTCAGACAAGCAAGCTTGTTTGTATACACCTCAGAGATATTAAGAGGCCTGCACATTTCAAATTCTTTTATTTGCCTCTGTACTCTATAACATTTGAGAAACCATCTTTCATTGGCCTCCCTCTGGGAGTGGGGGTGTGCCACAGCTCAGGGAAACTGTTGCCAGCCAAAAGGATCTTGAATGTTGGCCATGCAACAGTCTGGGTAGCATCATTTGTTTAGAGGCCCAATTCCACCACTTTCTATGAGGAGAAGCTGCATCTCATAAGCAAAAGGACCTCTGACACTTCTGTGCTACAGACTACCTGTGGCATCATTTCCCGCCAATAAAGCTTATCTGATGACAGTCATGCATTCCGTTTTCATTACCAAACAAAGTTTTGGGGAGGCCTGGAATTGCTGCCACTTCCATCTCAAAACACCTTTCTTTTCACTATCAGAGCTAGACAGAAGATAATAACTAGGGTGACAGTGGCATTTTACCACCTGCCTCACAATGGGAGAGATTTGCTGCTGGTTTTCTCTTACTTTGCTTTACTTAATCCAAGTACATATCCTCTCTCCTCTCCATTTAGACTGCAGCTTTTTCAGCTAGAGTTTTTTCCCCCATTAGATTAATTTCAAACTATCACCACCTCTGCTCTTTTACTTCTAATGATCCCTGTAGCTGCTGTAATATAAACAGCTGAGTGAGAGCTCTCCATCCAACCATCAATGAAGAAGTGATTTTGAACACACATACACACACACACACCAGCTTGGTAGAACAGCCAGTTTGTATTTGAGGCTCTCTGCCTGCACATGTGGGCATAGAGGCCATCCGGAAAACTCTAGTTCTCATTCTCCCATGACTTTACACTAGGAACATCCTGAGCTGTTAACCAACTGAAACATTTCCCTTCAATCCTCCCACTTCACAGTCAAAGCCCTTGAAGTCAAGATAAAAATCGTTTAGGCTGTTGCAAAAAAAATTCAGCTTATCATGAGAAAAATGATACCCATATGGGCTTGAGGCTTGTATAGGAAATGTGCAAAGGATGTTGCTGTCACTGCTATTGACCACAACTCAATGTTAAGTATGGATCATAGGAAATATCCTCCCTGACTCAGCAGCACCAGCCTTATAGAAAGTGGGATGGCAGACGGATATGCCCTTTCTTCCATTGAATTCAATAGAGATTATTACTGACTAGGCTGTTGGGAAACAGATATGACGGTAACGGATGTCTCAAGCAGAGCAAAAAATTGGGAAGACAGAAGCTGAACAACAATCAGTCCCACACTTACCCATCTACAGGGTTTAGCTGAGAAAAAAAAAAAAAGGCAAGCTTAGGCTACTTTATAAAACATTTTCAAAATGTATGGCAAATTGTTTGCTTAAAATTCAGGGATGTTTTTCCTGTAGAACTTAACAACACATGTTCTCATGGTACCTAAAGGCAACTGAAGATTTCAATAACCTGAACTCATCTTCATCTCCTGGAGTCCATTCACACTACAAAGTTATGGTGCTATATTTCATCTTAATTGCCCTGGCAACATCCTATGGGAGCTGTTGTTTATGGGGGGGCATTTAGAATTCTCAGCCAGGGAGCTCTAGTACCTTATGAAACTACAAACTCCAGGATTCCAAAGAATGGAACCATGACAGTTAAAGTAGAATAGCAGCATTATAATTTTGTAGTGTGAATGTGCCCTCGTACCACTGTACAGGCCTGTCCTTTCTTAGGCACTCAGTTTTGCATTTCTCAAATAGTGTGATTCATTTCTCATCTCAGTGATGATGAGGAGGAAACAGCAGCAGCAAGAAGCATTGCAAAATCTTTATTAAATATGTATATTGGAAAAAAATGTTGTATTTTTTTTTAAAAAAATTTTGCCCAGATTCTTTAAAAAATGCAGATTAACATGGAGGATGCATGGATGAAAACAGAAAACTCACAAACACCAGACATTCATTTGGTTAAACATTTTATATTCCAAATACCATCACTGTAACAACTAATGAAAATGTTTGTTTGTTTGTTCAATGAACAGTTCATTCCTCTGGTTCATTTCACTTGGGCCATTTGGCTATTTCAGAATGAAATCCCTGTGAATCTTACAAAATAAGAGCAGTCCCCAGCTCATGTTAATGAACCATGATAAATTTGATGGAAATGAATGTCACTGGAAATGTTCACTTTGGTCATATTGGGCTAGATTGGAGTTCCATGAAGGAAGTTCCACCATTAGATCTGAGTTGCCCATTCTCCCTGAGCCCCACTACCAATAATCAAACAAACAAACCCTATCCTGAAATAGCATGAAAGATGGCATATGGGCCTATAGAGAAAGAAGGAAACCAGAGAAAATAACTTGCACTGAACATTTCCAGAAACGCTTACCAAATTCAAGCTCCCACTCCCATTTATGGAAGGCCACCATAGATTCAGACATATGGAATCTTATTGTGTGTGGATGTGCTTTCAGACTGGCTGTTAACTTATGGTGACTCTATGAATTTCATAGGGTTTTCATCAGCAAGGAATTTTCAGAAGCATTTTAACAGTCCTTCCTCTGAAATGTAGCCTATAGCATCTGGTATTCATGGTGGTCTCCCATTCAAGGCTGATCCTGCTTAGCTTCTGAGATCATATGGGATCTAGTGCCTTTAGAGTATTTACACCATCATGGAGGCTTATTACCCTTCATAAAATTGTTTTGCTTTCTGGTCAAGTTCTTTGTTTGTTCTTTTCAGTATTAATTATTTGCCACAAAGTTACTTTAAAAAACTAGAATAAAATGAGGTTGCCCTATACATATTTGCACTGACATTTTAAATACTAGGTCACATGTGAGATTTGGATAGGGAGAAGTTTCAGTACTGAGAGGTTTAGTTTATTCTTGCAAGCCTCCTTATCTCTAGATCACTACTGAACATTAGACAGAATAGATGAGATGGAGTGATAGCAACTGGCACAAAGATATGAAAGGAATATGGATTAAGCAATCTGCAATGTTTGACAGACATGATCCTTGCCATGAATATTCAATCTGGCTTCATTATGGTGCCTTTTATAGACAATCCCATCTTTATTATATGCAATCTGAAATCAGTGCAAATAAGGTCAGATAATCCATATTAACATATAATGAAGGTACTGCTCAGATTGTTACTTAGGTTGGAAGATGGTTATGTGTGGCCAGAATTATATGTGCATTCCCATGGAGCATTCCCATGAAGAATAGATGTAATAGAACGTATTAATTCTTCTGATCAGTTGTTCCTTAGTCACATCATACGGGACCAAACAAGCTCTCCTGCTGGCACATTTCTTGCAGTTCTAAATGAATCTGGAAAAGATCTTACACTGGATGATGGTCTAATTTGGTAGCTTATATGGTGTCTCTACTAGAACAGCAGTGTAAGGATAGGTGACAATTTAATTTTTGATTAGAATTTACTAAAATGTCCAAATGTTTTCTTATTCAGGACAGAAAAAAGTTGAGGCCTAAAACAATTAAAATGTGGGAAAGGCAAACTTGCTTGTTTTCCCATTCTACACCAATGTAGATGCTCCAGCTCTGGGAACCGATTACTTCTTCATTTAGTTCAAAGACCTTTAGGCTTAATGGGCCTTTTTCCTGTTTTCCCTCTTGTCCCTTCCTTACCTGCCAACAACTGGGGTGATGGCAACTATGGTCCAACACATTTAAAGGATGTCAAATGAAAAACAATTATGAATACCAGATGTTAGGCCAAACAATAGGGGAAGGTACTATGCTCCCAGCTTCTTTGTGAGGCCCGTAGCTGCTGGGAATGGAATATTGGATTAGATGGACATTTGGTCTGATCTGGAGAGACTGAAAAAGGTCAAGTGATGGGGGGAAAAAAAGCTCCTGCAGGTAAAATTAGATAACACTGGTATACATGGACAATCACTCCATGCAGCAGATTTGTACAATGCAAATGCCTACATTCCTATATACAAGCCAGCATGATATAGTGCAGAGCTTTCCAAACTTTTCATGTTGGTTACACACTTTTTAGACATGCATCATTTCAGAATAATTTATTTATTCAGAATAAAACAGTAATTTCAGAAAGTAATTCAATAAGTGGAGGTAACTCCTCCACCTGGGCCTGGCCCACTGCTCCTGCCCTCTCAAAAGTTTCCTCAGCCCCAGGCTGTGGCAGCAGGACAGGTAGCCCCTTCACCTGTTACGTTTGTGTGACATAGTTACAAACTGCAGCCAATACACTAAGATGTTCCAGCAGACTGGAAGAGAGCAAATGCTGTCCTCATCTTCAAGAAGGGAAAAAAAGAGGACCCAAATAATTATCGCCCAGTCAGCCTGACATCAGTACCCAGAAAGATCGTGGAGCAGATCATTAAGCAGTCAGTTGCTAATCACTTAGAAAGCAAGGCGGTAATCATGAGAAGTCAACATGGATTTCTCAAAAATAAGTCATGCCAGACTAATCTTATCTCTTTTTATGATAGAGTTACTAGCTTGATAGATGAAGGGAATGCTGTGGATGTAGCATGTCTCGATTTCAGTAAGGCCTTTGACAAAGTTCCCCATGACATTCTTGCAATGAAGCTGGTGATGTCAGGACCCTGGAACTCCAGGACACAAGCTCTGAGTCTGAGCCAGAGTCCCTGGAGCCTGCTGCACCAGCACAGCCCACTCCCGAGGCTGCCCCAGGCACAGAGCCCTTGGCCCCAGTAGTCCCAGCAGCAGAGCCAGGGGCTGCCCCAGACCCAGCCCAGCCAGAGGAGTTGGATAGTGAGTTTCAAGAGCAGGTGCCTACTTACCAGCAGCATCGGGAGCAAAAGAGTGCTCTCAGAAGGTCAGAATGTTTAAATAGAAAACGCCAGGCAATCAGGGCCCAGCTGCGATAACACCTGGAGGAGGGATCTGCCTATAAAAGCAATCACTCAGCCTTGGGTCTTTTGTCGGCTCACAACTGACCATTCTGGGCGAAGTGCTTGTTGTGGATCTCAGCTTGGCCTCCTGAAACACTGCCCGACCTGCTGGAACGTCGCCACCTCTTGATGCCGGACCAGCTCTGGTAACTTTTTTGTTCGGACAGACTTTGACTGTGTGCTCGCTTGGCTGTGACGTAACAGCCAGGGAGTCTCCCTGCTGCTGGTGTTTACTGCTATTTTTCCTGTTCTGTTCTGCTGAAGTAAAGCCCTTTAATTTATTCTCTGCCTCATCTGCAAGAGACCTGTAGCCGGCTCCCTTGGCTGCTTGCCAGGCCTGGGCGTTGACAGGTAAAATGCGGGCTGGACAGGGCTACTGTTAGTTGGATTTGTAATTGGTTGACTGACCGAACCCAGAGAGTGATCACGAATGGCTGCTTTTCATCCTGGAGACAAGCGACTAGTGGGGTGCCACAGGGTTCTGTCCTGGGCCCAGTGCTGTTCAATATTTTTATCAACGACTTGGATGAAGGAATAGAGGGCATGCTCATCAAATTTGCAGATTACACCAAATTGGGAGGGGTTGCTAATATGCCAGAGGACAGGATCAAAATTCAAAATGGTCTGGAAAGATTGGACAGCTGGGACAAGGCTAACAAAATGAAATTCAACAGAGAGAAGTGTAAGGTCCTACACTTAGGTAGAAAAAATGGAATACAGAAGTATAGGATGGGGGACTCATGGCTGGATAGCAGTACGTGTGAAAGGGATCTAGGAGTCTTAATAGACCACAAGCTGAACATGAGTCAGCAGTGTGATGCGGCAGCCAAGAAAGCCAATGCAATTCTCGGCTGCATCAATAGGAGTATGGAGTCTAGATCAGTGGAGGTACTGGTACCACTCTACTCTGCTTTGGTTAGACCTCATCTTGAATACTGTGTCCAGTTCTGGGCACCCCAATTCAAGAAGGACATGGTCAAGCTCGAGCAAGTCCAGAGGAGGGCGACCAAAATGATGGGAGGCCTGGAAGCCATGCCCTATGAGGATAGACTTAGAGAGCTGGGTATGTTTAGTCTGCAGAAGAGAAGGTTAAGGGGGGACATGATAACCATGTTTAAATATTTGAAGGGATGCCATGTAGAGGAAGGAGAGGGCTTGTTTTCTGCTGCTCCAGAGACCAGGACAAGGAGCAATGGATTCAAGCTGCAGGAAAGGAGATTCCACCTGAACCTCAGGAAGAACTTCCTGACAGTCGGGGCTGTCTGGCAGTGGAATATGCTGCCTTGGAGTGTAGTGGAGTCTCCTTCCTTGGAGGTTTTTAAGCAGAGGCTAGATGGCCATCTGCTGGGAGTGCTTTGAGGGTGTTCCTGTATGGCAGGGGGTTGGACTGGATGGCCTGTGTGGTCTCTTCCAACTCTACATTTCTATGATTCTATGATTCTATTTTGCAACATACAACAACCATTGCAATCTGGTGGAGTGGTTTGAGCATTGGACTATGATCCTGGAGCCCAGAGTTCAGTTCCCTGCTTGGCCACAGAAACCCACTGGATGACCGTGAGTGTATCACACACTCTCATCCCGAAAGGTTTACCTTTGAGTCACCATAAGTCAGAAATGGCTTGAAGGCAAACAACAACTAGGACAAGGAGCAATAGATTCAAACTGCAGGGAAAGGGATTCCACTTAAACCTCAGGAAGAAATTCCTGATGGCCAGAGCTGTTCAGCAGTGGAATATGCTGCCTCAGAGTGTAGTGAAGTCTCTTCTTTGGAGATTTCTAAGCAGAGGCTGGCCACCCACCAGGAGTGTTTTGATATGTGTTCCTGCATGGCAGAGTGTTGAACTGGATGGCCCTTGTGGTTTCTTCCAACTGTATGATTCTACGAACAACAACGTGTCCCTATACGTACATAGAAGCACCAGTAGAACCTGTGGATGCAAATCAGCTTTTCATGAAAACATAAGCAGTTTGACTTTCCTTTAAAAGATATGCATGAAGGCATCCTCAGATTGTCTTAACTAAAGCAGAGTAGCTCTTTACTGGAGCAAAATTAAATAACAGCGAGGAAGAAAAAAGCAGCTTTTGTGTATGATGCAACATCAAGATAAAGTGTCGGTAAGCCTCAATAAACCAGTGCCGGCCCAAACAGATATCACCAATATTATAATCAACATCTGCCGTTCTGTAAAAAATTAATCCCTTGTGCAATGGATTTTAACTATTATCAGTACTTCAAAATCAAGAGGATTCAAAATAACACTTTAAGTGCTGAGTAATCTCTATATCTTTAAAGCTTTAAATGAAGACTTGTGAGCTGGAAGAGAAATGTTTTTTTCTTTGGACCAAGAGGATAATTACACCTCCATGAGTCCCTGTTAACAGCAACATTTTAGGCATGGCTCTGATACTACAACAGCTTTCTCAAGAGATACCTACATGGGTTTTCTGTTTCCCACATCCTACGTACTAATACAATGACCTGGTATTAGATATCTACGTGCTCAAATGGACATGATTTTGTACTCTTAGAAATATCACACCCACCATTTTCTCATACAAAATAGGTCAGACCCACAAAATGAGATTCCTGACGCTGTTTTCCTATAAAGATGATGACCACTCCCAGTAATGAATATTTAATGCTATAGCCTGTGAAGATCTTCATAGCGTTTATAATTTGTTGAGAGGCCTTACTCACAATATATGTAGGCCTGATTTACACAAACTGTACTCTGCAAAAACAGAAAACACAATTACATTAAAGTGTTGGCCATATACTGACCACCATGTAAATAGAATCTTAAAACACATGGAACATGGAGATGTAACATAAGTATGATCTCTTCCCCTTAATTTATACATTTAATGACTGCTGTACAAAGGTGCCTGCAGCAAGGATGTGGTCTTTTAGGACTGCAGCAGTTATCACCCCTAACTCTCATTTTGTTGGCTAAGGAACTGGTACAACATCAAGGTAGTAGCATAATTTTTTGCTAATTATGTTCTTAACAAATAAGTAATCTGAGCAAACTTTTTCTTGCTGCTAGAAAATCTTTGAAAACTGTGTAGTTTTTGAAGACTATTTGTAGCTCAGGATTTATTCTGTGCAAAATTCACACATGGTATATTTGCATAGGAAACTGCATTTTCTGGACAAGAGACAACATTGGAACATGCAGAAAATGCTGTTTCTTGTGTAGACAATGCTGTTTTCTGTGCCTAAAAAAATAGCATGTGTCAATTTTGGACAAATCCCAAGCTGTAAAGATTGTCATTAGTCTAGAATTCTTCTCAGAATTTCTGGAAACATGCTTTCAACATTTTTTAAAAATATTTTCAACTATTCTTTCCCTCTCTACATCAAGAAGACCACAAGTTGCTTGCCTCTGGTTTACGGGGAGGGGGAGACACCATGAGATAATTCTTACCATTCATGGCCTATTATTTAAATTTAAAAGTATATATATTTCTTGTATTATGTGCAAGGATGACAAAAGATACTGGGTTCTATTCTGAAATTCAAAGTGCAGGCAGGAAAGAAAAAAAAAACTGATTCTGGTTTTCCAAGATTCCAGAGTGAACAGAACTATCCAGTTACTTCATTTCTGTGAAATGAAGCCTAGCAAAATTTCCCCATGCAAGCACAACAATGACTGCTGGCATGCAATCAGGGGAATACTGTCATTACATCTGGGGAGAAATTTAGATGCCACTGAGGCCTTTTCCGCACAGGGCGAGGAAATCGCCCTGTGCTGGTACTCACCGGACCTGTGTGCTCCATGTGTGGGTCCAGGCTGGTCCAGAGCAGTGCGTGGCCATGCTCCGTACTGCTCCAGGGACGAAAATGGTGGTTTCTGGTTGGTTGAGGCTCTCCACCAACCCGTGAAGCTCGCCAGCCTAAAGCCCACCCCCAGCAGATCTGCAGGCTCGCACTGGTACAAGCCTGCAAATCTGCACCGGAGTGCGGCCACGGAGTGAAGCACTCTGTGCTTTTGAAAGACCTGTTTTAAGTGGTCTTTCAAAAACACTCTGAACGACCACTTTGAGTCGTTTGGGAGCAGGCTGACATCCGGAACTACACAAAGTAGTCCAGACCCAGTCTGCTCCCAGGTGTAGACGTCCTCTCTGGAGGACGCTCTGCACCGTTTTAAAAACCCCGTGTGGAAAAGGCCTGAATCTGCAGTGTCTATGTTTACTTGTTGTAGTAATTCTGTTCACAACCTAAAAAACAAAAAAACAAAATGATTGCCTTTATCAGTCAGATCAGTGGGAGATTTTGGACACTGTGTGTTTTTTTTTAAAAAAAAAAAAATCTAAGCAGTGTCCTGTGCTGATTTCTCCATTCACTTTAGAGAAGACATCTGTTTACCTTTCGAATTGCTTTATAAACTCCACATATTATTGTTCCCCCATTGGAAGTAATGAATAAAACCACTCATTTAGGGTGGTTCCCCTTCTGCTATATAAACAAAGGAGACAAAGGAGGACCCACATTGGTGTACAATATGCACATACTGAAGTATGTGTACGCATGTGTGTGTTTGCATGTGTGTATGCATGGAGATATAGAAATAGCATAATTTAAATAGAAATTCAAGGCAACTCAACAAAACAGGAAATAATATTATTAATAATATTATTAAATGACCTGTGTACCTACTCCTCAGTCTACTGTCAGAGAGTTAACTTCTGATAGGCAACCTCAGGTCTCTGCTACGCCTTCTGAATGTTTTTTTTTTCCTTAAAGCTTAGTTGAACAAGACAGGCTTTCAACTACAGCAAGAGTGAGTAGAGAATTTTTTTCAGTCTACGGGCCAAATTTAGTTAACTTTTTCAGTCTAAGGGCCAAACTCACTCTCAGAGAAATTCCCTGAGAATTTATCTGAGAGTGAATTTGGTCCTTGGACTGAAAAAGATTCTCTACCCATTCTTGCTGTAGTTGAAAGCTTGTCTTGTCCAACTGTTCTCCCTGAGAAGAGTCAAATTTCAGTGGTGGGTGAGGCCAATAGGAAAATAGTTGAACTAAAGGACTGTCACTGCCATTGCTGCCACTCCTCCTCCTCCTCCTCCTCCTTTTTCCCAGTTCAGAACACAAGGTGGCTTACAAAAGTTGAAACAGCTACAGTGAAAAATTCATGCCATACAGAAGTTAAAAGTGCTATTAAACTAGCATCTGAAACAGCAGTTCTGGCATCTGAAACAGCAATTCACCTCTGAACCAATCCTTCAGCATCCAGATCCCCAGATCCATTTCATCATAAAAGCAGATGTTTCAAATATGACCATAGGTGCAGTATTGTTACAACCATGGCAATAAGATGGACAGCTATTACTTTGTGCACACTATTCCTGCAAACTAATCCCAGGCAAAAAAATGTATACCATCTGGGATAAGGAGCTGTTAGCCATTAAGACAGCCTTAGAAACTTGGAGGCTTTTGCTGGAAGATGCTATGCATCCAGTGGAGGCTTGCACTGATCACCACAACCTGGAATTATCTCCAGCCAACTTTATCAGCAACAAATACAATGGTGATAGTTCTACACCCAATTTAATTTCAAAATTAGCTATATCCCTAACACTCACAATTGGCTGGACAATACCTTGTCCCACAAATCTGAATATATAACATCAAAGAACTAGGAACCACCCTCAACCATTATGCAGCTGAAGAACTCTGGAGCATCATTCAAACCCTCCATCACTGTGGAGCAATTCAAAGACTACCTAACCCATGATACCTTTGCTCATATCCTATGTCAAGAACTATCTGTGACAGCCAGAAAAGAAAAATCTCCCTACATGATTCAGGATATTCTCTGCCACTGCAATTGCCTTGATGTTCCCCTGGGCTCCTAATTGACAAATGTTATGAACCAGTGCTCCAATAATCAGCCCACAGGGCATTTGGGACTATTTTAAACTCTCAGCCTCATGACTCAGGAATTCTGGTGGCCTTGAGTTTGTGCAAATGTGGTCCATTATGTTCAGATCTGGCATTGAGCCAAGGATCCCCCCTGACAGACCACTAGGTTTGCTGAAACCTCTACCAACCCCAACAGGGCCTTCAAAAGTAGTATTTTTAGATTTAATCATGGACCTTCCACCCTCAGGGTGGTATACCATCATCTTGGTGGTAATAGACCTGTTCACATTGATGTCTCACTTTATCCCATGTACAGGAATGCCTTCCACCAAGACACTGCATTTCTGTTCCTCCAGAACATTTTCTGATACGTGGTCTATCCTAGTGTGTTGTTGGATCATGGCCCCCAACTCAAAGCACAATTCTGGTAGACCCTGTTCTGTCTTATGGAAGTCAAGCTGTACCTATCTTCAGCAAATCATCCACAGAAAGACAGAAAATACCCTGGAACAATACTTCTGGTGCCATGTGAACTACCAATAGGCTAACCATATACAATTGCTACCCCTGACTGAATGTGCTTACAATTAGCCACTCTTATCTACCACATAGAACCAATACATTGTGGATTATGGGTACAACTCCAGGTTCTTCTCTTTGGATTGTACGCCCTCCCTATTTCCAGCAGCAAACCAGTTTCTGTAGAAACTCCAAGTGATGTATAACCTCCTCTGAGAATGGCTTGAGCAGGCCAATGAAATCTACAAACTATTTGCTGAAGACAGGTTTGGCTCCATTTAGGGAAAAGGTGGGAAATAAATATGATAAATAAAGAAATAATTAAGTGACAATTGAGGGGGGTCCCTGTTGGAGACAACGTACGGCTCTCCTTCAAACATCTCTCCTTGCATTGCCCCAGCCAGAAGCTGGACACTCAGTTATCCATTCTCCATCATGCCCTAGATCAATCCTATTGCTGTTCAGCTCCAGCTTCCCCCATCCCTGTGCATCCACCCTGTATTTCATTGGTCTCTTCTATATCAGCATACCTTTTCTGAGATCCTGAGGCCCATCGCCAATCATTGTGGATGATGTAGAAGAATATGAGGTGGTTAACATCTTGGATGCCCACTCATGCCACGGTCACCTGCAGTAGCTGGTGGATTGGGTGGGATTTGATGTTGGGAGAATGCCTCCAATGTTCACACTCCAGACTTGGTGCAGAAATTCCACCAACACATTCAAGGAAAACTGGGTCCCTTTCCTCACGCAGCGAGGAAAACGCTCCCTGCCACTACTCACCAGCTTTTTGGTGGATCTGGGCAAGTCTGTCAGGATGACGAGCAGTGCGAGCTTGTCTCTCTGCACTGCTCCAGCGTCCAAAATGGCAGCTTCCGGTTGGTGGAAGCTCTCCACCAACTGGAGATGCTCAACAGCCCCAGCATATCTGCAGGCACGCACTAGTGCGCGCCTGCAAATCTGCACCGGAGCACAGCAACGGAGTGACACAGGGTCGCACACTCCATACTTTTTAAAAACCTCTTAAAAGAGGTTTTTAAAAAGCACGCTGTGCAACCAGTTCCGATCACTCCACAGTGGACTGAGGTGCGGAACTACAAAAAGTAGTACACCCCAGTCCACTCTACGGTGCAGAAGACATCCATTGGAGGTCGCTGTGCACCGTTTTAATAGGCCAGTGCAGAAAGAGCCTGGGACCCCTTTGGTCTGAGGAGGGAAACCATGGGGAGGGGATATCATCCCCTCACAGAGAGTTTGTCTTCCTTAGAAGATGAAGCAGAATTACTGCAGCCAGAGAAGATGCCTGATGACCAACCTGATAGCCAGCTGAGTCCTCCTCCAGTTCAACAAGAAGAGGAACTGGAAGGAGGACCTCCCAGTCCCCAAGAGAGACAAAGCTCCATACTCTGGCATGGACCTTCCCCTAGCAATGCAGTGTAAGTCTGTATGCATAGAGTTGTGAAATGCACTCCATGGCCACTGGCTGAACTGGCTGAATTTATAAGCAGAGAGTTTTCTCTAGTCAAACTAGTGGAAACAAACTTTCAGTTCACCTCTTGACCACCTGACTCAGCTATTGGTAAATAACGGATTTATGACTCTTGGACTGTTTATTGACTCTTCTACCTCAATTGCTTGGACTCTGTTCTGATTTACGGCTTCTTCACCCTGGATTGTTTGATATCCAATATCTTTTTTTGCTATGGCTTCTGAACTCTGGGCATTCTGAATTCTGGTTCAGCATCAAGAGCGGGAGACTGCTGGACAGCTCTTTACAGATGCAGTGGTGGCAGAAGAGTTGTATCTTATTTCTCAGTTATGATGTTGTAAGTTAGACTTAAGGCTTTTCCACACTTTGTGGGGGAAACGGGGCAGTCCTTTACTCACTGGACTGGCACGCTCCCCGATGATCCACGATGCTCCGGAGCAGTGCGCGCTTGCGCTACACACTCTCCGGAGATGAAAATGGAGGCTTCCAGTTGGCGGAGGCTCTTCACCAACCGGAGAAGCTCGTCAGCCGGAAGCCTGCCCCTGGAAGATCTGCAGGCTCGTGCTGGCATGAGCCTGCAAATCTACATTTAGCACAGCGATGGACTGAGGTGCGCCGGGCTATTGAAAGTCCTCTTTTAATCGGTCTTTCAATAGCATGGGGAACCACCAGTTCTGGGTGTTCTGGAGCGGGCTGAAGTCCGGACAAACGTTAAGTAGTCTGGACCCAGTTCGCCCCCAAGTGTAAACCTCCTCGCTGGAGGACGCGCCACCCCATTTCAAAAGTAAAATGCGGAAAAGGCATTACAACCACACAATTGTTTCCTATTCATGTTTATGAATATGGTACCATTGCCACAATTGTAAATGTCCTCCTGAACCCACCTTAAAAGCCAATCAGCCATCCTGAGCAATGGAATTCTGTGGTGCTGGTAATTAGAGTCCTTGCCAGCACCCCACTTGATGAGCCTTCTTCACCAGTGAGTTATAGTAGAACCAGAGGCCTCTATGAGTTCCTGTCACAAGTCATCATCACACTATCACTTGCTGTTGGGAGGGGGCTGGTCATATCATCCTACAGTGCCCCACTCACCAGTACTGTAAAACTCTGTCATTCAGGATGGCTAACTAACTATTAAGGTTGGTTTCATAGGTTAGATCAGGAGATGGAGCATAGTTATGATGTCATTGCTGTGCCTCTGATGAAGGATCTCAGCCAAAATTTGTTTTTACTGTGGGCTTTGCCACAGTGTAATCCCTCATATACGTCCTTCTTTGTGTTCTATCAGCTCTGCCCTGAGTTTTCTTCTAAGGTCATTTGAACCATTTTCTCACTTGTTTTTATTATCAGCAGCTCCCTGAAAAAAACAAAGGGACAGCTTGGCTCACCGCCATTAGAGGAATAAATATCTCAGAAGCTGTTGTATCAACTGCCTTGGACATTTCTCCATTCTAGAGATCAACCAGGGCTTCAAGAGAATCACTTGCTGAGGCATCAGAAAAGTCCCCTAGAGCCATCAGGAAGCCCTTCATATCCATGAACCCACTGGGTTGAACCATCTTAATGGGTTCCCCATTCCTGCAGAGCTTATGAATCACAACAATTATAAATGCCACTATGTAGTGATCTGTCTGTGACATTCCCAGATGACCTCACCCCACCCAGCATAGAAAATAAGGTCCAGCATGAATAGAGGCAGTTTGAGGTTCTTATTGTGAGCAACTGATCCTCAGAAGAGGCATTTCAACCTTTCGGCCATTCAAAATTGGGAAACCACCATCATGGGGAAGAGAGTGTGGAAAGCCTCAAGAGCTAGAATAGGATCTCAAGAGGGCCAGATTCAGTCCAATGACTTCATCCAAATAGAACATGGTTTCAAATAATGAATCACCATCTGTTAGAATTTCAGATAAAGGACTCTCCAGTGTAAAACAGGACACGCCCTCTCACTGTTCACACATGAAACTGTTCACACATGACGACCTCACTGTTCACACATGAAGACTACGGGAGTAAGGGGCAAAAAGGATTCCTCTATGAAGGGAGATTCTCCAGTGACATATCCAATGTTATTGGGTGAAGGGCAACATCTTTGGCTTGTTACTATCTTCCCTGATGGTACAAATGTTAGCTGAATCTCTGAGCTATGCCAAAATTTTATTTTCCTGCACAAATCCAACTTGTAACAGCCTTTCCCTGCATTTCAGCTTTTTATGAAAGCTTTCTAGCCAGACCTCTCTCCTTCTCTCCCCCGCCTCAACTTCCCCCTGTCCTCTGGAGCCACTGGTTTGGACCTTGTATTATTTCTTACTTGGAGTCTACAGTCTGGAGCCAGAGTGGTTTGTCTGCTTCCCTGGGTTCAGCTAATAAATTGGGATCAGAGGGTCACACAGCAGGGGACTTAGAAGCCTGCAAGCCTCTGACACCATTTTTATTAGTTTTTACTATACATACCATTTCAGGAGCTGGGATGCCATCCCAGTGGGGCCCTCTCCATTGCTTAGTAACTAAGATTTTGTAATCTAAGTTTTGACAAGGTCATTTTTTACCTTAGAAGAGTGGGGAAGGGGTGGAAAGAACTCACATACATTAATTACTCAAAATGGGGACAATGCAAATGGGAGCTGATCTATCCTTCTCTGTATAAGAGGCAAACAAATAAAAAAAAATCTTATCTGGAGGCACGACTCTTTCATACAAGGGCCCTTTTGACTGCTTTACATGGCATGGAAAAAGGACATGCTATTCAAATTGGGCAGAATTGTTCTTCCTTCCTAGTGAGACATGCTGGTTCAGTTGAGTGAAGGAAAGTATGCTTTGCAGTAATCGAATGCCATCCCGATAACACAATCTGATACCCCAGGGTGGGCAACATGTTTGTCCCCAAGGCTGATATATGGCAGTGGACAATGGGAAACATGCTCTCAGGGCCACAGACAGATAGAAACATACACCCAGAGGCTTCTCCTCCCTCCTTCCCCCATCAACTGTCTTTCACATACAGTGAAATAGGGTCAAACTATATGCTGATTTTAATACGTTTTTAGCAGAGGAGCTCCTTGAAGTGATGATAAACATCTGTTTGAAATAGTGCATGCATTTCTTCACTTTATGTCTTGTGTTTAGCATGTATTATTTTATGATTAATCTTTATTATTAGGTAAACAAAGACTTAATTGACAAATCTGATCGCTGAGGCAGGAATCTGAGAGAAAATCCCATTGTTGGAAGAAAAAGGAGTTAATTGGAATACACATTCCCCTCCATGTTTAGATTGACCCACAGGTATTATCTGATAGAGGGGACCTAAGAGGCAGAGAAAGCAAGGAAGAGGGCCAAAAAGAGAGGCTTGAGTTGACATTCATCTGCTCTGTGACTTCAAACCATCTTCACTGAGACTCTCCCATAAGTATTTTATAGTAGGCATTTTTGTATATAGGTATCTTGCTAGAAAATATATTTCCCTCCTGTCTTTTTTTTCCCTTGAGCTGGGATTAGTGCAATACAGCTGGCACACTGTTTATGCCTGGCTTTTCACACCTTCATAAAATAAGTGGGAATTTCACTTTAATGTATTCAGAGCAGCCTCAGATTGAAGGAGGAAAGATTTGGTGTGGCAGCCATTTTGGGCCAAGTCGCATATATGTGAAATGCCCTTTCTACTGCTGACACATGCCAGGCACATCCGGATTGATGCAGTTTTTGTCACTGCCCACTATATTCAATCTACGTACAAGTAAACTGGATATAGCAGAAGTATGACAAGACAGACTGCCCTTCCCCCCCCATCTTCTCATGTTATGGCTCCCGTTTGTGGCTAGCATAATTAAATAATGTGTTATAGATCCACAAGGATGCCTAGTTTGTACTTCCTGGACTAATTGGCACCTCCTAGATTAATCTGCAAATGGGAACATTGCAGCTTCATAGAATTCTGCCTTTTAAAAAATGTGGCAGCTTTCAGCTTTTTTTAAAAAAAACTCTATCAAGATGTATCTGTTTGTTTTGCATTCTGTTGGTGTTACATTATTTTGAAGTAAATATTAATTCCATCATATTTCCTTGCAAGAGGTATGTGTGGGGTGTGGATTGAGAAAAAAGTCTTTGCAAAAGCTTTTGTGCATGTGTGTGTGTGTTGTTGCATTCATTTCTGGAAGCAATTTTACTCACTACACACCCTTTCCTCTGCACCTATCCCTAATGTATGCACTTGAATACTCATGTCTTTGATTACAGGACTATATCACAAAATCCAGCGAATCACAAAAGTGGAAGATTAAATGTTTTCTGGTACACATATTTGTTTGGAAAGCATCCATTTAGATGGTTGGTATTAAAATATAAAGCAGATTTGTCAATCACCCTTAATGAGAGAACACCTATAAAAGTCCACGGCATGGAAATAGGTGGAGCTATACATCCCTAATGATCTGCTTGTTTGGCTTTGCTCAATTACTTTTGACAGTATCTGCAGGCTTCCTTCAGTTGTTGCTAACTCTCTCTCCATAACTTTTACCACTACCACCCCAGCCTATGCCATGTGGAGCATTAGCCTCTGATGTGGTGAATCAAGGGCTGGCATTGAGTAATGCTTTGAGGCCCCTTTGGTATGTGCCTCGCCAGCTGTCACCTCATTGGATTCCAGTGTTCACTTTGTGGTTAGGTCCTCACAATCGTGTTTATTCTTTTGTTGTGGTCTCTTGATTTGTTCATGATGGCTGTGGCTTTGCCACCCCACCAGAAAGTTCAAGCTCACAGCAAACTTAAAGGAAAGAGGTGACTCCGTCATTTTATCCATTGGCAGCAACAATAGCTGGCACTAGCTCAGCGTAGATCACAGTGAAAACGACAAGTAGTATCTCCAATATAGATTCAAATATGCTGACAGAAAAGGGGAAATGAAAAAGCAGAATGACAGAAGGATTCAAACTGAAAGAAGTGTGTGTGTGGGGGGGTGCTGGAATTTCAAGCTGAGAGAGAGAGAAAGAGACTTTGAGTGAATCCAGCCTCTGTTAAATCACATGTGCTTAACTGTGGTTCGGAGAACTACGCAAATATGGCCAATAACTGCTCCAGATTTCTTTTCTGTCAGTTGACTTGGTTTGTTGAGTCAAAATCCATTACTTCTTTCTGCCAACACAGGAAGTTGAACCTAAGACCTTCTCATTTTTTTCCCTCCCTTTATTGTTGGGATTGATGTCAAAAAGGCAAGCTTTTGGGAACAGAACTTGATGTGTGTTTTTCCTGTTGGGATATGAAGCAGGACAGTGCAGCTCACTTGCTGTTCCTCTGCACTACAAGAAAGAAAAACATGTTTTCCCCAGAAACGTATAGCTCAGTTTTCTGTGTTTATCTTCACTAGTTCATAGGAGGCGGTTCTCTAAAGACTATGGCTGAGTCACTGATGTTGCTTTAGTGTAAAGGAAGAATTAGATGGGAGAGGTCATCTTTAATCTTGATTTTTACAGATTTAAATTTAATTGGCATGTTAAAACAGACTGGTGATGTAATGTAGGCTGGCAACAATGTCACCACTAAGGGAAAGTAAGCTGAAAAGAGTTACATGGATTATAGCTCAAGCCTAGAATCATATGACTGCAGAGCAAAGAACAGGACTCCAAAGCCAAAATCCTAGCACAAAGAAACACACGTGCAGTCTCCTCCACAGAGGAGAGGAAACAAAGAGTAGGAGCATTGTACAAAAATATTCCCCCATCTGGCATTTTTTTGGTTATCAAGGACTAGAACTACCATTACTCCAGCCAGCACAGAAAATGCTTGATAATAATTTATGGTCTAGCACTAATAGAAGGCCATTTTATGAGGAAGCCTGGTGTAAACAGATTGACTGAGCATATATAAACCTATGATTCCATGAAGAAGAATCATGATTGAGTCACAAAGAGCTCAGTCACCTGATGAGAAGATTACAAGCATATACAATTGAACTGGTCAGCTTCAGAATGTCTATGGGGCAAACATTCATCCCAGGAGAAACTGTGGGCTGCACCAGGCCCAGAAATACAAAAGATAAATCTAGAAATAGTCAAATCTGGTTGATGGGCTGCATTTTGCTCACTCCAGTGTACAAGAAGCTTCCTGCTTCCTTTGGGTAATGGCAGGTGCATGTGTCTCCTGCAACACAGAATTGTGTACACTCCTGTTTCTATTTATATATTTGTATAAACTGATGTAATTAAAGAAATCAATAGTGGTTGCTCTTGTATGAGGAATAAGTTGAGGGTTTTAGGGTTTTTTTTGTTTTTTTGTTTAAAATTGAATTTATCCAATTTCCATCTCCTGGAGTTGAATAAGATCTGGAATGCAACCTCCAATCTGAGGTCCACATACTTCCAAGCTTTCACTGTGATGTGCACAAGTAAATACAAGTGGAAAAAAATAAATATGTTTCAAAAATATTCATAATGAATGCATATCTTTGGGGAGAACGTACAAAATTAGTGATTTCTTATGGGGAAATAAATTTCGCAATGCATGAGGTAACAAATTGGAACCAGCTTTGAGATAAAACTTTGAGAGACTCAATAAGATTGCATTTTATTTGTTTGTTTACTTTTAACTGCCAGATAACAAAGTTTCTCTTGTTACAATGCATTCAAAATATAAAATACAAACCATAAATGATAAGTAGAGATTGTTGTTGTCGTCTGCTTTTAAGTCATTTCCAACTTATAGCTACTCTAAGGAGAACCTTTCACAGGGTTATCTCGACTGAGCGTGTATGACGTGCCCAAGGTCACCCAGTAGGTTTCCAGTAGGTTTCCATGGCTGAGCAGGGAATTGAACCCTAGTCTTAAGGGCCCTCCAATGCTCAAACCACCACACCAAACCACTACACCACTACCCCTCTCTTAATTAAAATCAAGAATAATCCAAATAGATTTTCTAGATGTTCACAACCCAAATAAAAAGCCAGCTACAATTTCCTTACAGTGATTCCCTTTATTTCTATGAGGATGGTATGTATGTATGTATGTATGTATGTATGTATGTATGTATGTATTTGCTTGCTAGTTCACCTTTCTTCCAGTAGGGGTCCAGTACCACACAAAGACCTTGTATGGGTCCAGTACCACACAAAGACCTTCTGCAATGTCCAGTAAACAGTCAAAAGTCTGAATAGTTAAGAAAGTCTTTGCCAGCTAGTGGAGAGAGACCATGGAGACAGTTTGAAGATAGGTCATTTCCGTACTACACTGTTATAGTACTATTTTCTACTTTCAGCATCCTGTGGAATTCTGGGATTTGTAGTTTACTGAGGCAAAAGCCCTCTCTGGCTGAGAATTCTAAAGACCCCTCCCTAAACTACAAACACCAGGATTCCATAGGATATTGAAAGTGGAATAATAGCACTATAACAGTGTAGTGCAGAAATGGCCATAGAATAACCTTCCATACAGAATTGAATCCGCTGCAAATGTAGCCAGATCTTCTCTCCTCAATGTGGTGAACCAACAGGGTTCTCTAGTATGATAGGATAATTTTGCTGATTATGAAAGCACATGCTTTTCATACGAGCATATTTTCTCCTGCCTGGTCTTTCCAGACAAAATGAGTTCAGGTAGCAGAACTATGAAAGAACCAGATCTTTTTCTAGTCAATAGAGGAGAGCACAAGAACTTCCTACATATTTCTACATGAGTTAATGTTCCAGCTATTTAAAGATACTTCTTTTGTACATTCCCTGGTGAGATCTATATTCCCTGTTGTACCATCACAAGAGCTTCAGAAGAAGGCTGGGGATCTATGGCCCTCCAGAAGTTGCTAAACTCAAGCTTCCATTTGCCCCAACCAGAATGGTCACTGCACAGGAATACCATGCAAGCTTTTGAAGGTTCACTGGCTTCTTCATCAAGCAAAGATGTTAAAAATCATACAGGGAGGAAAAAAGTGAAGAGATTAGAATCACAGGCCTACATTCTGTTTCAAGTTGTTATTCTGATGTTAGCTAAGATGATATTGAGGGATTCCAGTACAGGCATAGGCCACTCCTTTTTGACCATGTTGCTAATGGAGTTGAAATTTTATTACCTGTGTTTTATTTCTCTTTGTCCCTGGTCCTCACATGGCCAAGAAGAAGTAGCCTCTGCATGCACTGAAATCCCTCAATACAATCTTAACTGACAACAGAATAACATCTGAGATGAATGTAGGCCTCTGCCTGCATTGAAATCTCTTATGATTTTAACAGTTTGTACCATTTACTACAAAGGCAACAGATGATGCCTAACACAAGCCAGACTGCTTGTAAAACTAAAGGATAAAAACATCCTCAGAGAAAGAATTCAGATGCCAAAGCAGATCCCCTAAAATTGATTTACAAGTAAATGCAAAAGACACAAGGATATGATACAGTAATGAATAGTATGATCCAATGTGGATAGCTGTATTTGTCTGTGTAACTAATATGATGGACCCTCCACATAAGTGATCCCTAGATATGTGAATTTAAGTGATCACAGAGCATTGCATCCTATATCTAAAATGGCAGTGATGTGCACATGGACATGCTGAAGCAGGCACACATGTTGTCACCATTTAATAATACGGGACATCAGTGTTCATGATTTTTCCCATTCATGGGGACTCCTGGACAGGAACCCCTGCAGATACAGAGGGCCCACTGTATTGCTAATATTGTTTCACCTGTTTCATGCTTTCTCCACAGGCCCTTTCACAGCACTGTGATTCCACTTTAACTGCCATAATATTTCGAATACTCAGCCAGAAGGCTCCTCTAGTGCCTCACTAAACTACAAACCCCAGGATATCATAGGATGCAGCCATGACAGCTAAAGTAGAGGCGTAGTGCTATAACTGTGTAATGTGAAAGGGCCACAGAAGTGTACAACATAACAGAAATTACTCTTGAGTCCAACGTTTATATATTCAGTAATTTATAGTCTAATTATTCTGTGACAGAGTCTGAATATTAAAGATCAAAATATATTGAGTTATTTCAAAGATGTACCTAGCAACTATGACCTTTTCACATGTTAGTTAAAGGGAAATATGGAAACCTAATAAAACATAACAACATAAGAAGAGTACTGCCAGATGATGCCAAAGGCCCATATAATCCAACAATATGTTGTTCACATAGTGACTAGTCAATTAACTGTGAGAAACCCACCTGCAGAACAAGATGGTACCCTCTATCTTCTTTTCTCTTGCAAATGACATGCTAAGGCATAGGACCAATGATGCTGGAGGTGATATATAGCCATATGGACTAGTAACCACTGGTGTCTCCATCTTCCATAAATTTATTCAAACCCTTTCTGAAGTCATCCAAGTTGGCAGATATATAGTACCTATATCTTGTGTCAGTGTATTCCATAGGAGCTACATGAATAACAATTTCCTTTTCTCCATCCTGCATCTCCAGCCATTCAGCTTCAGTGGGTGACCTGGGGTTCTATTACTATGAAAGAAGGAGGAAAGCTTTTTCCTGCCTATTCTGTCTCCATTGTATGCATATCTGTATACAGCTCTGTCATGTCTCCCCTACCTCAAGTATTCATTTTCTATTTCTTTTGCTTGAGTTCCTTGATTGCTCTTTCCTACAGCTCTTCCAATTCTATGATATTTATCACAACAGCACACAAACCAGAATATTACAGAATTTTCAGGGATAGGAACCTAATAAGGGGGATTATGGATTTAGCCCCAATCCGGATTGAGAGCTGCTGTACATCCAATTCACCTTTCCAAAACGTAGCTATTTGTTTAATTGCTCAAAAGTTTGGCTTTAAAGCAGAGATGGGCACCTGTTGGGGATTGTGGACCATGTTGGCCCCCAGATGGCTGCAACCATCAAAACCTTACAATACCATCAAAACCCTACAATACCTTGTAAGGGTCATGGTGGCTGTTTAACCATATTTTGGCCCACCAAAATCATTTTAGGCTCATGAAAACACATTTTTAGAACCAGAAGTGATCCAGAATTCAATTTCAGTGTATTACTTCTTAGAAAAAGTCCCTGGATCCTAAAATGGCCTCGGGGGAGAAAAATGTAGTGAAAGTTTTCTCATGCTCCCTAGAAGACACTTAAGAGCAAAAATCCATTCCCCTCAACAAAATTTGTACTCTAGAGGACTGTGAAAGTCATAAAAACCACACTGAGGCCATATGCAGCTCCCAGACTGTGTCTTCCTCACTCCTGCTTTAAAGAAATGGCTCTAAGAGTGTTCATGAAGAATGTCATGGTGGGCTTAGAATAATCGTACCTTGTGGTCTCTTACATTTGTTACCTATTAGCTCACAAGTGCCACTATATTAACTTCCAGAAATACATTTGCCACATTTTAACCTTTTCCTCATCAGAGTTACCAAATTTATGCTTTCCCCCCATTTGATACACAAAACCCTTTTTTCTCCTCACTTCACCTTATAGCATGTCCTTTTTCTCCATTCTCCTCACCTTATCCCATTTCTTCTGTCTCTTGGTCCCATGAATCTCTTTGCTGCTCTATGTTTATTATTCCTCTCCACTTTAGTCTGTATCAGTCTCTCTTTGCACGTATAAATGTTTCTGATCCCTGAAGTGGTTACATTCCAGAGTTCGGTGGATTGGGCCACTGGATTTTTGGCTGCTCCAGAGGACCACAATGTGGCCACAGGCTGCATAATCCCATCTTTGCTCTACATGGTCCTCTCAATCATTCCCTTCTGGTTCTTCAGTTCTCACCCCACTCACCCCAATTCTCACAGTAAATGTGGGGAAAACTCAACTTTGCTATCACATATACATTTATAAGACTCATCTTCATCTCATCCCAAATATGAAGACATTTGTGAATGTTCGTTTCAGAACAAACAGAAACAAATTCTCCATTACACACTGGCTAAATTGATTAATTATCAGTATATTGTTGTTGTGTACCTTCTAGTAATTTCAAACTTTTGGTGACCCTATTGTGAACCTTTTATGGAACTTTCTGGGGTTGAGAGTGTGTAATGCACACACTCTCAGTGAGTTTCCAAGGCTGAGCAGGCAATCGAATCCTGGTCTCCAGGCTCACAGTCCAACACTCAAACCACTATACTATGCTGGCTCTAGTGGCTTTTTTCCCCACACACACACAAGTGCTAGAGCTGAGGTGCCTCTCAGGATGAAGAGAAGGCAACTCTCATTCAGCTAGAATACAGTTGAATATCCATAGATTTTAGTCTCAGGTTTTTTATGATTAACCCTTGACAACTGGAAAAGGGAAAATATCAGTTTTGTTTTCCTCCTGACTTAGGTTTCTTTGTTTGTTTTAATCTCAAGGCCTTTCTACAGAAATTTGTGAATGTTGATAACTTCTTATCAAAAATGAGCTGGAACAATATTCTCACCCATCCCTACCTCGCAGCTGTTGTTGTTCCACTGTTCCGAATAAAACAAGGATCTATTTACATAATCTATCAGCCACCTGGAATAAACAACTCCTTGACTCATTTAGACCTTTGAGTTGTTTGCATATTCAAGGCATGCATCAACATTTGATCTGAGTAGAAGGTAAGTCAACAATTCAAGGAAAGACAAGAACTAATCTTGCTCTTTCCTCCTGATCCACCTGCATCACAGCCTACATGGATTCTTTTTTTAAAAAGCGGATGTCCCAGGATATTCAGTGTAGCTTTCTCACTAAAAATATATTTAAGATCACCAGCTTAGTCATGTAAAAAATCCATACCCCACCTCTCACTTGTGGGCTCACTGGTGGGAGAAGGATGGACTCATAGTTCTTCAGTGCTCCACTTGCAGAACCACATAACTCATCTGGTTGGTGTGGCTGCCTGGCTTTTAAGGTGGGCTTAGGGGGGATTTGCAATTGTTGCAATGAAGGAGATGCCAAAATTTACAGTGTTGTGTATCTAGTTTACGTCATATACGCTGAACCAGATGTCAGCCATTGTAAATTCTGAATCGGCTGTCAGTGTAAAATTTAACACAACAGATAACCAGGAAAATATTTCTGGGGGGAAAAAATGCCTCCAGAGAGGGCACTGCAGCCATTGTCTCTGATGCTGTTTAGAAAAGTTACTTTTTGGACTAAGTGCCCTATGACTCTGTGGAGTTTTAGGATTTACTTTCATCCACAAAAGTAAAATGTTCATGGTCTCTGGTCAGCAATACAACATATGTATAGACATAAGAAGATGTAGATCCCAAGTAGATCTTAATGACATGGCACCTCCACTCAGAACTGGGCAACAGAAATGGATCTGAATTTCATTTAAAAAAATAAAAAATAGAGATTGTCAACAATTCAGAAATGTAACCATGATTATGATTTTGAATTAGGTTTGATTCTTTCTCTCCCCCGCCTCCCGCTCTGTCTTCTGACAGGTTCCTCATCTTTAGTACCAACACAACAAGCAAGTACACCTTCGATATCACAATGTGAAGTGGAAAAATAACTTCCCAGAATGGAACACATCTGCTAATTGCAGTGCTTTTTCAAATTTCACAGAAATGAATGGAACAGGAAAACAGAATTGTACCCATGCATTACAACTAGATGGTTATGGAAGATCTGACATTTGTTTTATGCTGTAATCATAGCTGCAAGGGCCGTGCTAAGTAATGTCTAATGATATCCTGTGAAAAATGGTGTGGCAAGATCTGTTCAGCAGGTATTTCTTCAGAGGAAATTCTAAGAGCATCTGTGGGCAATTAGATGCCTAATCAGAATAAAACTGAACTTTGCAGGCACATTAAATTAACGATATTGGTGTTTGTTGACTTTTCCAAGATTCTGATATTGTCCCGTTGTAGCTTTGGCAAGATCAAATTCTTACTTAAAATGGTTCCCCAATTTTGCCTCAGTCAAACAAAATTTGTTCTAGTCCATTGATTAGCATAGACCTTGGCTTTTCTAGGAGATAAGTTTTCACCAGTTAGGGTATATTTGTCAAGTGTTTGTGACTCATATTTCAACACCTTGAACAATGGAAAAGAACAGCTGGGGTTAGATGGGACAAGAATTCAGTTGCAATGTAACACGCAAACCCAATGATTAGGGTCACATAGCTGTTCTAAATGTGTCTCCAGCTTTGAAAATATTAACTATATTTCTGATTTCTTTCATGGTGGTGTCTAGTACAATCTATCTTATTTATGTACCTTTTGAACTTATCAGTGTCTCCAAGCTGGCTCGTGTAACAAAACAGCAGTATGAAAGGCGAAATCAAGAGGTCCTTCCAAAAGATGGGGAGCAGCTGGTTGTACTAAGATGGGGAGGGGCTGCCCATTCCCAGTCTGTGGCAGACTCCCAGCTGAGACTCTGATGCCAGATGATGCCAGATGATGTAAGGGGAAGGAAGAATGAAGCTAGTCACTGTCAACCAATGGTTGCAACTGTTCTTGGAAGCACCATCTGAGAGCACTGTCATGTAGTAGTCCAGTAATTTCAGGGATGTGAACATACACCTTTTTGCCACTCCACTGTGCAATTGTTGTCCAACCCTGAAAGAAGATCTAGACAGCTATGTTCTCCATCTCTAGTCCCACTGAAAAGCCAGTGTTAAGCATGTTGCTTGCTTTGGCCTACATCTGTGACACCCAGTGTGCCTAAGTCCCACTGACATGAAATCCAGAAAAAATTGATCACACGTTGGTGGGCTACACAGTGAATCTCTTCCTATACTTATGTCATATGTAATTTTTCTATTTATAGAGGCTTGTTTGCAATGTCCTTTGAATTATCAGCATAAACAGACTAGTTGTTTTTATTAACAACCACAGAATGATTTTTTTTATGATAATATAAGTCTTCATTTTTAACTGTGTCTTTCCTGTACCTTCTTTGAATCAAAGGCTAATGTATACTATTGCCTTGCACAGTTGGAGAGTATTATTACTATGTAAATTTAAAAAAATCTGCAAAGCAGATAAGCACAATAATTAAGAATAGAGGACAGGTCATAAGATAAACACTCAGCCCTCAGCACTTACTCACAGAGTGCAGAGTTCCTTCGTGAAGGTTGTATTTTTTAATATTAGATTATGGTAATAGATGAGAGCCATTTCCCACCTTTTTCTGTTCCTGAATTACTCATCTGTTGTTGTTGTTGTTTTTTTGGTTTTTTTAAACCAAGGATTTTTGCTCATGCCACTTTTCCCCATGGGCCTCCAATCTAGTTTAGGTGCTTCATTAAACACTGTGCAAACCACAATAAGATGACTCACCATGAGAACATTGGATAGTTCATAAATGCATTATTAGCTATGAAGCGAAGAGCCACCCAATCACAGAATGCTGTAAGGAAGGTCTATGGGGGGAAAGCTATAACCTAGAGGCTTTTAAACAGTTAAATAGGGTGAGTCAGAAACAGATGTCATTTCCACACTAGCCTGTTATAGTGCAATTATTCCACTTTCAACATCCTATGGAATCCTGGGGTTTGCAGTTTAGGGGGCCTTTGAGGCTCTTCCCTAAACTGCAAATGCCAGGATTCCATAGGATGTTGAAAGTGGAATAATCGCACTATAACAGGCTAGTGCTGAAATGGCCAGAGTTAGGGCCAGTAAGAAATAGAATTAGGGCCAGTTAGGAAGAGAATGGTTCAGAGAAAAAGCATTAATTTGTTCAAAACCGAGGTGTTACCTTGCACTATTTGTATTTTCTGTGACTCCTCCAGATATTTTAACTTAGTAATTAATAAGGAAAACTGCTGTTACTTTACCACACCAAACTCATGGATCAATACAATCACTTGTCTAGTATGGTGGTCACCTTTGAGGCCCAAGTACTAGATCCAGGAGGGATCTTAAAGGACGAGGGTTGTGAGAAACCCAACGCTTGGAACAACAAGGCTAATTTGGAGAAAGGATCTTTCACACTAGCCTTTAAATCAGCATGGTAAGGAAGTGATATGATAAAAAAAAAAACCTGAAAAAGGTGCACAAGGGGAACTTTATAATAGTTCTCTTCAAAGGTATAGGCAGAAATGGAATTTGTCTATCACCTTCCAGGTATGCTTTGGTTAAACGTTAGCTCCAGGATTCCTGACTTCTCCGTTTTTCTCTTCACTCTCCAAGTGTGGCCTTTCTTTCAATACCACTATACCTGTGCTCATCTATTTAGCTTCTTACTTATACACCTGAATGTGGAAGTCCAGAGATACATCCTAGCACCCTGAATTGATTAGCCCTGTTTCCATAAATGTAGAAGGTATCAAATGCACGTTTTATGTGCCAAAACATCAAATATTATGTAGAATAAGCCCTGAACTATGAATAATCTTCAAAAACAAGTTTTCAAAACCTTTCTTGTAGCAGGAAAAGGGTGTTAACACTACTTGTTACCTTCTTTGGAAATCAGTGATGTAGACTTCAGTTGATAGACTTGGACTCAAGTCAGACTTAAGTCTCTTCAGTGACTCGACTTGGATTCGACTTGGCCGTAAATTATTCACTGACTCAACTCGACTTGAGACTTGTATATTTTTAATGACTGACTTGATGCCTTTGGTTCAGTAACATAACACATTCATCCAGAAACCTTACAACTTTGAACAACACCTCCATTTCTTTTCTCAAGCCCAAAGTGTGGGCACATTTCTCAGAGGGGAACAGCAAATAGGTTAGGCAATGGCTTAAGGCAGGCTTGAGGTCTGCTCAGCAGACCTCATTTGCTCACAGCAAAAGACAAGACTACTCCCCAGAGTGCAGGGTGCATTTCTCAGAGAGGAACAGCAAATGTATTAGGCAACGGGCTGGAGGAAGAAGGGTCTTTTCTTCTAAAGCTTTTGAATCTTCAGTAATGGGGGGTAAGATAGCATCCTATTCCTCACTTCCGAAGCTGCAAATGGCAAAATTGCAAATGTGGAGAGCCGACTCTGCTTAAATTGTTAAAACTGAATTTATTTACTCTATCCAATAATTCTGGAATTTTGTTTGGGGTATAAAGTTGGCTTCCAGACTTGAGACTTGACTTGAAAGTATCTTCAAGGACTTAAGACTTGACTTGAGACTTGAAGGTAGAGACTTGATACTTGACTTGAGACTTGGAGTAAAAGACTTAAATACATCACTATTGGAAATAAAAGTAGCAAAGGACTACATCCCTACCTCAGTTGCAAGGTGGCTGAGGCATGTGTATGTGTCCTCAACTTTCTGATGGTGTGCAGCCTTCCCAGCTTCCCATATTTCCATCAAAGCCCTGGGGATGAAGTCTTGGGACAATTCTCATGCACAGTTTTTATATTAGGAAACACGAAAACCTACGAATGCTGCAGAATGATGGATAGATATATCATACCATCGTTATATCCCTAAAAGGGATATAATTACCTCAAAAACAAATTTCGAAGACATTCTATGGAGCTTTCCAACTGAGATGGAAAAATGGAAGCCTCTTTTACAAGGAAAGGAAGATTTTGGGAAATTGGAGAAACAATTTTGAGACAACACTTTCTGTTATTTTGAATTACCTCAGGATTCTGCCCACCACCAAATACCATATATATTACCAGTCCGATCAGTGTCTACTTTCTGGGGGTACTGTGGAAGCGATACGATAGCAACTGGCTCACTCAATTCGGGAATGGATGGACTTTACATTATATTAGTTATCTTGAATTCCCCCCCCCCCCCGATTCAAAAGTGAAGTCACTTTGGAAATGAAGTGCTAAAAGGGTTATCAAATCTTTGGGAGGACTTTGTTTCACCTTACCCTTGTGCTCCCCCTGCTGGTTGGATGGCTCTTCAGTTGCCAGCAACAGATGTTACTCAAGAAAAGCCTCACTTCTTCTGATTGCCCTGGATAAGGAAAGTAATTGTCTTTTTATTATTATTATTATTAATTATAACAGCGAAACGATATGAAACTCAAATTGCTGTTTCATTCCTCCCAGGCAAGAGTTGTTTGTACATATGGAAGGATCAGATAACATCATTCCTGCCACTTGCCAGCATCCAGTGAAAATAAGAAAGGGCTCATAATAGATCTTTTTCCCCTAGAGGTATAGCCACAAGGAAGACACAAAATGAGGGCATTGCCCTTCAATAAGTATTCAAGAACCCATTGGATTTCCCTTCATTCTCCAATCTGGCAACTCTTTTCTGAGCTTACATTCCATTAGGATCTTACCTCCCCACTTATCTTTGATACCTAAACTCTATTTGTAAATGTTCAGCTGAGGTTTTAAGTTATTTCAATGCTAGAAATTTGGAGACTGAAGGAATATTTCATAAAAGAGCAGAATTCTTATGGGAGGCTACGCCCACATTCACCCCCCCACCGCAGTTTACACCCCTGCAAGTGGGCAACTGTGCAGCAAAACTATGGATTTTAAGATAAAATATATCCCTAAATGTGTATCTTAAGAAAAAATCGATGTGTGTTTTTAAAAATGTGTTTATAAATGAGCAGTTTATGATAAAACTATTGATTTTTAAAGCTGAAATGTGATATAATGAACTTATAAATGCACATCAAACACTAATGCCAACCTGAAAAACTGTGATCCCCCCATTTCTTATTTAATGTCTTTCCCTCATCCCAATCTGACACTTCAAAATATCTATTAAATTGGAGAAAGACACACATTTCAAAAAATGTCTACCGGGTAGGGGGACCAGTTAGATAGTTACTATTGACAGTATACCACTTTAATCATTTAATCATTTAAATGGTTTAAAATATAATTAAAACTCTTTAAAATATATAAAATACTTTCTGTCCTGTGTATAAAGACAAAAACAAAGAACAAAATTGTCATCCATCCCTACTGTCTGAATTTATCTAGGAGGCATAAATTAGGGCTGTGCAACTGATTTGGCCAAATCCTGAACTGAATCAGGTGGATTCAGGCCTGATCCAGGTTAGGTCTGAATCAAGTCATTTAAGTCCAAATTGGAACAGAATCACTTTGGATGTATTCACCAATCCAGACTGTAAAGGAGAACCAGACTGCATGTCTCCAAAATGTTGCAAAATAACACCATAAAAAAGAAAATGCCAGGATGGGGAAAACAGGAGGGGGAAGAGGGGAACTGGGCTTTTTTCACTGAGAGATTTAGCTCAGAAGGGAGATCTCAGGGGCAGTTTCTAATCTCATTACTTTTAGCGATGGATGGGCTCCTAAAGGAGCAGGGAAATTTTTGAAATAATTTTGCTGGAGCTTGGTGAGAACTTCATGTTTACTTTAGCATATGGTGCCCCCTTCCTTATATTGTCTGCCTATCTCTTGTGTGTATTATTTAGACACACAGAATAAAACTTAGTGCAGAAAAGCAGCACGCAGCAGCATACCTTAGCAAACTTTAAATGCCTTGTCCTAGTCTCCAGAACAGCAGAAAACAAGCCTGCCCCCTCCTCAGCATGGCATCCCTTCAAATATTTAAACACGGCTATCATGTCCCCTCTTAATCTTCTCTTCTGCAGACTAAACATATCCAGCTCCCTAAGCCACTCCCCATAGGTTATAGCTTCCAGACCCTTCACCATTTTGGTTGCCCTCCTCTGAACATGCTCCAGCTTGTTGATATCCTTCTTGAAATGTTTAGTGTGATTAGTATTCAAATAAGAGGTCACCAGGATCTGCAAATAAGGCTAGGAGAGAATCCTACCTGAATCCCTAGACAGTAGCTGCCAGTCAGAGATGGCACTACTCAGCTAGATAGACCAGTACTCAGCAAGATGCCTCAGTTTATGACAGCTTCCAATGTACCTAACACAGTTAGCCACTGCATCTTGGGTAACCTAAATTCTCCATCAAAAGTGGAGAACACAAGGACAAAACATCTCAAAGACTCATCTCTTCCCCTTCACTCAGGCCAAGAAGTACGTCCTCCCTCTGTTCAGCTTCTGGCCATAATGGCATAAACTCTACTAACACTTGGATGTTCATATATGTTCTATAGTACACTTGCTTCTGATGTAAATTACCAAAAAACAAAACAAAACAAAAAAACCCTGCATGACCAAAGCAGCCTCACTTTTCAATTCAAATTTGTGTATGGGCAAAGTAGGTTGGGATCAACACATCATGTCCTCAGTCTCCAAAGGCTAATTCTTTTTCAACAGAACAATGATTCAGGCTTAGGAACTTTTGTGGGAAAGGGAGGTATCTTATATGGTGTTGACAGCTATATCTAGTTCTAATTAGTCATAATACTTTAAGGAAACATCCTGTAGTACAAAATTATGTAAAGACTTGAACGCTTGAAATTATTTGAAGATCAGAAAAAGCAAGTTTTTATGGCATGACAAAACTACAGAAGTTTGCCACCTGGTGGCAGGTTATGTACCAACTGCTATGGGTATGCATAAGTATGATATTAAATTATGTCATATCTGCATAGCATCACAACAAGGGATTTACCAGCTCTGGGTCCTTTGTTTGAAAGTTTATGAGTGCAGAGAAAAGGCATCATCACACAGTAAGAGTGCCTTTGTTTTGCATTCAGACAGCCTGAGATTGTTTAGGCAACTCCAATTATAAAGGATCTCTGGAAAAAAGCTGCCTGAGACAATGGAAACTCATTTCTGGCAAAAGTGGACTAGAAGATTGGGTTAGACAGACCAATAGCCATGCTCTCTTATAGCTGGACAATCCAAGACTAAATATGGCCCCTGGAAAGATAGCACCTGACTATATCACCCCGATATATCATTAAAGTGGTATAGAGAAAGTGTCAACCGTAGTAACAAAATTTGTTGGGTCCGGGAACTAGACTTTGAGCCATTACCTCTTATGCCGAGCCTCTTAACATAATACTCCCTCAGATGCTGACCAGCAGCTTAGACATCATGAATGTTCATAGATGACCCACAACTCTGCCATTCAGTACTATCTTGATCACCCTCATGAGAGTCTGAGGTAAATCAGAAGACAGGGAATCTCAGACAGGAGGATAGACAAGCAAAAAAGAGAGATTCATTGACACAGACATGAGCAGGATGAGTTCATATCTTCTCTCAGCTTCTTTCAGTTCTGTTTCTGATTTGCTTCACCCAGACATATGCATTTCTGAATCCAGCTGGTGATTTGGCAAGAAAACAGTATCTGAGCTTAACGGGCCAACGTGAAGGGCGGGGGGGGGGGGGCAAAGAAACTAAATTACACTTGTTTATGGAAACATTACAGTAACTTTGATCTGACTTGTGCTTTGTTTCAGTATATTTATATATATATATATATATATGAAAGTAGATTGTAAAAATCAGATGACTGCAAGGAAGCTTTTGTCTTTGGCTTTGCTGAGTTTGATGGAAACCTTTAATTAAGTTGAACTCCTGGAGGGCAGATTTCCCAACTTGGCAACAAAAGGCTGATGTAGTGAAGGAGATACCTATCCATCCGCATACTTCAAAAGTTGCTTGAGAAATTCTGGAACTGAATACTATAAAAAATTGTCAGAGACACACACGTGTGTGTCTGTGTGTGCGCGCACGCACGCATGCACGTGTGTGTGTAGAAAGAGGGAGAATCTAATCAGAATGGGGAGAAAATGTTATTTGTTTAGGAAAATTATTCTATTGTGATATGGGCAAGTGTAATTAAGACATCAGCTACATTGAGAGAGTAACTATAGCCTATATATAAGGAATATTTCATATAGCTACAACAAAAATGCTTAGGGTATGTCCTCTGACTCTATCAATAAACATCAGATAAATGTGTTACTGTTGCCATCTAAATGATGGTTATTTATTTTGTCTTTTATAAAAGGCTTAACTAAAGATTTAAGAACTTCTCTTGTTCCTTCTGCTAAAGACACATGTTTCACACTTTATGTATTTTTTATAGTACCTACATTTTGTCCTGCAAAAAAGGCTCCCAAACTGGCTTATAAACAGTTAATTTGACAATTGTTACTACAGTCTAGGCCTACCCGGAGATAGCACCCGATATCATTTCTGATATCAAACAATTCGGCTTTCCCCTGCCAGCCTGCTCCATGTGTTTGCGAGGCCACCGGACAAGCACGCAAACAGGCACGGTCGATAATTGCTGGACATTCCATTCTCCACCCAGGCAGGTCAGACACAGCCAGTTTGTCGCTTCAGGGACGTCTCGGGCAAACACCTCATTACATATGCGCAATACTAACAAAGGCTTCCTTCCCCAAGCAGGCTATTGGACAAAGGTTGTGCTGTCCACTGGTAAGCACTGCGCATTTGCATACTGGCCACACTATTGTTAATTTGGCTCTGATTCCATCATGCAAAGTTGTGACCTTTCCAAGACATTGTCTCGCATCCACAAGTCATTGTTTTCCCCGAGTAAGGCATAGCCTGCAGTCCCAACTCACCCTATAAAAATCCTTGATTCTGAGTCCTTCCTCGGATCACTCCTGAGTTTCATCCCGCCTTGCTGCTGCGTTGCTTGGAGAGCTCCCCTCAGCTAATCGAGCTGAGCTTCTTCTCTGCACCCCTGGCTTCTCTCCCAAGGTCCAGGACGACACCCATTTTCCTCTGAAAGTCCCTATTCTTAATTCAACATCTAATTTCTTAGTTAGCTGTGTGACTGTGGTGTCTTTGATATTTGTTTGTATTCAATAAAACGTAATTTTTATTACTTTAAACCCGTCTGGCTGCTTGACTGGCCTGACCCCGTAGACGCTGGGTTGCAAGATCCTGCTAAGTTACACTGCCTCTCGCTAGCTTAAGTGAGTGCTCCAGCTAATTTTCCCCAAAATTGTGTTTTATTTTCTAGTTATTTAGGTGTCCCTCCCGAGACCCCAGAGAACAGGGTAACACAGTTACCTACCCTCACACTTACAATCTAAATGAGACAGGATGCACATGAAAAATGCGATGGCAGTGAGGAAGAAGACACAAGCCATTTCCGCACTAGACTTTTATAGCGCTATTGTTCACTTTCAACATCCTATGGAATCCTGGCCAGCCCCTCCCAAAACTGCAAACCCCAGTATTCCATAGGATGTTGAAAGTGGAATAATAACACTATAAAGTTTAGTGCAGAAATGGCTTAAGTTCATCAGATGCTGGATGCTCTTTGTTTACCTCAGAGACCAGAGTAAGGGCGGATAGAATCAGGAGGTAGAGGCAAAAGCTGCTGGGCCCTAGGCCTGTCCGGTGGAAGTGTGCGTGTCTGATCTGCTTCCTCTTTAAAAGCTATACTTATGGCAGCTGGAATCCAGAGAGAGTCTCTTGCCAGCTGTTGGGGACCAGGCATAATGGAGGTTTACCTTTTGTTTTTATTCCTCATCAGAGACCAGAGCAATGGAAGTTGGAATCTAGAAGGAGAAGCTCTAACCAGTTGCTGGGGCACAGGCACAATTGAGGTGTAACTGGCTGCTCTATTGTTTCACTCAGCTGAAGGCACATTTATCCCATATAGGTTCTCATGGCATAATCTATAACACTATGCAGATGAAACGTCTATTAGTATGCATGTATGGAAAGAAGAGCCAGCATGGTATAGTGGTTGGAGAGTTGGACTATAACTCTGGAAACCAAGGTTCAGTTCCCCACTTGGCCATGGACACTCACTGGATGACTTTGAGTGCATCGCAAGCTCTTGGCCCCAGAAAAACCCATGATGGGTTTGTCACAGTGTTGCCATAAATCAAACACAACTTGAAGGCGTGCACACAACAACAACAACAACAACAACAACAGAAAGAAAGGAAACATCAACTATTGTCCAATATTAAGCCCCAAATCCCACTGATTTGAGATAAAATGTAGTTCTGTGGTAATACATGGATACCCTGAGGTTTGTTTGTTTTTGTCATTTTTTACAAAAAAAATACAACTATGCAGGTTTTGAAGTGGCATCCCTCAGCAGCAAAGAGTAGAAATTAATACTTAACAAGTATCTGATAGCTTAGAATGCAAAATATACAAGAGCTGGACTGTGCATAATGAAAGGAAGTGCAATTTAGGGTCCTAGAGAGCCAAACATTGCCCTTGGTGATAGTGGTAGCTGCCACTGCTGCCTCCTCCTCCTCTTCTTCCTCCTCTCTTTTTGAAAGTTAACTGCTGCTACAAGCAGATCTTTTTTTCATACTGCTTTAAATGAGAGCAAGCTAGTTACAAACTCTGTGCTTCTTTCCCAATAAAGAATACAAACCTGGCATTCTGATTGTATCTCAATGGGAGATAACGTCATTCCTTTTGCAGTACAATGTAATGCTTAGCTATTTTTTATAGTTATGGGCAGGGGTGGCTGGTGGGTTCATTACCACACAGGCAGCAGTCCACTTTTGGTTTTAAAGGCATTTTTCTTATAGTTCCAGATTGTATGGAGTCATGTAGATGTTGGCAGTGAACTCCATTCCCAACACACACTCAGGAGCAGAAGATGTCTTGTACACCTCAGAGTTGTGGGAGGAACTGCTATAAAACTGAACATGGTTTGCCACCCCTATGGAAATGGATCCACCAGCTCTCCTTGGCTATGGATTTGTGGCTAGTGAGAACAAGGTCCAGATGTAAGTCTAGATATTGTATTGTATTGTATTGTATTGTATTCAGATCTGCAATATTCATCTATTCATTCAGAATAGCTGGGATGGAGAACCCATGGGACTCCAGATGCTGTTGGACTTTCCTTTCCTTTATGCCAGCCTGTAGTTGTAATTCAACATCTGAAGGGCTACCAGTTCCTGATCTCTGGCTTAGATATCCATGGGCCTATATGAACAAACTGGTAGAGCAGATATTGCATGGGAGCCCTATGCTGCATGGATGCCAGCCTATTAGTAGTAGTCGTGTTGTACTTCTTACTTGCATCGAGGTCCTGTCTAACCAAGTGTATTTTCATTTCATTTTCCTGGAACAGGGCAGCATGGGATGTACCATTCTACAGCATTGATGAGAATGTGGAAGTTCCTGTTTCTTCTGTGCTCCATGGGAAATCCCACCATAAGCCATATAAATTGCCTTAGATGAACCATTGCTTGGAAGCTGAGTGCCTGCTGTCCCAACTGAAAATTCTAGCTTTAATCCCTGACACGACCAGTTAGCAAGTGTAACAGATATTTCTTGTGCCTGGTGACACCCTGGCAAAATTATTGCCACTACTGGAGTAGGTGGTCACATATATCTGACCTGGTATAATGTAGCTTTTAAAAAAGAACTCCAAGAAATGTTCATTCACAAAGCTCTTGTTTTATGAGTATACCACTGAGATGCTTTAGTATGCATAATGATGATAATTAAAACAAATTTTAATTAGCCCATACTTTTTATGAGGTTAAATAGTAACATGACAGATAACTATCCATCATGTGATTCAATAAATAATTTCTTAATAACACACATATAATTAAGCCAGGAAAAATGGTACTGTTCAGTCTAAATTAAATTATAAGATACTTAAGGCACTTGTCCACTTAATGCAATGTGTTAATGAAAAGGTTTTTGAGGAACTTTTTAAATTTAATGAGGAACAGCTTTTTAAAGAAATAAATAAACCAGCCTAACAGATTGCAGTGGTTTTGTCAGATTCCTATCTCACCATTAATATGAGCAGTACAAAAAATAACAATATATAAATGAAGCCATATGTAGATGCCATAAATCATTAAGGCTTCAATCCTACACCCATTTATATAGATTTTGTTAAACAAAATGGGACTTATTTCTAATTAGTGCTGTACAAGATTGCAATAAGGTATTTTTGTGGGCAAGTCAGAGTAAAACAACCTTGTGCAGAGGCACAGAAGTTTGAGCCTCTTCTTATAATTTTGAGCCTAGTCCTAGATGACAGAAGCAAATGTGCCCCAGAAGACCTGGATGTATAGGGCAGATTATACAGGAGAAGATGATCCAATAGGTAACATGGACCCAAATGAGGTGGAACTTTCTTTTTTTTTCTCCTTTTTTTTTAATGGCAGTATTTATTAGTTACATTTACATACTGATTTTCACCCATAATTACAAAACATTTATAAAATCCATATAGTCCATATAATCATATAATCCTCTTCTCTTCTTTCTTCTTTCGAGGTGGAACTTTCAAGGTATCAGCCAACATCTTGTGCCTTGCCCAGGAACTAACTGGTAGCCAGCAAAGTGATTTTAATATAGGTGTAACTAGGACAATGGAGCTTTGTTCTCATAGCTATTTCTGACAGTGCCACTCTCTAAAACCTGATTTTATTTTATTTTTTCAGTCGGACAGTGTCTCAAATGAAGGGCTTCCAAGGCACTGCAGACTGGGGTGTTGGGAAATGACATCTACTGCATTCTCCCACTCACTGAGCACAATGAAAATGGGCAACTGGAGAGACCCTCAGGGCCCCCCACCACAACAGGTTCTCTCAATGCACTCTGTGATTGGAAGAGCACTGCAAACATCATTTCCCCACTCCCTGATATTCAGTTCCTCAGAAATATTTTTAGCTAGGAAACTGCCTAGCTGAAAAGGTAGAGAGATAATTTTCTTTATCTGTGGCACAACATTGATTATAAAACATTCTGACAAAACAGTGTATCTGGTACAAGAAATCACATACAACTGACATAATTACATTAACCACAGGGATCACAAAGAAGTTTAAAAAAGAAAGAACAAAACAAGAAATTACTGGATAAGATGTCAGACCAACAGTAATAATGGCAACAAGAACAACTGGTTCCCTTGGCAATCTGCTAGTGATGTCCTCATGAAGTTGCAGTGGATATTTTCGGCTGCTACTGCAAAGGTGGCAACTATTAGTGTAATGATTTTAGAATGATCAGCCAGCAGTTCACAAATAGTATCAGGCAGCATCCAACCCACCCTCATTCTTAAGCAGCCTCCCAAGAAATGTATCCTGGGGAGGGCACTATATAATGGGTGGTATAACAGGTAGTGAACTAGGTCTTCCAGCCCTCCAGAGCCGCAAATACTTTGTATAAGGAATCCCTTTACATCCCTCCAGATGAGCTGATGGTATTGGGGTGAAAAGTTTGATGGAGGGGGGTCATGTTCAGTCATTAACAACTGTAAATGTAAATTTCAAAAGTTATGAGACTGTTAAGTTGAGCTCACAAATCTGAACTACTGAAGGGGATATCAAAGAAAGAAAAGGTGCAAAGTTATTAAGGGGTGCAAGAAAGCAGAAGAGCTCTAGCTGTTCATGATTATCAACGTCTCATTCTCTGTAATGCTAGACATTTGGAGACACAAGGAAAATTTCCTGGGGAGGAGGGTGAGATTTCTTATTTGGGAAAAAATAACTTACACCCCAAATGGATAGTGTGCTTTGTACCACAGGTGAACACTTTGTAATATTCATATTTTTAAAAAAGAAGTGAGCTGAAAATAAATATTCTTGTTACTTCTGAAACAGGAAAGTAAGCCTTCATTTCAAAATGTGCAATGAACTACTTTTTCTGTCTTTGGAAGGATGACTGTAAATAATTACTTTTAAAAACTAACAGGTCAAAGCTCTTCTACTTTTATTGCATTATCACAGAGGTTCCATTAGAAAACTTGGCCAGAAAAACCTCTCAGATTCAACTATACAGTTTCAGAATTCTCTTGTTCACGTATAGTAAACAACATGACAATAACCGCAGGGAGCTACTATTTTCCAAACTTACAGATTTGCCAAGGTCATAATTTTTAAACACCTGCCAGTTTTCTTAAGGACTTAAAAAAAAAAAAAATTTACAACATGAAACAACAATACTTAAAAAAAAAGATTGCTGTTGTTTCATGCTGTAAAGTTTGATGGCTCCATTATAGTCATCTCTATCATTTACTGGGAGTCTTTTTCTTTCTCCTCCTTCCCAATCCTTCACTTCTGAGTGTGGAGACTGCAAGTTATGCTGGGAATCAGGGCCTACTGGGTAAATGAACCATTTATTTTCCCAAAGCCAGCTGTCTGGCACAGCAAAGAGTTCTCGCCCCTGTTTCTCTTATGAATCTCAAATATGGTGAAATGAAGACTACTGGTTTTATATTTCATTTCATTTCTGTTGGATTTAAAGTGCCTAGCTAGATTTGTCATGATTGAGTCAACAGTGTGCAGTGATGTTTTTCAGGCAAATGTTTAATTAGGTTGACTCAATGGATAACAGATAAGGCATGTAAGAGTGAGAGTGCCAAGATGGGCAACATATACATATTATACTATCCATACCCATTGCAATCTTGGCAATTTACAACTGATTCTGCAAGCATGAATAGACTGGTCCTCCTAGCATGATGAAAATTGAGATTTTGGCAACCACCTGCTTCCTATATGATGAAGATACTGCTTACCATTGAAATAATATAAATCTGAACTCCAGTTTTTGAGCACTGAACAGACTGGTGTTGAATGTGACATCCTGACTGAAACAAATGACTTGATTACTGGCTTATTAAAACTGAAAGAGGGCTGACTTGATTAACCATGACAGGCCCTACTGTATATGTCACTCTGCATCACAGCTAAAAACAAAAGATAATGTCCTTAGTTCAAAAGGAAGCTACAGCTCACTTAGGGAAATAGCCACTTGCTGATGCAGTAGGCACCGTAACAGCACAAGCCACAAACCACTTCTGTCAGTGTGCGGCCACTTACGCCACCTTAAGTACTCACCGATGTCAAGGGAAAAGATTCCCAAACCAATTAATCCATGGGACTTGGACTCAAGCCGATGAATGGTCATCCTCATGCCATGAGCTCTTGAGCTACACCAGACATTCAAGGCAGAGCATGGAAAATTACTTTTTTGAACTATATGCTGATGGGGATATGCTGGGAAGTATAGCCCAAACAATGTGATTTTTTTCTAAACCAGTGGTTCTCAACCTGTGGGTCCCCAGATGTTCATGGACTTCAACTCCCAGAAGCCCCAGCCACTATGGTCAATGCTCAGGGCTTCTGGGAGCTGAAGTCCATGAACATCTGGGGACCCACAGGTTGAGAACCACTGTTCTAAACTCTTTTAAAAGAATGAACTCCTGAACAATGCAGGCACAGAGAACTGGCTTAAGTGGTTTTTCTAGCTTAAGTGTTTTCTGCGTAGGATAAGGACAGGTTCTCTGTGTTGCTCTTTGTCCAGCACAAATGAGGGTGGGGGAGTTCTCCTCATTCTAAGACTCTGACAAGCAAAGCCAGCCTCAGAGCTCAGGCACACTTGCGTGCAGCTCCATCTCTGCCAAGTTCTTCTGAAGTCAGTGGCTTACTGCCAGAGTGTCATTTTTCACAGGGAAGACACAACACCCAGCAGCTTGGCTGAGGAAGAATAAAATTGTCATCTGCATTCACTCTAGTCTGATCCTTAAAAGCTTGTTTAAGTTGGTTCTCCTCGCCTGCTAAACAGCTCCAATTGATCTGACAGTCACAGAACACAACACTTCTCTAAAAGTGTCACCACTCTTCTGGCCTTGATAATACAGGAAAATTACAATATATTGTAGCACAATTTTCACCAGCAAATCATTTTTAAAATATGTTCCACCAGCATTATACTGTTCTTACTTTCAATAAAAATAAAAATTCTGGGCTTTCATCTTTCTCCACTTTTTCCTGAGACAGAATAGTTGAATTAGACAATCATGTTTACTTATACAGACAATACAGTGAAAATTAGAATGTACTAAAGTGTCTTATTGCAAATCAGACCTCTTTTCTGTTTGGTTAAATCAATATTGTAAACTAACAGCAGCACTCAAAGTTCTGGAGATGACAGGCATTGTGTGTGCAACTTTCTGCATGCAAACCATATGTTCTACTACTGAGCTATGGAGAGAGTGTCTTTTGACAGGTGATCACCACTGCGTGAGAAATTTTATCATCAGGTTTGATGTTGTGGCACAGAATCATCTGAGTCACATGATTAAGTCAAGGACAGAAGAAAGAATACGGATGGGACGAATCCAGAATTTTCCGAATCCGAATCTGAATCCCTGGAAGGTTCTGGGAATCCACGAATCTCATGAATCTTGAATCTTTCTAATCCTTTTTTAAAAAAGGGTTTAAAAAGCAAGGGAAAGAAAGCACTTACTGAAAAGTGTTTTTGAAGCAGAATTTGACAAGTCTCAAATCCTGCAACAAGGAAGGCACTTAAAAAACAAAAAAACTACAAGCCTTTAGTCCAGTCAATTCTCTACCCTCAAGTCCAATTTCAAGTACTGCAAGGGACATTCAAGTCAAGTCTCTAGTGCAGTCTCAATATTTACCAATCCCTACCCTCTAGTCTCAAATCAAAAGAATAGAGATTATTATTACCTTCAGAAGGAGGCAGCCACAGGGACAGGCAGCAGAAGCGGACATAGGCAGCCCAGCGGACACAGGCAGCAAAAGAACATAGGCAGCCCAGCGGGCATAGGAAGCCAAAGGGCATAGACAACACCAGGGAGAACAGGCAACACGAAGGATAACAGGCAGTCTCAGGCACATCCACATGGCTTTATGCCATGATTTTTGTGTGCCTAGGGGCCCGCTGCCCAATCAGGCCTTTGGCAGACCCAGGAGACACCAATTCTCCCTCCACATTCCAGTTTGAGCATGATCATGCCCAGGGTGGGTGGGAGAAGATGGGCAGAGTGCAATCACGTGATTGCAGCTTTTTCCCCTGCCCGTCCCAGCACGATCAAGCCCAGGATGGGGGGAAGATGAGTGGACTGCAATCGTGGCATTTTTTCCCTGCCCGCCCTGACACAATCATGCCCAGGGCGGGTGGGAGAAGATGAGCGGAGCACAATCATGGCTTTTTTCCCAGCCCACCCGGGCATGATCTTGCCCAGGGCAGGTTGGGGGAAATGAGTAAAGTGCGATCACGCAATTGTGACTTTTTTCCCTGCCTGTCCCGGCATGACTGTGCCCAGGAAGGGTGGGGAAAGATGGACAGAGCGCAATCACAGCTCTTTTTTCCCTGCCTGCCATGGCACAATCGTGCCTAGGGTGAGTAGGGAAAGATGGGCAGAGTACGATTGCATGCTCACCACTCTCCTCCTGGCCTGCCGCCACACAATTGTGTGAGCTTGGGGCCCAAGGTGTGCAGGGATGCAGCGATCGCCCACCCTACACGCCCCTGTAGGCCTGATCAGCAGTGGATTCGGAAGATTCCACTTGCCCATTTTTGCGGCTGGATTCGGATCCGGAATTGAATCCTTGTGAAGGATTCAAGGATTCAAGGATTCAAGGATTCAGTAGGCTCATCCCTAAGAAAGAAACTCTTTTGGAAAATGAATGAGAAAGACAGATTAAAGAACATTTAAACAGGAATAAATATAAAGTAAAGCATTTAGTCAAGAGAAATAAAATGTACAAATATGTGATTGATGACACCTTGCCTGACTGCAGCTCATGTGAAAAGGATTTAGAGGTCTCCATAAACTTTAAGGTAGACATGAGTCAAAGATGTGATCTCATGGCTAAAAAGGTGAATGCAATTTTCCATCCCAGTCTAGTCTGCTTTGGTCAGGTCTTACCTGGAATATTGTGCCCACTTCTGGCTGCAACAGTTCAAGAAGGTTATTGACAAGCTGGAACATGTCCAGAGCAAGGCAACCAAGATGATCAAAGGTCTGGAAACCAAGCCCCATGACAAACAGAGCTGGGTGTGTTTAGCTGGGAGAAGATATGATAGACATCTTTAAATATTTAATGGAACGTCATGTAGAAGATGGAGCAAGCTGCTGCTCCAGACACTTGGGCCCTTTCCACAGGATGTTGTCATCCTGCACTAGGGATAGGAGAAGGATGGGACATGGACTATGGTTCTGTATAAAGTTGTCTGGGCCCCGTCCTTCTCCTGTTGCCAGGTGGCGTGATTGTGCCACAAATCATTGAAGGGCTTTCCCCATCAATGACCAGTGATCATGCAGCCCTCCCATCGCCTGCCTGCACTTAGCTGGTGCATGGAGGTCCTGGAAGTGCAACGGCTGTGCTTCCCGGCCAAGCACAGACTAATACAGTACCTAGCTGCACTGCGGAAGGGAGAGGCTGCTGCACCATCACACTCCCTCCATTTTCAGAGGTAGCTGGAACAGAAGGGAGAGCTCCTGTCACATTCCCCTCCCAGCAAAGACTATGCCAGGACCCTCACTAGATGTCTCCATAACAAGATAAGCTGCAGAAAGAGCCTAGGACCGCAACCAATGGACTCAGATTACAAGAAAACAGATTCTACCTAAATCTTAGGAAGAACTACTTCACTACAAGAGCTGATCAGCAGGGAAATAGACTGTCATCATGAAATCTTCTTCTTTGGAAGTCTTTCAATGGAGATTGCATAACCATCTTTAGAAAGTGCTTTAGTTGTGTATTCCTGCATGCCAGGGGTAGAAATTAATCACTCTTGTTGTCCCTTCCAATGCAATGACTCTATGATTGTCAGTGATGGGGGCGGGGGGAACAGGTTAGGTGCACTGTAGCTGTTCTTCACTAAAACAAAAAAGCTTTGAGTATGGCCTAAGGTAAATGGGTAATGCCTAAGATAAAGATAAAGGCAGATTGGGACAGTTACTGCGAGAATATGATACAGAGAGGACAGGGACTAGGTGACAAGGACTGGGGAAAAACCTATGGCCATTTCCGCACGGGGCAAGGGAATCACCCCATGCCGGTACTTACAGGGCTTCTTGGCTCCACGCTTGAGTCCAGGCTGGCCCAGAGCAGCACGTGGCCACCGCTCTGCACTGCTCCAGGGATGAAAATGGTGGTTTCCGGTTGGTCGAAGCTCTCCACCAACCACTGAAGCTTGCCAGCCTAAAGCCCACCCCCGGTAGATCGCAGGCTCGCACTGGTGTGAGCCTGCAAATCTGCACCAGAGCGCAGACACAGAGTGGCACACTCTGTGCTTTTGAAAGACCTATTTCAAGCAGTCTTTCAAAAGCACGCTGGACAACCACTTCGGGTCATTCCGGAGCGGGGCGAGGTGCAGAACTACACTAAGTAGGTCTGACCCAGTCCACTTCCAGGTGCAGATGTCCTCCCTGGAGGATGCTCTGCACCGTTTCTTTAAGCCCGTGCAGAAATGGCCTATGTGCCAAATAGTCTGCCCTGGACCTTTAGAACTAGCTAGCTGCCCTCAGGTACTGCAAAAGATAAGAGTCAGTGTGATGTAGTCAGTCAAGCTTTGGACTATGAGCCTGAAGACCAAGGTTCAATTCCTGGAGGTTGTTCAGAAGGTCTTAAGAACTGCCTTAGCTTTTGTACCACCACATAACATTGTTCTCAAGATCTTAGAATCCTGATTTTCAGGAAGAATTTATTCTCTGAAGGTAATAATCGTTTAAAAAATGGCAAGAACACCAAAACAGATACTGGCATATTCATTCCTTCTCCCATCTTTGTGGATAGAGCATTCCTGTGAGAAAAACAACTGACAATGGCTGGTAACAAGGCCAACTTATATCCAAAGCTAAATGTGTTGTTAGTATTAAGTACACCAGCAGAAAGTTTAAATTTAATCCTGGAAATGGGGGCACAATTTTCCTTGGCGTCCATGTGCAGGGGAGTTAAGCTATTGGGATTAGTATATGTCTGATGGCTTAGAGTCTCAAGTGACTCTCCCCCACACCCTCCAAAAAACAACTTCCTTTTCTGTGTTGTATTTAGCCTTGGGGGGAAATGGGGGGCTCTTGCCAACTCAATCCTAGGCAAATTGCAAAGCATGAGGACTTTTGTTCAGATTCTCACAGGAGACAGAACTTTTTCATGTTGTTGTTGTTATTGTTATTAATTTGTTACTAGCCTGTCACCAGGGCTCGAGGTGGGATACAGTGCAGATACAACTGAAAACAAATCATGGGTAAAATACAATAAAAAAACAAAACAAATAAAATACAAATATACCACAATTAAAATATATCATAATTAAAAGTACAATTAAAAGTACAAGTACAGTTAAAAGTACAATTAAAAGTGTAGTTAAAAATAGACTGGGTAGACTGGGTAGACTTGCCAGTTGGCCCTCTACTTTCATGGGGATTATGGGCACAGAATCTCTGTAAAAGTGGGGCAAAATGCAAATATTGTCAGCCTCCTCCCCATATTTAACACACAAAGGAAATGCCTGTACTCATGAGGTGGCTGGGCCTGGCATGCATTTTTTCAGTCACTTGCATACATGGAAAGGATGAGGATGTGGGATTAGGGAGAAAGGAGACATCCATCCTATCCCCTGTCCCCCTCTTGCCCGTGTGTGTGAAGGAATGTGTGTGTCCTCTCATCCCATCCACTTCCCCATCCCACCAACATGAGTGAGTGAGTGAATGGGTGAGCGAGTGAGTGAGCGAGCGAGCAAATACATGCACCCTCCCTCTTCCCATCACATCTCCTTCCTCCACCTGCATGAGTGAGCAACCAAACATATGTGCATGCATGCCCTCCTGCTGTCCCATCCCCTCCTCCTCTCTCCCACACGTGAGCAAGTGAACAAACACGTGTGCCCTCCTTCTTCCTGTGCCATTCCATCCCCCTCTCCAGTAATCCACACATAATCAAATCTATGAATGCTTAACCTGCAAATCTGGAGGGTCAACTGTACTATAGTCCCTATTAAATGTCAATGAGGTGGGGAGAAGGAGTAGGTTGTATTGGTATTACATAAACATAAAACAGTGGTTCTAGAGGTTTAGAGTTAGTCAAATGATTAGTCCAGTCTGTGTTGTGGCCCAAAATTGAAAGAAGCTCTCCAAGATGCTGACCCTAGATCCCCTAAATACATCCCATAACTTGGATTCCTCTTTTAAAATTCAAACTAAAACCTTTGTCCCAATGATATGGAAGCGCCACCTTTCAATTGAATGAAAAGAAGTAAATATATATGTAAAAAAGTTGCTACTAATGCATTTAGGGTCTAGTTTGAGCCAAAGGTAGTGTGGAACTTTGGGAACTGGAATTAGAAATTTGATATTGACAAAGGTTTTAATAGCAGAAATTTAAAGATTCTAAAAATGAGAGACTCATAGAATCATATATTTGGAAAGGGTCTCAAAGACCCTTTAATCCAGTTCCCCGTCAGTGCAGGAATTCAGAGCTAAAGAATCTGGAGCTAAAGAGGTTGGCTATCCAACCTCTGTTTAAAAAGGTCGAGAGAAATAATCTGTTCCATGGTTAAATACTCTTACCATCAGGAAGTCCTTTCTAAAGCTTAGTCAGAATGTCCTTTCTGGTAATTTGAAAACATTGATTTGGGTCATAACTCTAGAACATCAGAAAACTCATTATATCTTCCATACAACCACTCTTCAAATATTTATGGTTCTCATGTTCTCTCTCAGTCTTGTCTTTCCCATACTTATCATACACATCTTCTTCAACCCTTTCTCGTAAGGCTTGGTTTCCAGATTCTTTACCATCCTAATTACTTTCCTCTTGACCCTTTCTTGCTTGTCAATATTCATCTTAAACTGTGGTGCACATTCCTTGCTAAATTGCAATTGTTTTGCTCAGTTGTCCACTCAGTTGTCCACTATGTCAAAGTAATCTTGAAATCTTGGGCCCCTTCACACGTTATAATGCTGCAATTCCACTTTAATGGTCATGGCAACTTCCTATGAAATCCTGGGATTAGTTTAGGAGTGGTGAGCAACACCAGAACCAGGACAGAATTCTAAGGTACCCTTTTCTCCAGGAAGATGGGTAATAATTCTGTTACAGAATTTTTCTTTTAAACCAGATTTTACCAAAACTTGAAAATAAAATGCATTTGGGAAAAAGTATGACTAAAGCCCTTACTGCATAACATCACCATCCTGGTATGGCAATGCATTGCTTCCAGTCTGAGACACATGCTATCACACAACGTTGTTGCTGACCAGGCGTTGTCGCATCCCCATCCACTGCTGTCACATACTATACCACCACCAGAAAAAATCTCATAATGGCCCCCTTTCCAGTAACAATCCTATTGGCTGTGGGCATGCGGGATGAGCAGAAGAGCTTGATAGCACTTCCATCTGCAGTATAGCACAGGAAAAGATGGGGAAAAAGACCTACCATTCATGCTATACTGCACAGGAAAAAAGAGTGTCCCTAAAGCTACCCATCTGCTGGCAGCCAACTGGCTATGGTGGGGAGTGTTCAGGTCCCGATTCCATCCCAGCAATGGCACTGCAGGGATCCTACCAAGACGAAGCACTATTGGCCCATAGTGTGGTAAGGGACTAAAAAACTTACCTGAACTTATCTATAACAAGGGTAAAGACTCATGGAATTAACTTTGCTAATTTTAGCTCCCCTAGGGAAGGAGTTCAAAAGTGTGGGAGTAGCCACAGAGAAGACCTTTTCTTGTGTTGCTACCAACCATGCCTGTGATTAGGATAGAGAGAAGCACCACCCCTACAGACCTTAAAGCTCAAACAGGTTCACATGGAGCGACTCATAGAATCATTGAGTCCTTCAAACACCCTGGGCCTTAGTCATAGAAGGCTTTGTAGGTCAAAACCAGCACTTTGAATTGTGTCTGGAAACAGACTAGCAGCCAGTGAAGCTGTTGCAGCAAGGAAGCTGTGTGCTCCCTGCAAGCAGCACCTGTTAGCAATCTGCCTTCCCTTCTTTGAATCAGCTGAAACTTCAGAACACTCTTCAAAAGCAATCATATATAGAGTGCATTACAATAATCCAATTGGGATGTAACTAAGGCATGTGTCACCACAGCCAAGTCAGACATCCCAAGTAATGGGGGCAACTGTTTGGAACCATTCAAAGTTTTCATTATTTTTCAGCAATCCCTCTTGATTGAAGAAAAGTGGCTGCCAAATACTAGCAATGCAGTTATACCATGCTGAGATGAAAAGATTCATAAAAAAATCTTAAGAGCACCAAGATTTTTTTTTGCTATTTCCCTAGTATTAAAATCCATTTCAGATTACATATTTCAACAAAACCTTTTTTGAAAGAATTGTAACTCACAATAGAAATCAGACTAAACCCTTGTTGTATGAAAAAGAACTTAACATGTAAACACACATCACAATTGCCATGACTGAGCGAGCCAATGTTATGATTGCATGCTCATATCATTCATTGTGCATTCAACTGTTTAAGTACACGGAAAACTTACAGTGCAATAAAAGCAATAAGAATAAGAATAATAAGCAGGTCTATTTGGTTGAGTGGCTCATAGGAAACCCTGAGTGGAATATTAGCACACAGAAAGATGTTCTTAGATGTATCTTGGACTGAGGCCTGTGTTTCCAGTGGGTGATATGGATGTCAGTTTTTCAATTCACGCTATAACCCTGTCTGAAAGCCAGGCATACCATGGCACCTGCATTTTTAAAACATAAATAAATAAAGCTCTACTGAACTTAATCTTGGAAAGAGGTAAAAGCCTCCTGTGAAATCCTGAAATATGGCTTGTCAGCTTACAGAGAAAGCAGTGAGAATTTGGTGGTACTAAACTCTTAGATCTGCTTATTAAATTTCACTTGGGGCAAGGAAGCCAAATGAAGCACACTCCTTAAAGCCTTGGTCCACCTAGAAAGAGAATAAAATATTGGTCTGGAAGATCTATCCCATTTTATTATGAACTTTTTTGTTACTAGAAGTTACTATATATTCTTTTAGAGCCAGGCTAGACATTTTGCACCTCCCTCTTTCTTTTGTAAAACTATTGCTGGAACAGGGACAAGGTCAATTCAAGTTTTACAACATGGATTGGGCACATTTCTCATGGAGTTCCCCTTTCACACTTCCTTGAATGAGCCTACCTCCTTTTTGTCATCATTTGCACCACCTCCCCTCCCTGGCATAAATCCAACTGCTAGTCCCAAGCAGTGGAGACCTACTGACTCAATGGAAACTTGGTAAGACAACATTTCCATATGTTCTACTGGTCCAATGGTTTTATTCTAGTTGGAGCTACCAATCGGACTTCAGCCTCTATGTCCAGGGAAAGAAAGAAAGAAAGAAAGAAAGAGAGAAAGAAAGAAAGAGAGAAAGAGAGAAAGAGAGAAAGAGAGAAAGAAAGAAAGAAAGAAAGAAAGAAAGAAAGAAAGAAAGAAAGAAAGAAAGAAAGAGAGGACAAAATGTGCAGAATTGAACTGCTCCTTCTCCTTGCTTTTTTTTTAATATTCACTGGTTCAGAAAGGGCAGTTGAATTAGCAGTAACAACAAGGAACAATGGCTGGGCTAGGGGGCATCTACAATTTGCAGTGAACTTCCTATTGTGCTGAAAACCAAAGCATCATCCTGACAAGCAACACATAAAGCAGATAGCAAATGATACTAGAACAGGGTAGTAGAAGAGATGAGTATCTGAGGCCAAGAACCTCAGTCTCTCATTTTCTCCTCTCTTATGGTAATGACTGGGAATACCCAACACCTTACATGGTATTATCATTCCATGAACTTCTCTTCTTCTCTGCAAAGTAGAGAATGAAAAGTCATAGTGAGCCTGAACTTGGGAAGTTACTTTTCAGGAGAATGAATGTGATGATATGCTGAAGCTATCCATAATTGTACAGTGATAGAATGTTTCAGCATGTCACTATATGCATTCTTCATAAAAGTAATATTCCGATCTCCATTGTTAATGTTATATAGGCCTCCATTACTGGGAATGTTGACCTATGCTGTTGGCCTTGAACTGGAAAATATTTCCAGTATAGCAACAACAAGGAGAATATCTGCTTGATCCCTCACCTGATCCTCTAGGTCATCTTTGTGTATATTCTGTCTAGGAATGGAAAGACTATTTGAAAATATTTGGGGGAAAAGTTTTTCTCAAATATCAGGAATGTGGGGAGAATCCTGTCTTGAAGAATACTGGAGAAAATCTACAAAGAATTTGCACATTGTACTTTTTTATACAGAAAACTGCATTTTCTGTGCAGAACATAGTATTTCCACATAGAATGTGATACAAATAATTTTCTATGCAAAGACATCATATGTTTTATGCAAAACAAGTCCAGAACAGCAAATAGTCTTGAAAAGCTGCACAGTTTTCAAAGACTTTCTCAGGGTAGGACAAATGCTGCTCACATCAGTTATTGCTTCCTTTGAGAGTGAAATTAGCAAATAAGCACATCTTTAATTCTGTCTCTGGAAGACTTCCCTTCTCCCAAGGAGCCGGAATTCAAACTGGAAATCATGGAGGGTGGAGGTTGGAGAGGAATGACCTCTGGGAGGCAAATGTATATGAAAACTGGCAGGCTTGAGAAGAACAACTTCTTCCCACCTGCAGATCCTGACATATTCATTACTCCCTCCTTCTTCCCACATTCTCTAGCACTGCCATATTTAATGCTTGTGTATCTTGTTTCTTCTGGAACTTCCAAAATCAACATCATCTGTAGTTAGAGAGGCTGACAAACATAATTAGGAGAACATACATTTAAATGTTTTTGACTATCCAGTCTGGAAACAGAATACCAAACTAGTCTTTTTCTAACCCAGTGAAGCTCTTCTGCTACTCTTATTTTAAAGTACATTTTAATGTAGTATATTTTCCCAGTGTGCTTAAACTCTATCTGGTAAATGCTAGACAATAGCTTCATTCATGCCAGTTAACTGATCTTCAGTTTTAAACAGTTTGCAAAATATTGTATGCAAAAACAAAATAAAGATTTATATTCAGACCCATCCACCTCCAATATCTAGCAGCCTTTTCCTCATGTGTTACCTCAGATCCTTTAATAGCAGAATGAACCTGGGTTTTTTTCATTCCTCTCACCCCACTCCTTTAATAATGGTGACAAGATTTCCACTACTCATTCCCCCAGGACTTCTATTCAACAGTTCTCAAAGATTATAACAAAGGCTCTGAGATTACATCTGCAACTTCGTTTATTGTCTTAGGCCATTTCCACACTGGGGTAAATCCCCGCGCTGGGACGACCGGACACGGAGGTCGCCCACACCGTGGGGTGCACTAGAGCGGGTAAAAAAGGGGAGGTTCCACACCTCCAACCGCCCTCACGCGGCTGCAGGGGTGGCGCTGTGAGTTTTATAAAAACCACCTTTCCAAGTGGTTTTTTTAAAACTTGCCCGCGCTACTCCATTGCAGTGCCCCGTGAGGAACTGCAGGGACGTGCTAGCGCGTCCCTGCAGAGCTGCCCAGGGGCGGGCTTCCAGCTGGCGTGCTGCCCCGATTGGTGGAGTGCCGCCGGAAGCCGCCGGCTGCCATTTTGGGTGCTGCCGGGTGCCGCCAGGCACCGCAGACACCGCCGAACATGTGGAACAGCGAAATCGCACTGCTCTCCGTGGGGACGGAGCCTCCCGCTTCCAGGTAAGCTCCGTCCCTGTGTGCGCGGCCCCATTTCCCCGCGTGTCCCCCCCTCCCATGTGGAAAGGGCCTTAGATGCAGTTCCCCAGCCTTGGAGACTTGAATTTAACAACTAGTTAGGTATTTCATACCACTACTATGCATGTCTTGGGGTGTAGTTCTTGACCCGGATATTTAGGTTGATCATTGTTTTCCTTTGAGGAGAAGTCAGAAGCAAAATGAATGCTGAGTAGTTCCTCTTCTTCTCTGTAACTCCTGCACATTTCTCCATTCTCTCTATGCAGTAGGCCTACTACTTCCTTGTTGTTCCTCTTGTTTAGAACATATCTCTCTAGTTAGAAAGTTGCTTTGGAGCTCAGCTATTTGGAATGCCATTACAACTTGATGGCGGGTTACTAGGTAGCAGGAGTAGGACCTTAAGAGTGTAACCCAGCAAAGTGATGTGCACGGGAAGGGCTTATGGATGAGAGAAATTATACACAAGTCAGAGATTCCATATGAAATGAAAGCCTTCAATGAGATCTTGGCTAAAGACAGTGGTTGGATTGTGTTTAAGCAGTTGAGGAAAAGACTCAGAGAATTGGTGTATAACGCTAGAAGTTATTGATATAAATTGTCAGTAGTTCAAATTATTTAATATTACAATCCTGTATGTTACATGAGCCTTGATGAGAAACTTTATTTCTAATGTTACTACAATAAAGGATACACTTTGTTTTATAACAACTGTGTCTGACTGCCTTATCTAAAGGCACTATCTAAAGAACACACTACTTTAAATAGACTAAATGATTCTGAGGGAACACTTAAGACTTAGCCCTTTACACAAAGGTTGGATTTAAACAGTAGAGTTTAGGGCTAAGAGTTAAAGTCAGGGTACCTTATTAAACTAGATCCACAAAACCAGTCTAGTGAAAAATTAGAGCTTGTCACGCCTCTTTATTTTTAATCTTTCTTGAAAGTTGAGCTCTTTCTGAACTGTAGCCTTCTGGACTTCCATAGAATCACAGAATCTTACAGCTGGTAGAGGCTGCAAACGCCATGAAGTCCAACCTCTTGCCATGCAAGAAAACACAATTTTCTCCCTACAATATTGACTACTTGTTTGTACTCTAATGATTTCCCTCTGCTTCTATTCCTTATATATTTTTTACTACTAAACTTACCTGAAAAGTCCTTATGTATTTGCCCTTATTTCTTTAGACAACTCCCACTTTTCTTTCTATTTCGTTTGTGATTGTGCTGTCAATTTTTCACCTTTCATAGGCTCCCATCCTTCATGATCTCCCTCCTCTTTGAGCCATTTGGCCTTGACACATCATCCAGTATTTTCTTGAGTTTATTGAAATCATCTACTTTAAAAAAAAATAAAAAAAATTACAGAATCTGCATATAACTACCTTCCCCCAGCTTTCCTTTTCATTAATACAAAGAATACCAAAGGTGCCCACTACTTCTCTATCATGGATGGATTCTTCTTTGTTGGTGAGGATTAGGATAGATCTAGGATAGATGATGCCCTTTTTCCAACTTCTGGAAGATGATATTTTCAGGTCTGCATCTCACCACTGAGCTCTGGCCCTTACCTAATGGTTATGTTCTTGAAATTATTGACAACACTGTTGGCTCTGAAGGAGCTGATCGCCAGTTAAACATAAAGTCTTGGGAAAAGTCCTCCCACCTTTCCCAGCTGAAGAATAATATTGCAAAAGCTGAATATATGCTCCTGGATGATGTCTTTTCATCTTTCCCAACTGCAAAAATTGGATCAAGGTGCTAATTTCTACTTGGCACATGAATAAATGTGGAGGAAAAGAGACATAAGGTGTTCCATCTACAGATTTTCTGTTTAGGTAAACAATGCCTTTGTAAGTATTTGGAGGAGAGACCCTAAATACTGTCACTTGTCAACAACTGAGTAAATACAATGTATTAGTAGACAAATGTTAAGATGGGGCGGGGGGAAGACAGCAGTTAAGATCTTGAAAGTGTCTGTTTTTTAACACACAGTTTGCCCAATTTTTTTTTTTTTAAAGAAAGAAACAGATGCTTGTATTTGCAAGCCTATGCATTCACAAGATTTCTGTTAGTAGGTGTTGTTAACCAGAGAGAAGTGAATATAGCTTTGTTTGGAGGTTTTTCAAAAATACCACAGGAATGTTAGAGGTTCAGGGACTGTGATACTGACACATCTACATTTTGATTTAATTAGCTGTTTCATGAGATTACACTGTGGCATGTGACACCTTTCAAACTCAGCACCTGTAGACAGAATTAGAAGTATTGACACAGCAGCTACTCGTGACTCAAAGAAAGAAAGAATGAAAGGAAGGAAGAAAGAAGAAAGATTTGTTTGAAACTGCAGTTTAGGGTCTCCTGTGCCCCAAATGCAGCTGTAGGTCAAGTGTCCTTGCAGTCTCTCGATACTGGAACGTGCCTGGCTTTGCAAGATATCCCTAAGCCACAGCAGAAGGCACAGAATGTAGACTGGCCCTGGGCTACTTCACTGGCTGCTGGAGATGCATCGACCTTTGTCCTGGACAGAGAGCTTTCAGCATTTCCCTGGAGTTCTTGCTGAGTATGAAATAGCTGTCCCATTCTTTGGGGCTGCAACCTGACGTCTCCACATCAAAATACAATATAAAGAAATATGGATGTGTCTCATTTTGTTTAATGGGTAGTGTAGAGTTCGCTCTCATGAAAGACATAGCCATGTTACCTGAGGATGTTCACCATAGTTAGGCTGCAATTCCGATTAGCTCCAACCAGCTTTGTCAAAGGTAAAGACTGAGAGAAGGCAACATTTGGAGGGGTAAGCGTCCTCTATCCCTGTGCTGTAGAAAGAAGGGTGATTTGCATTCCATGACCTTCCTCTTATTAGACTGCCTCTTTATAAGACTAAGGGTCTAGTCTGAAACCGAAGCGTGAGGTCTTCTTCCCTGCTGTAATGAATCTTTTCATATCACATGTATAGATCTGCCAAATATAGATCATAGATCTGACGGTGGGAGCAGCTGGGAACTGCTAGGCCACAGATTATGCTGTTCCCATAGATATAGCTATATGTGAGTGACATGCACCTTTACACCCACATAAAAATGACACCTTAGCCTGTGAGCTGGCTGTGGAGTTAGTCTTCCCACACAGCAAGATGAAGCAACCTGCTTCAGCTGCCACCATGGAACAGTGGGAACAGGAACAAAATGAAGCAAAATGAAAACAATAATGGGTCTCTCAATGGGGCAAGAGGCTTTTTTAATGGCCCCTTTTTATACAGAATTCTTGGAGGAAGCACTATTTGACTTTAATTCAGATGGCAAAATGCGTTGGGCTGAGTTGTTCTAAGACAAGTAATAGCATTATGTTGGGCACAGTTGTGGATTTTTTTTTTTTTTTTTTTTTGCCATAATTGGACAAGCTAGAGAAGCAACGACCTTTATCCACATTTGGGAGCAACACATTCCTGCTAAAACCTTGATGTCAGAGAGTTATTTAATCATGGGAAAGAGCTCTAATCCTTAGATATCTCCAGTTTAAAGATATCAGTAGCCAAGTTCATTGGATATCAAGCCATCTGAGCACTTTGACAATCATTTCCAGTCATTCCCAATGTTTGTATTACAGTTTTGTTAGAACTATAACTCCCAGAATCTCTACTAGTTTTGGCAATAGTCAGTGATTGTGGGAGTTATATTTCAATAACATCAGAGGACCCAAGGTTGGGAAGCATCAAGTTATTCAACCTTTTCAAAGGGGGCTTGCACTTTAGGGGTATACTCATGGAATCCTTATAGCATTATATAACAAATGGCCAATCAGGTACTTAGGTATACTTAATTAAGTATATTTAGTTAAGTAACTAAGCAACCTCTCCTGGTCTGTCCCCTCTCCCAAACATGAGGGATGCATCATTCCCTGGCAGAATGGCCTTCCCCATGTAGCTGATGCCTAGTAAAGTAGGTTGAGGCGGAGAATATTACGATCATAGCAATAGTGTCACAATTGTGACTACAGTAAGTAGCAATCATAGTTACATACGAGTAAATCTGGGTAACTGTTCTGTTTTCACAGTTGCTACTTATTCACAACTCTGAAGTTATTCTCATGATTGTAACTCCCCCATCCAATCTACTTTACCAGGCATCAGCTACATGAAGACAAGGAGGTCCATTCTGCCAGTGATTGGAATATGGGTAAACAATGTTTCCATTAGGGCTTTTTGGGAGATGAGTGGGTGGGCCTGTAGATGATATTTGATTAAAGCTAATTAGCTGATGCAGAAAGAGAGTCACTGAGGTATAGTGGTTTGAGCATTGGACTATGACCCTTGAAACCAGGGTTCAAGTTTCCACTTGGCCATGGAAACCCATTGGGTGACCTTGGGTATGTCACACACTCTCAGCCTCCCAAAAACCCATAATTGGTTTGCCATAGGGTTGTCTTAAGTCAAAAACTTGAAGGCACACAACAACGGCAGCAGCAGCAACAACAACAAAAATAAAAAGAGATTGGAGGTGTTACTTAGTTAAAGCAACTGATACAGAATAGTGGCCAATAAGCTGGATGAAGGGTGAAATGGATGAATTGCATTACATTATCAGAAGCTGAAACTGGCAGGCCAATGGCTTCTATAGCTTATGCTCAATGCTTCACAGATTTCAAACCTGATGGCCAAGGAGTCAGCTGCAGAAGCACGTTGGTAGCCTTGTCACCTCTCAGCACAGTTCAGTACAGTAAAGGAGAAAAGATAGCCAACCACAACAAAATGGTGGAGTATATTTAGAATGCTGTCTGTAGATCATCCTTCATTTTCTAGGGGCTGGGGTCAGAAAAATAAGTCTCACAGACATTTTTCTGAGAAACATCAGAACTGTTCTACTCTCAAGAGAAAGACAAGGAAAGTAAATGTGAGAGAAGGGAAGAGAAACAGATCCTGGATAGGCTTACTCAAGAGGACCGTGTTCTTCCTCATTCCAGACCTACTCCTTAATCAGAAATGAAGTTCCTGACAATGCAAAATGAAGCTTCTTCTGTCTTCACTCCTATTTTCTGTCACAAGAAGAATTATACACCAAGTAGAAGAGAGACTGCCCCTACAAGAAGGGTGAGTTAATTCTTCTTCATCCAAGTGGAAGAACGAAGCAAAGCTATCCATTTTCGATTCACACATTTCCACCTTTGAAAACAGATTTCCTGCTCTTTACCAAGAACCTGCAATTTCAATCAAGGCCGAAATGTCAGCATTTCTGCCAACATAAAGCAGCTGTCAAAATCTCACGTCCTAGAATGAATCAAACAACAACTTCTTCTTCTTCTTCTTCCTCTTTTTAACCCAACCCACACTGCTACATTTTTGAGTGGAAATTGTCACTATTTGTATGCTACAGCAATCAAAAGTGGTTTATGTGGGGAAAGTGAATGTTCACACAAGTTTGATTTCCCAGTCTTACCTTCAAAAGGAAAGGGTCATAATGGACTATCTGAATGATAATAGACAAGGACAAGAATGATGGTACAGTGACACAGAAAGATGTTATAGAATTTTGACAAAGTACACTAGATTGCCTCAAACTCAGGCTCTTTTCAAATAACTAGGGCTGCTGGATCAGTAATATCTCACCCTCTGAGCTTTCAGGGCCAAAATCTAGATGATGGGACAGTTCCTTGTGATGAGAGTTGCCAGGTTAGGATTCTCCCAGAATTTGACATTTCAGGGCCAAAAACTAAAACCTAGGGACAACTGTTTGCCATGCTACAAGAAGCAGGCCCAGGTGATGGCACAAAAGTGATCAGTCAACCTAGTAATGCTATTAAGCATCATACATTAAGCATCACCACAATTGCACAGAGCATTCCATTCAAACACAAAACACCATATATAACTAATGAAAAAATATGAACATTATTTTCAAGGCAACACTCTCACCCTGAGATCTGTTCCCCCTTTTCCAAGAAGTGGACAAGAGAGTCCAGGTGCTGAAACTCAGGCTTAGTCCCTGAAATCTAGAGCCTTACTTGTGACATCAGGGCAAGTCAGACAAAGGTTGTGTAGCGTTCTAAGATTGCTTCTAGACCAATTATCCAGTTCAAGGAGAATTTGAGTATAATACAGCTAAACAGGAAAAATAGCAAACTGGAGTTACAACACTGTTAGGTAACACTCTGCCTTCTCACAATGGCAAAATAGATCCAAAAGTATCTGCAAGCACCAACTCTTCCATTAATTCTCCTTCCACTATTTTCTCCTTCTTGGTGCTCTGTTGGGGCATGGAATTTTCTGCAACTGTGACCCTTCAGGGGCCACATATACTACTTCAAAATTCAAAGAAAATAAAACAGCAGGGACCAGCTGTTTTTGATGATAAACAGTGCTTTAGGCCCTCTGTTACCTATCTGAAAAATTAATCACCACTTGTGGAATCTTTCCAGAGAGCAATTCACCCTTTTTGGTCAAAAAAGTGTCCAGGAGAGACTGAGGGAACTGTGTGTAGGCCAGACCCATACTTTACCCTTCCTTTATAGCCACTATGCATACACAAATCAAACTATCTTCCCCACTAGTGCCACTTCCCTGAGATTTTCCTTTCTAATGAGACACCCAAGACAAGATAACAAGACAAGAGAGAGCAGCCAGTATCCTGAAATCTAGCAACTCTAGATGTAACACATACAACAAACAGCAACTAAATGATGGCCTCAGTATCATGCCCACATGTCCTTTCTTGATGTTTCTGTGTTCAGTAAGAGTATCCATCATCATCATCATCATCATCATCATCACCACCACCACCACCACCACCACCATCATCAATATCCTTCATTTCCCCTATACTGGGATACAAACAAAAATGTAACACTGTTAATGCAGAAAAGATCAGTCTTAAAGTGGATTCAAACTTAACCAACAGCATTTTAAAACACTTTAGAGCCCTGGTGGTGCAGTGGTTAAATGCCGTACTGCAGCAACAAGGTTGTAAGTTCGATCCTGCCGGGCTCCAGATTGACTCAGCCTTCCATCCTTCCTCAGGTTGGTAAAATGAGTACCCAGCTTGTTGGGGGCAATTAGCTAAACACATTGTAAACCACTTAAAGAGCACTTAACTGTTAAGCAGTATAGAAATACACATGCTATTGCTATTTTTAAAAAGTACATTTAAAATGACAGGAGTTTAAAAGAGCACTACAGTCAGAACAACAAAAGCAGTATAATATCCTTTAGAAAGCCCTTTGTTTTAAAACCCTCAATTCTCAAAAGCCTATCAGAACAACAACAACAACAACATCTGCCGACAGACGTACTGGAAGGAGTAGGGGTCATTTTATCCTCCCTTGGGAAAGGAGTTCCAGAACCTTGGGGCAGCCACTGTGAAGACCGTATTTCTCAACCTCAGTCATGTCTAGGAAGATGGTGGAACTAAGAGAAAGCCCTCTTTTGATGTTCTGATGGCCCAGGCAAGCTTGTATGTACAGATGTGGTCTGTCAGATAGCCTGGACCTATGCCCTATAGGGCTTTATAGTACTTTGAATTGTTACCAGAAACAGATAGGCAGTCTGTGGAACTTTTGTAACAGTGGTTGTATGATCTCTGTATCTGTACACCAGTTAACAATCTTCCTGTAGTTCTTTGTACTAGTTGAAGCTTCCAAACAGTTTTCAAAGGCAACTCTAAGTAGGCCATTTCTGCACTGTACTGTTATAGCGCTATTATTCCACTTTCAACATCCTGTGGAATTCTGGGGTTTGCAGTTTACTGAGGCCAAAGAGTTCTCTGGCTGAGAATTCTAAATTGAGAATCCCTAAACTGCAAATCCCAGGACTCCATAGGACTTTGAAAGTGGAATAATAGCAGGGTGGAAATGGCCATAGAGTGTGCCATACTGGAATGGGGATTCCAGCGTCATAATGGGTTCATGCCAGCCTCCCCAAGCTTGACTCTCTTCCTTGAAAAAGGCTGGTAGTTTCCCCAGCGTTATTAATTCTTGCTGCCACCACCCGCTGAATTATGAATCAACTGAACAGTACAGCGGGAGCCTGTTCAGTGGATTATCAATCCCTGTGTTTAAGGACCCCCCCCATTTCTGAGTGAGAGAAGTCCTAGCTAGCGTGTGCCAAAGACTGGCATGGGAATGGAGAGAAACAGAGGTTTTACAGAAAGTATTTAATCAAGGCATGCAAATAAACAAGACAATATCACATTTGAGAGGGCCCCCCAGGTACGCTTAAGTTACAAGTAGTTACAAAAACAGATATAAAAGCACAGATACATTCTTCAGATCAGCTAGTCTCCAAAATAATAAACAGCCTTAACGCGGCTAACTATTTTATTCTAGTACTCACAGATGTTCAGAAGCTTAGATGTTCTAAAAGAGAAGAGAGAGCCAGGAGGTAAGGCATGCCTGCCTGCCTACGACTGGCACAGATCTCATCTCTCGGATGTATCCCCTTGTTCTCTCTTTGTTCTTCTCTGTTCTTCTCCCTGGCCACATGGCCTCCAAGAAGTTTTATATTTCCTCCCCGGAAGCATCTCGAAGCATCTCCGAGATGCCCACCTCTTCCCTTGTGGTTGGTCAGTTCTCACCTGTGACCTGTGATGCTGACCCACACTAAAATGTAATCTAATCCCAAGACCTCATTAAACCTTGGTTTACCTTGAGAGGGAAGTATCCCCCTTTGCTAAGCTTAGATAATGGGGAGCCCCATTATCACAGAGTGCATTACAGTAATCCAGACAGGATATAACAAAGATATATGTCACCGTGGCCAGATGAGATGTCTCCTGGAGTGAGCACAGTTAGCTTTGAATGATCTGTGAAAAATCACCAGTTCCTTGAATTCACATTACTTAGTGTGGGACCAGTTGTGTAATCCTGCTCCAGCCAATCCTCTTGTTAGTCCATTTCTGCACGACACTCTTATAGCGCAATTATTCCACTTTCAACACCCTATGAAATCCTGGGGTTTGCAGTTTTGGGAGGAGCTGACCGCACATGACAGCACATGAAAAGGGCTATTGAGTCTGCGGATCAAAATGTTAGTTCGGACTTTTGGCATATTTTGGCTTCTTGTGCAGTTAAGTTCTTCTGCATAACTTACCGATAATCGGAGTGTAATATGTACTTATAAAGCTAAATACATGTACTTTTTGAATTCTATTTATGCAATTTGGAATTTAAGTGATGGTCGATGTGGTTGAATTCTGCCTACATTCACTATTGCTAAAAGACTTATATTCCAAGGTTGGAAAGATAAACAATCACCATCCATTTTTCAATGGTTAGAAGATCTCACTGGTTTGACTGTGTATGAATGTGTATTTTACAGGTGTCAACTTCAAGAAAATGTATTTTTGGACATATCGCCGGCATACATTAAGGTACATGCCTAGCCTATGTTCATATCTTATGCAGTCTTCTCTTTCACTCCATTTTCCTTTTCGTTTTCTTTGGATTATATTTTTTTTTTAAAAAAAATTCTAACAATTTTTCTAACAAATATATCCATGAGGCTACTTTTGACTGCTTGCAGAGGCAGTTCTGAGATATGAGCAATATGCTGAGCAAGCTTCATAAGATCCCATTTCCAATGCCAATTTACCAATATTCTCAATATTTGAGGCTGTTCCCGCCGACCACAAAGTTCAGCCCAAGACATCTTGGACCTGAGGCTGAGCATCAAAGTCCTCTCACTCCTAGCCAAGGTGCATAGTACCCAAAAACAACCCATAGCATTTGAACACTTGGGTGGAGAAAATTCCTTCCTTGTCACAAATCAAATTACTCATAATATCCTGCCTTTTCATGATACACCGAATCAGCTGTCTGAGGTGGTTGCCCCTTTTTGCCAAATGACAGAGCTGGTCTGGGATCTTCTCTTTGAAAAAGCCCTTCTATGATGCTGTCCATCTGCACATCATGCAGCATAGAAAGATAAACTTTACCAAAGCAAATAATGCCAGAAATGTTGTTGAGGAATGCTAAGATAATGTAAAAATGATTGTTGCCACTATACCAATCTCAAAACATCTGGGGCCTATTCACACTACACAATGATAGCACTGTGATTTCATTTTAACTGTCATGGATACATCCAGTGAAATCTTGGGCTTGTAGTTTGGTGAGGCACTGGGGTTCTCTGACATAGAATTCTAAGTATTCCTCTCTCAATTCTCAGGACTCCAGGATTCCACAGGACAGAATCCTGGCAATTAATGTGGAAGCATAGCACTATAATTGTTTATTATAAAGGGGGCCTGGATCTTGTCTGATTTCAGAAGAGTCAGGCCTGGTTAGTGCTTGGATGAAAGACCACCAGGGAATACCAAGGATATTTAGGTAGGATTAGGATGCAATTTGAGACCCAGCATCATGTAGTGGTTTGAACATTGGACCACAACCTTGGAAAACCAGGGTTTGGTTCCCCACTCAGCCATTGAAACCCACTGGGTGACTTTGGGCATGTCACACACTTTCAGCCTCCAGAAAACCTCATGATAGGTTCACCTTAGAGTCACCATAAGTTGGAAGCTACTTGAAGGCCCACAACAACAACAACAACAACAACAACAACAACAACAACATGAAAACAATCTATAGATTTAAAATAATTTAAAATTCATTAATAAATCACTGTAATAAATCTACAAAACAGCACACCATTAAAAGCTTATTGCAGACAATTTCTAAAAGTCTGATTGAATAAAACGAAACACACACACACACACACACACACATGCACTTCCCAGTAGAAAGAGAGCAAGGAGGAAGCCATCCTAGCCTCCTTGGAGAGAAAGTTCTAAAATTTGGGAGGAACAACTGAGGAGGCCCTTTCCCTCATTCCCACCAGACAAGAATGAGAAAGTAGTGGGACATAATGAAAGGCCTCTCCTAAAGATCTTAAAGGTACAACAGACTCATATAGCTAAGTATGATCTTTCAAATAGCCTGGGCTTGGGCCTACAGCAGCTGCCTCTGGTCACGTGAAAACAAGTATCTTCAAACATGGGTGAGGTGAGGATCCTTGTTTTGAGAATACCTGATCAATATACCAGTTGCCAAATTTCCCAGTCCTAGGATATGACTTAACCATTTGCCATGTTAGAATTTTATGCTCTGTAGCAGGCTGTTCTTGCACCTTGGTAGGAGTGTCTGGAAATTGCAGAACTGATCATATGGTAACAGACTTCTTAAATTAGGTGGCTACCATTACCATCTAATATAGGAGTAGGCAATTTGCAGTCTGCTGGCTGTAAATTCCTTCTTTCTTTTTGAAATGCTTTATTTTGAAGCAGAATCAGATCACTAAAAGGGTCCAAATAATAAAAGAAAGCGCACACTCCCTATGCCCCCAGAACTGTTAAGAGATTATGTTGTAGCTTTCCATTGGTGATACATTTGTCATTTGAGCTAAAGATCAGCATTACACATCACCTTGACCAGCATTACACATTGAAGAAGCCATCTCTCCAGAAGGCTTTCCCAACTAATTTTATCTGAAAGTGTTGTAATCCAGACTCCATTGTCGTTTATTCACAATGCCATGCTAGCTGGGTATAATGGAATTGTAGGATGACACCTCTGGAAAGCGCCAGTTGGGACAGTCTGCTGTAAAGTAGACAGGGACTAAAGGATGTATGGCCATAAAAACAGTATAAATAAAATGAGTAAACAAAAATAACCAAGTTATTTTCATAGCAATGAGTTAAAGAGCAATGTATTTTAGAATTAACAAGGGCAAATCATGCAAAGCCTTGTGCATATACCTGAAATCAGTATCTACTGAGAGGTGGAACACAGTCCCCCACAGCTGACAGGACAAAAATCACAGGGGATGACCTCAGCAACAACAATAATCCCCCCTTTTTCCTGGAACACATATTTATGAACAGCAGGATTTACAAGCTGGTCCAAATGCTTTATGAGATTTACAGGGCTTAAAAGAATTTTACTAGGAAGATGTAAAACATCAATGGTTTGAAATGGGAATGTTTGCAAGGGACTTGGGGTCAGCTGGTTTTGATTGCAGCTCAGTCAGTGGCACCAAAGCTATGCTTTTGTTCTAGGAGCATTGACTGATGTCTCAGCTACAATGAAGGATCAAAGAGAGATGACGAGTCAGGATGGATGACTTACCTCTAAACACAATAGTTCACAGGATCTCTCGCGAGTAAGCAGTTTCATCTTAAAGTTGCATCTACCCTCAGTGCCAGAAAACGTGCTGAAGCAACCATAGCCATTTTTAAAAGCTGTATATCTGATCACATGGCCCAGATTTTCTTTGTTCATGTGTCACTATGTTCAATGATGAGACTAAACAAATTGTCTTGTTGATGACCTTCTCCTCTGCCCAGTGCTAGGTATGGTATAAGCATTCAGTATTGCAGTTGTAACCCAGAGTTATGGATTCATAACTGCCCTCTGTTAAATAAGACTACATAGTCTTACCATGAAGCTACATAAATGCCACCCCATCCCACTTTAAGAGCTAGGAGCCAGACTGGCCAAAGGAGGTCTGTTCAACTTCTAACTGGGGCACAAAGACACAAGGAGCAGGATATTGCCACCCCTTCCTACCAGCAAACAAGGCTGTGAAGATCAGAAGTAGGAGTCCAGTGGCAGGTCATTTTTACAGCCTGTGTCACTGATGGGAGGGAGGTGGAAACATCATCTTCCTTGCTCCCCAATTAGAAGCTGAATGGACGTCCTTCATCTGGTCGAGTTGCTGGCTCTTTGGGTGGATTAGGGGGACAGCCCAGGAGACATTATTTAGTTATGCAGAGGTAGCTAAGTAACTGATGTAGAATACTGGCAATAGACTTCACTTCTTAACACTCTGGACACCAGTGTAACTTAGTTTCATGGAAGTATGATTGAGATCAATCTGTACTGTTTTAAAATCTCTAGGACCATTCCAAAAAAATGAGCAAAAGTACTTTTCTGCAAATTGTTTGACTATTTTAAGATGATTTGTATTATTTAATTTTGTTAGACCAATTAGATTTGTAAATTATATGCTCTCTGGCTTTCTTCAGGGTGTACATAGAAGCCTTACCTGTCATTCATCCACCCCACTACAATTCACTGCCAAAGGTGTACTTTCATGCTTGTATGGTAGTATGACTTATCATCACTTAAATGGTGAAGGATGTGAATGAAGAGACTAGAACACAGACCAATGGCTTCAAATTATGGGAAAAGAGATTCCATAAACATAAGGAAGAACTTCTAGATGGTAAGAGCAGTTTGGCAGGGGATAATGCTGCCTCAGAGTGTGATGGGGTCTCATTCTTTAGAAGTTTTTAAATGGAGACTGGTTGACCATCTGTTGGGAGTGCTTTGATTGTGTATTCCTGTATGGCAGGGGGTTAGACTTGATGGCCTTTGTGGTATCTTCCAAACACTACAATTCTATGCATTGTGATTCTTGCATTGTGAATGCTTCCAAGTATATTTAACACTGATTGGTATTACAGGGGAGGAGGAGAATGAACTATCTATTATTAACCACAAGTTCCTGCTATCCTGGACATCTTCCCTTGAGAATGTAAAAGCATATGACTGAATGGGTCTTCACATTCCCTGAAACTGAAGCAAAAGGTATAACAATTCTGAGCAGTGCTAATCAACTTGTCTTAACTGGACTTGCACTCTGACTTAATGAGCATGTCCAGAGTTTGGGGAGCTTGAGTTGTTCATCTCTGCCATATCTGTCAGTGACCCCAAATACTTTTCATTATATTTAAAATAGGCAGCAATTTCTTTGTTTCTTTTAAATTTACAGCCCACCTTTCTCCCAGATGAGACCCAAGGCAGCTCACAACATGAATTGAGACAAAGCACATGAATTAAAAATTAGTAATAAAAAAGGTTTAAAATAATTAAATTTGTTACTATATTACAATCTAATTACCTTATAACAACATGAAATCTTTCAAAAGAATGCCAAGAAAAATAAAAATGCAGCAACCCCTTCCCATTAAATACCTTTCTGCTTAGCCATGTAATCACCAAATACTGGTTCAAATAAAATGGTTCAAATGAATCAGTGGAAAACAAACCAAAACAGTGAGTTAAATTGCACAGGAAGACTAGCAGCCCAGGGAGAGAGAATTCCATATCTTAGGAGCAGCCACTGAGAAGGCTCTTTTCTGTGTCCTCACCAAACATACCCGAGAAGGTAATGAGACTGAGAGAAAACCCTCCCCCAAAAGCTAAAACCTCAGGCAGGCTCATACAGGAAAATATGGTCTTTCAGATACTTTGTACCAAACCTATAAAAAGTTTTATACTTTATAACCAACACTTTCAACTGTGCCCAGAAACAAACGAGTAGCCTGTGAAACTGTTTGAACTGGGGAATTATGTGTTCCCTGTAACCAGTCCTAGTCAGCAGTCTGGCTGTAGCATTTTGGACCCACTGAAGGTTCCAAACAATTTCCAAAGGCAGCCTCATGTGCAGTGGATCATAGCAAATCCAAATAAGATGTAATCAAGGCATTTGCCTCTGTAGGCAGATCTGACATCTCCAGGAATGGGCATAACTAGTGCTCTAGTTTTAACTGTCCTGGTCACCAGTGTCTGACTCATGGTTAAGTCCAGAAGTATACTCAAGCCATGAACCTGAGATTTCAGGAAAAGTATAACCGTATCCAGCACAATCTGAATCCCTATTCATTTGATCTACCTTTCAGCTCCCCAGGAGCATCTCTGTCTTGATCAAGCTTCAATTTATTTGCCTTTATCCAGTCCATTATTGACAGCAGCATCTGTCCTTTCCACCTAGCTCCAAGGAATCTGTTTTAAGGACAGATATAACTGAATGACTTCCAAATGTTCAATAGTACAGGGGACAAAACTGAACCCTGAGGAACACCATAGGACAATGGCTAGGGTGCTGAAAAGGAAAATTCCAGAATCACTTTCCAAGTTAGCTTCTTCAAGAAGGAATGGAACCATGGTAAAACAGTATCCCCAAGTCCCATCCCAAAAATATGGTCTAGAGAGATACCATGGTTGTTGATATTAAAAGCCACTCAAAAGTATGGTAGAACAAACAGGGACACACTTCTTCTGTAAACCATCCACCAAGGTGATTCAACCTGTCTCTGTCCCACAGGCAGGCCTGAAGCCAGATTAAAATGGTTCTAAACAATCAGTTTCATCCAAGAATGCTTTGAGTTTGGAGACTAGCTCACACTCCAGTACCTTGCCCCAAATATTGGAGACTGGCAGGTAATCTTCTAGCATGGTGGGATTCTGGGGTAGTTGTTGTTTTAAAAAGTAATTGCTTCAGCACAGCCACAGTATGGAAACTCAATTGTCTGCAGCGATGCATTCACTAACTCTTTTACCCACTGAGCCAGCCCCCTCTGTCTGCTTTTATGACCCAGGAAAAGCAAGGATCCAGAATGAACAGTGTGGTTCTTATCTCTTCAAGGATTCTGTCCATATCCTCAAGTCAAACAAACTGAAGTGTATCCAAAAACACAGGGCAAGTAGGAGCCAAGTGTACATCCACTGGATCTGCATCAGTTACAACATCCAAGTTAGAAAGGATCCAAGCAATTTTGTCTGCACAGTGCTGTGCAAATTCTTCACAGAAGATTGTTGAACTACTGCCACTCCTACAGAGAGGTAGGGTGGCCACTGTGATTCATGCTCTCGTAACATCTTGGTTTGATGACTGTAACATGCTCTTTGTGGGTTCCAGTTATTGTTGAAAACAGATTTGGAAACTTCTGCTGATTCACAGTATAGCTTCAAATATTGTTGACAGTAATGAACTAGTTTGCTGCCCTTAACCTTTAAACTCCTAATTGTTCTGGACTAGGATACTTAAAGGACAGCCTTTTCTTATATCTGCCTAGTCATCCTCCTAAAGTGTATCTGCATTATCATGTTTCAGCAGTTTGATACCACTTTAAATGTCACAGCACCAGTGCTGTACTTCAAGAGAGTGCACTGTAGATCTCTTGCAGATGGTTGTAAGTACCTCATCAAACAAAACTTCCCATGATTCCACAGAGTGACACCATTACGGTTAAAGCAAAATTAATTTGCTTTAACTATGTGGTGTAGGCAGAAGTAGGCAACTGGTAATCTTTTAGATCTTGGTAGATTGCACCTCCATTCATCTATCAACATTGCCTGTGGTGGCTAGGGCTGGTGGGAGTTGCTGTCCAACATTATTTGGAAAGTCACAAGCTGTTCACCCTTATTGCAAGATCTTCTTGTGCAGCTGTTCGCTGAATGTTATTGAGAAGAAAGGCTTTTGGAAATGACAACACTTCTTTGGGACACTTTGTCAGATGAGCTCAAAAGATTGTTGATTGACCAACAGTATTCAGTGCCAAAGGCTTTCCACTGATGATCATTACTGTTTCCTGGTCCTCTCGCGTTTCATTGAATTCAGTGAGACTCACTAACCCACTGAGTGGATGTAGCTTATGGTTACTGTTTCATAATTCTGAAGATTTTTTCAGACTTTGTATTGTTCAACTAGTGATGGTTGCCATTTTGTCATGTTATTGCTTTCATTATTATAACTGGGTAATGTTGTACATGACAACCAGCATCATGTAGCGATCTGAGTATTGGACTACAACCCTGAAGACCAGGGTTCAATTCCCCGCTTGGCCATGAAAACCCACCAGATGACCTTGGGCACGTCACACATTCTAAGCCCCAGAAAACCCCATGATGAGTTTGTCTTAGGGTCACCATAAGTCAGAAACTACTTGAAGGCACACAACAACAACAATGTTGCATATCGCCTTGAACACTTGTGCTGAAAAATAACAAATGAAGTCCACTATTCTACATCAGCTACATCAATATATTTAATTAAGTAACTTCTTCTGATGGAAACATCATTCATCTACATGTCGATGGCTGGCAGAATGGACCTCTTTCTCTCCTTGCAACTGATGTAAACTAGGTTGAGGGAGAAGTTACAATGATGGCAATAGTGTCACAATTATAACTGAGTAATTATCATGATTACAGAACAATTACCTAGATGTACTCAGTTGTAACTGTTCCATATCCACAATTGCCACTTAGTTATGAATGTGACACTATTGGTAAATTGTAACACACACACCCCAACCCACTTTACCAGGCATCAGCTTCATGGGGGAAGGCAGTCCATTCTGCAGATGATCAGAACATGGGTAAATGACATTTCTCACAAGTTGGGAGATGTTGGACCAGAAGAAGTTATTTAGTTAAATATATTTCATGGAGGGCTCTTCTGCACTATACTGTTATAGTGCTATTATTCCACTTTCAACTTCCTGTGGAATTCAAAGAGCTCTCTGGCTGAGAATTCTAAAGATCTCTCCCTAAACTGCAAATGCCAGGATTCCATAGGATGTTGAAAGTAGAATAATAGCACTATAATAGTGAAGTGCAGAAAGGCCTTAAATGGCTGATAAAGAATCCCGCCCAAATTATTTTAATTGAAGAAAAGTCTGTTGTTGCATTATTGTTGTTTCTCCTTTTCATTCCTCAGGTTATCAGTGTGAAGAAGAGACCATGGCCCTTTCCGCACGAGGCGAGCAAATCTCTCTGTGCCATTACCTACCGCTTCTTCTGGGGTCCGAAGCAACGCGGACTGTCTCTGAAGCCCTTCTGCAGGGCTCCTCCTTGGTTCAGGGCGAATCGGAGCAGTGCGAGGTCCATAGATCCGCACTGCTCCGGCTTCCAAAATGGCGGCTTCTGGTTGGTCGTGGGTCCCGACCAACCACTGAAGCTCCCTACGCCTAAAGCCCACCCTCCGCAGATCTCAGGCTCACATTGGTGCGAGCCTGCAAATCTGCACAGGGGAGCAGGAACGCAATGGCGCATTCCAGGAAAATAAAGACCTGTTTTTTGCAGTCTTTAGAAAACATGCTGGAGGACCACTTGGGGTCATTTTGGAGTGGACTGAGGTGCGGATCTCCAGTAAGTAGTCCGCTCCAAGGTGCAGACGACCTCTGTGAGAGGACGCACTGCCCCATTCTAATTGCCTGGTGCAGAAAGGGCCTATGACTAGTTATTCTGAGAGATTTGAACATTTGTTTCCATTGTACTGGGGAATCTCTATGCAGCCTTTGCCAACTGATTTGAGCAGATCTATAAAGACAAAATTTGAGGAGATACATTAATTGATATGTCAAGGGGTGGTGGTAGGTGTAAGTATCCTTAATGTATGGGGGGAAATTATTTACCTCAGTGCTTTTTTCCTCATCTTTGTCATGGATTAATGTAGAGGAAGCCTTTGTCTCTGCTGAATGGATGCTCTTGAATGAATCTTTCCCATTTTCTACATTTTCAAGATCACAGGGACAAACGGTGAAAAGAAGGGAGGAGGTACAAGAAAAGCAAGCACTGTTGGTAAATGCAGCTATATCCTTCATCTGTCTGAAAGAGATGTCACTCAGGGGATATCTTCTTTCACACTGGTCAAGTTCAGCTTGTCTGATCTGACTTTGAAATCATTGTTCACCCCTTAAAAATACCTTGGTTGTCTGAGACAAGATATGAGCATTTAGGAGCTCAGCAGGGTGGGGAGAGGAAGAGAAGAGGGAGACAAAGAGTCCACAGATCAATAAAAGCACTTTAGGATAATGGCACTACCTAGAGAGAAACAAGTCTGGATGCCAGGGCAGCTCCATCATTGCCAGGAAATGTGCATTTGCATGAATGAAGTGCTTAATCCAGAGTGGTACAAGGAAAGGATTTCACTAACATCTCTCTTCCAGCTTGTTTCTCCTGCTGCTGAAGAGGTGTTTGTTTACCAGTTCTCCTTTCTCATAGGTTCACAGTCTGTGACTGTGTTCATAGTCCACCATAGTCTGGTGGAGTTGCAGAACAGGAGCAACAAAGTAATTCAAACATCTGTTTTCCAGATTCTGAAGACTATACATTCTCATGAGGGAGGTGTTCCAGTCCCATAGACTCCCATGATACAAAGCATTTCAAGCTGACAAAGGTTAAGCAGAAAGGTTTACCTATGCTGGGGTTTGGTTTAGTTTAAATTGCACTAGGAGACACCAAGGAAGGACATGTGCTTTCCATCATACCCATTGCCAGGATATTTTACCACGTGAGGTGACAAACAGGAGAACAAATGTTTCTTTGACACTAGAAGTGTAACAACATACTCCACCACAATGAAAGCGCAAGGTAAACCATGTGATACACAGCTCTCTATCCTCTAATACTTTGCTTCCACCTCCTAGCATCCTTTGTTTCACTCTGCCTAATAGTAGAACTGGCCTTGCATAATGCCTTCCCCTCCCAGGACATTTTGCCTTCGTGGTGTGCTGAATGGGAAATGTGATACAATAAACTTCCCAAAGCTTTCTTTTCCTGTGTTTGCTATTATTATTTTCTTGAAGAAAGGAAAGTAGTCAGGACAAGCCTACTAAATGAACAGATGGCTTAAGTTGCTGCTCTAACAATCTGACACCCATGGAGCAGGTCTGAGCCTTATAAAAAAGCTAAAAGTGTGATCCTGTGCAAGCTTGCTCTGAACTAAATCCCTCTGTTTTCAGTGGTCCTTACTCCCTCCTGAATGTGTTTAGGATTGCAGCCTTTGACAACTTTGCTTTAGCAAGTGCCCACAGCGGTAGGTTAGGGTGTAGGAGTGGTTGAGTAGTCAGACCAGTCTGGGTCAGTCCCAAGTTTACTGAGCAAGATGCAGGGAGAAGCACGAGTGTTGTCTTTAGGCACTCCAAAAGTTGTATTGGCAGGTCAGAAGTCCAGGTACATTAGCCAGCAAAGAGTAAGTATAAGAGTTCAAAAAGTAGTCAGTTCAAAGTTAAGTCAAAACAGAAGGAGAGGGTACTGCCAGGCAACCAGATAAGGCAGATGTCAGCACTAAGGCTGGGAGGCAACTGCCACAATATGTATGAGCAGCTCCTGCAAGGTCACAGGTGTCTCATTAGTGCTAATTGGGTCAGTGTTTATTACTTATATGATAGAGAGCTTGATGCTTTTGCCTTTCTCCCATGAAAGGCCTCTGCCACATCCTGCTGGGGAACAGGATCTTTTACTGCCTCAGATTCCATCTCCTCAGACCCAGAGGGTGCTAGAGTTTCTTGGCAATCTGTCACTCATTGTCTGAATCCTCCAAGGGGTGAGTTAGACACCTATCTGATTTGCTGAATCAGTTTTGGAATTTCACCAGAACATTATCATATCTGTCCAAGGTGCTGAATTTAGTTTGGGAACAGGGTTCAGCACCTTTGATTGTACTTTTGAAGTCTGGACTAAAAACTAGAATGGATTCATGTGCCACTGGCTCACACCTGCATGTTTCCCATCCTGACTTCAAAGTCTTAAATGGGATGAGAGTGAATGGTACCTACTAGGAACTGAGAACATGACCGCTGCCACCGGTAAGTTCATTCTACACTTTACTACTGTTTGTAATTCTGCCTTCAAAATTGCCCATACTTCCTCTTCATCACACTCTAACTTTGCATGCTGTATGAAAAGAAAAGTCGGGAAGGACATTAAACTCACAGTCTTTCCATGTATACAATTGCGATGAATATTAATAGGTCAGGACTTCCATAAATGATAGAAGGTACGAACATGATGCCTGCAACATCACACATACATCTTGCAACAAGCGCACTGTACATAGGGCTGCATTTAGATGTTGTTCAGCAGGTCTAAAATACCATGACTAGGTTACTGTCTAAAGTTGGTTATAGGGAGCACATAAATTCTTTGTTGAAACAGTTCTGCTGGTTACCAGACCCTTTCTAGGCAGAATTCAAAGTGCTGGTTATAATCTTTAAAGCCCTATAGAGTTTGACTCCAGACTATCTGAAACATCATATCAACATAAATTTTGAGTTCTTTGGAAGAGGTCTTTTTCTAGTCCCCTTACCATCACAGGCACATTTGGTGAGGACATAGAAGAGACCTTTCTTGGTAGGTTATCCCAGGTTGTAGAATTCTCTTTAATGGGAGGTTCAGTTGGCTATTCATATTGTCTTTCTGGTGGCAGGCAAAGACTCTTTCATGTAAGTAAGCCTTTGGCTTTTAATTTGTTTGAGCAGGTGGAACTTTAATGGTAGTGTACTGTGTCTGTGTTTTATGGAATTTTGATTCAGTTTTTTTTAAAAAAAAACTTTTGAATTAACGGTCCTCCCTTAGCAAAGGATTCAAAGTGAGATAATAAATATATAAATACATAAACAAAAAAAACATACAAATATTGTTATGAATAATTGTAGACTGAAGCTGGAGATGGTTGTATTTTTTAAGAGGGATTTTTATGCACAAATACTTTGAATTATTCCAGTTTTGTTTTGTATTAATCTTTTTGTCAATAGCCAATACTGTCCCCAAACATTAGGTGGAAATCTAAAATACTTTGGAACAGTCGTATGGTCTTGATCATACAATACAAGGGCATTTCCAGTACTCCCTACTTTTCCAGTGCACTGAAAACCTTGTTTTAAATTGTTTCAGAAAAAATATCATCAATGAAATATAGACAAAGATCAATCTGGGAAGGGGCTGGAGGATGAAGCTTAAGGAGGTGAATAAACCAAACTTAAGCAGATTTAATTTCCATTAATTTCAGTGAGAGAGATCTAGACACATGTTTAATTCTTTCATTGAAATCAAAGAATTCCAAAACAGAGAAAAAAGAAAGGGAATGATTTATCTGGGTGAGGGGTACAGGATGGGAGACTTAAAAAAAATAGGAATGTTTCAGAAAACCTGTAGTTTCTATTCTAGCAAACAGTTTGTTGATCTTTTCAACCTTTGCACCCTGAAATGAAAATCACAAGTAAAAGCACGGAGGAGTGGAGAGACATAATAGAATGGACTGAATCTGTATAATAAGACAAACATCAAAGATTGTTTCCCTTTCATTATCCTTTTTTGCTATCTTTCTTCATCAGTTGGAACTCCCTATTTCTTTTCCACCCATCAGCACAAACAAAGTGGTGTATTTTTAATAGCGACCTAAGCCACTCTTTTGGTTTGAGTAATTACCAAAATTGACCATAAATTGTCCATTTCATGACACTCTGAATAGCCTCATTTATTCTTGACAACATACATCTGTTTCAATAGATAAACACACTCACCACCTTTTTCATTTCCATGATGGGATTATCTGTACACTGTGATGGGAATAGCATTGAGTTTCAGCCCCATCTTGTGTTTTGGCTGGTTCTGAGGTCCCCATGGCCAAAGAGAAATTGAACCCTCACCGGGGAAAAGGCATGTAAACATGGCAGTTACATTCTAAGGAATGGAAAATGTTCCCTTCAGATGTGGCTGCTAAATGAATCATGTGAGAAAGACCCCTTTCTACTTGCAGTGCTTGGAATAAATGTTAAAGAGTATAGAGGGGAGAGGTTTTCTTCTTGCTAAGCAAGGACTCATTAGTTTTCTTTCAGAATCATAGAGTTGCAAAGAAAAATCACATTCCATCCAAACATCAGTCTTGTCAAAATTTAAGAAAACCTTATTATGTGAACTTACTAAAGTGACTGGGAAAAGAACGATCATTCTATGTGAACATAACTGTTTCACCTGACACTAAGAGCACATTTGTTTACCTGTTGTCATTGAGCTCTTCAAAACAGTATTGTTTCCTACAGAATTTATGTTTGTTGGCTTCATGGCAAATCTAGCTAAGATTCAAGATAGTTATATAAAACAGAGCCCATAACTGCATTAAACGTACACCTTTAATAACAAAGAACATATGCAGGAGAGAAAGTTCAGGAAAGGGAAAACCAAATGGCTTGGTGCCACAGTATCCAAAAGAGTCCATTCCCCGGTATGAGTCTGCCAGACTTTTAATTTCCTTTAGGGAAGGGTTTCTCTTAGTCCCACCACCATCACAGGCAAGTTTGGTGAAAACATGGCAGAGAATCTTCTTAGTGGCTCATCCTAGATTGTGGAACTGCACCCTATGGGAAATTAGGCTGATTTCTTCTTTGTTGTGTTTTCCGTCAATGGACAAAGACTTGCTCAGGATTTTGAGTGTTAACAATTTATTGCAGAAGGCCTTTTCACTGGGGTGTGTTGTATTTCTATCTGTATTTTCATCATTATTATTGTCTTTAACAGGCTTTTGAAAACTGCTTTAATGTTTTAGAATCATAGAATTATAGAATTGGGAGGAATCCCATGGGCCGTCAGGTCCAACCCCCTGTTTAATGCAGGATCTCCAGCTTCAGCTTTTCCAGCAGGCAGATGTCCAACCTCTTAATGAAGACATCCAAAGAAAGAGACCCTACAATCTCTCTAGGTGAATGGTTCCATTGCTGAACCACTCTCACAGTTGAGAAGTTCTTTCTAATGTTCAATCTAAATCTATCTTTCTGTAACTTAAAAATAATATGATCATGTATTTTATTTTTATTTTTTTAAAAAAACCTTTTATACTATACATTTTAACTGTATTTTATCCTAACTCGAATTGTGAGCTGCCTTGAGTCCTATATTATGATAAAGGTGGAATATTAAACAAACAAACCTAAATAAAAATCGGCTGATCAGATGGGATTGTATTTTTTTTGTGGTGGAAGTGATTATTTTGATCCACTTCTGTATTAGGAGTGAGGTGATAAGGAGAGTCACTCCATGTCCATATTTTTGTCCCCATTACCCTTCTAGCACCTAGGCCCTGGCCATCAGTGGTTTCGTTTTCACACAATGACCAAGGAAACTTTTACTAAGAAGTGCTATGGAGTAACAATTACACCAATGTATAAACATTATTAAAATGAATTCTTTTCATATTTTTACAAACTGATTTTTAATATATCAGAAACTTTGAATACTGCTCTAGGTCTTGTCCTTCTCTCCACTGAACCATCCTCCAAATGAAGCCTGAAATGACAAGCCTGAATAGGCATTAAAAACAAAAAAACCTAACTTGTGTTTAACTCTATTTACTGTTGAATTTCACAGTTCCATATACTCTTAGCCTCTGGTTTACTGATACATAGGTGTGGAGCTTGGGACAAGAGTTCCTTTCAAGTGAGACAACCTATGAACTCCACATAGGTACTGGAGAAAAAGCACCCAGGAGAAAACATAGCTTAACTCAACCAACAGCTATTTTCTAGCTCCCATAAGCCAGAGATTTTCATTTATATATGAATTCCTTTCCCATGCTTTTTTAGTCTCAAGCTTTGAAATAGTTTTGCCAGACCAAAAAGTGGTGGAGTTTGCTGTACCTTTAAATCTGTATCATATAAACTAAATAAAATATCTGTTATTTCTGTCGACTGTGCCAATGGTACTGTACGTGTGCAAAATTTCCACTAAAGGTTTTTGTAACTTAATTTTACTCTGGAGATAAGAGGAAGCCAGAGATTCTGTTTCTCTCTGGAACTTGGCTTGAAGCCACATCTCTCTCCCTTTCCCTCTCTCAGTCCCTCTTCTCTGTCTCCCCATCCCTGCCCCCATTCATCATTGCTAATCATATGGCTGTATCTTCCCTGTATTTCTCTTGTCAAGCTATTAAGGGGCTATGGAAAGAAAGGGAGGGGGAAAGGACTGGCTTTAATATAAGCGAGCATAGTTCCCACGACAAGCTACTCCCCCTTTAAGGTTGAAATTTCAATGTCAACTCCATGAGATGGTCTCTCTCTCTCTCTCTCTCTCTCTCTCTCTCTCACACACACACACACACACACACACACACACACACAGAGTCATTTTTTGTCTCGAGAAAAGAATAACCATGACTTCTGTTTTCCAGATTAAGAAAGTAGGGTAGGCTATTCTTATCAATGTTAAAGCTACCAGTTCAGACCATAAAATATGGGAACAGAAGACTCAGAGAGAAGGTTGATGTGCCTTGTGCAGACATTAGATGTGATTGCTCCTTGACTTTTCAGGTTGTCAAGAAAGGGGCAACATACTATAAGGCCTTCTCACAGCTTTCTGTGAGCTGAAGAACAACTTAGTGTACCATGTAACTTATCCAATAACTGCTCTACCATGCAACACCAAATTCATGGCAGAGCCTTACTCACCCCCTGGTCTCAGTTCCTCATAACAATATATAATAGGATATAATATCATATAGTATAGTATGTGCCTACAGATGTTATTGAACTGTAGCCCCAGCAGCCAGCAAAACCAATGGTGAAGAATTCTGAGAGTTTCAGTCCAACACTTTCTAGAAAGTTCCTATCATTGTTCTGACACATTAATTTCTTTAAATACATGACACTATGAATATTGAGAGACCTAGTCAAATGATACATAACCATTTAACCAGGGTATCTTTATCTCTGACCAATCACAGAAGAGGATTTAGGTGGGCTTAGTCATCCAGAGCAATCAGATTATGACAAACAGATTGGTGTCTTGGCGCCTAGCCTACGCTCCTGAGTTCTGCACTGAGCCTAGCAGACATTTTCTAGTCTTCAGTATTCTGTGACAGAACTTGGTGGTGTCACCTCTGTTAATGGGCTGGTGAATCTCTTCTGTGTTTTAGTCTACACCTTAAATGAGCTCTTCAAGGTCCTGAAACCCATACCCAAAACAAGTTCAGTAAATAAGAGAGCTCCTTTAAAGCTCAGACTAAATGTATTTTACAGATGCACTTCACCTCTTCAGAATTAGGCAAAACCAGAACACATTCTCACAATTAAATTCCCTTATTTTCATATCACTTCATCTCAACACAAGACCCATATTTTCCAACAGGATTAGTTCTGCTCCTGGGCAAAAACATTTTGCCTGTCACTTTTGACCATTCACGTATAAAAAGACCATTTAATCACAGAAGTGGAAGGCAGGTGATAGGCCATCAAGTCCAAACCCCTATTAAGTGAGGAACCGCTATTCAATGCAGGAAGCATTCCCAAGCAGGTAACTGTCCAGAGAAGAAGATCCCACCACCTCTCTATGTCATTGGTTCTATTGCCGAACTGTCCTATCAAAAAGTTCCTTCCAATGTTCAATTGAAATTTACTGTCTTGTAACTTAAAACCATTAGACCTGGCCCTACCATCTGGAACAGCAGAGAAAAACCTGCACACTCTTCTCTGTGATATTCTTTTAGATATCAAAAGAATACAATCATGTCACCTCTGAGTTTTCTTTTCATTAGACTGAGTGTACCCAGTCCTTCAACCTTTCCTTACATGCTTTGTTCTGTTATTATCCTAGTTGCCCTACTCTGAACCTGCTCCAGCTTGTATATATGCTTCTTAAAAGGACCTGTATATAGTTTGAGGGAAAAAATATTTATTCGGGAGGGAGGAGGGGAAGCAAAGCAGAACATTCTTGTAGATGTAGCATAGTTTTCTTATGCACAGAAGATGGACAAAGGGCCTAGGGAATAGCTTGTCTTTCTATCACTGTACGACAATCATGGCCCTTTCTGTTCAACACACACAACCTGCCATGGGGACTGGAGAAGGACAGTGCTGGGATGATGCTTATGTCATCCTAGTCCTGTCCTTCTCCCATCCCCAGGTGGCACAATTGTGTCACAAATCATTGACGGGTTTTCCCCATCAATGACTGGTGATCGTGCCACCCTAATGCTGCCACCCACACTTACCTTGTCTGCAGAAGCCCTGGAAACACAATGGCTGTGCTTCCTGCCCCAGCACGGCCTGGGACATTACCCAGCTGCGCTGAAGCAGGAAGAGGCATGGCCATCCAGCTTCTTGGATCCCAGAGGCAGCCAGTGTAGAGAAGAGCACTCCATTGCACTCCCCTCCCAAGAGGGCTGCTACTGACATTGGCATCGGATGCCGCTGGGACAAAGGTATGCTGTGGAAAGGGCTGATGTCTCTGTTTTTCTGCAGTCTCCCCATCTTCAGTTACAGCCTCAGGAAAGCAGTAATGTGGTAACTCTTTCCATGACTTTTTGTCAGATCGGTATATTTCTTGAAATGCTTGCAGGAGGATGTTGCATTAAAAGTGCTGCTCCAGTTCTCAACATCATAGTTTAAGGAAGATGTTAATAAGCTCGAATGTCAGGAGCAGAATGTCTGGAGCAGGATAATCAAGATGGTAAAGGGACTGCAAACCAAGCTGTATAAGGAACAATTGAGGAAACTGAGAAAGTTTAATGGAGAGAAGAGAAAATTATGATATGGTCATCATCTTTAAATAGCTGAGGGGCTATAATGCTGAAGATGGAGCCAGCTTGCTTTCAGCTGCTCCAGAAAACAGTACCCAAACTAATAGATTCAAATTAGAAGAAGGAAGATTCTAATTAAACATTGAGAAGAACTTCTTGACCATAAAAGTTGTTTGACAGGGGAATAAATTACCTTGGAACATGATGGACCCTCCTGTCAGGGATACTTTAACTGTGGATTCATGAAATAGCAAAAGGTTGGATCTCTTCTACATCTTTTGAGATCTCTTCCAAATCTATGAATGTATAATGGTTTCCCATACACGTTCCAAAAAGTGCAGAAAAGTGGAGATAATGCTCATACTGCTCATACACTACATGAGTTTCCTTGCCTTTTTAAAATGTTTATTAAGGTAAGAACTATCATCACCACCATCCAAAAGTTTTAAATAAATTCTCTCACCACCAGGACACAGACAGAAAAATTGCTGCTGTGACACAGCAAAGAGGTTTCTGAAATCAGCAAATGAGTTCCAGCATCTCCTCCTCATATATATAAAAAAAGCATTAAGTGACTGATGACAGATAATATCAATGAATGTGTGAACCAGTCCATGTGAACCAGTCCATGTTCTCAAAGAAGGGTGCATTAACCAACGCATGCATGAAGCTCTGCATCCTGCAAAAAGTTTTCAAAATTTATATGGTGACTTTCTTGCTCTTTGGAACTTATTTAAAAGAGCTAAGCATTTAAACAAGGGATATCACACGTAGTCAATGAAGAATACTCACAAAAAGACAATGGCTTGTTGGGATATTCACAAGTGCATTGGAGTACAGGAGACTCTCTTTGACTTAGGCCCTTTCCACTTGGGCATATTGCCCACGCTAGGGCAACCTCTCCAGGAGGTCTTCTTCACCACGGGGTGCACTAGTGCAGTTGGAAAAAGTGAGGCTCTAAACCTCAAACTGCTCTAGCACAGCTGCGGGGGTGGCACTGCAAGTTTTATAAAAACCACCTTCCCAAGTGGTTTTTATGAAACTCGCCTGCGCTGCTCTGTGGCAGCCCCCGGTGAAGAACTGCAGAGATGCGGTAGCGCATCCCTGCGGATCTGCCCGGGGGCGGACTTCTGGCTGGCGTGCTGCCCTGATTGGCGGAGCGCCGCTGGAAGCCGCTGGCCGCCATTTTGGGTGCTACCGAGCGCCACCAAAATTCGGCGGCGTATAGAGCGGCGAAACTGCGCTCCCCGCAGAGATGGAGCAACCTGCTACAAGGTAAGCTCCACCCCTGCGTGCGCCGCCCTGTTTCGCCCCTGCACCCCGTGAGGAAAGGGCCTATATCCTGATAGCTCTGCTTCCACTTCTGCTGCCTCTTTCCTCTCTTTTCCACTCATGCCTCTGAGGGTCAGTAACATAACTGATGCCATTTCTGCACTAGACTGTTATAGTGCTATTATTCCACTTTCAGCATCCTATGGAATCCTGGGGTTTGCAGTTTAGGGAGGGGCCAGCCAGCAGGGTGCCCATTCAACTGCAAACCCCAGGATTCCATAGGATGTTAAAAGTGGAATAATAGCACTATAAGAGTGTAGTGTGGAAATGGCCTGAGACAAAGAAGACCCCTTTCCACACACCACCTCCAACACGAAATGGCCACAGGATGGCCACAGGATTGTGACAACGGTTCTGCATGACATCGTCACCATCCCGTGGCCATCCTGAAGCCATCCCATCTCAATTGTGGATTAAATCATGTTCGGGTTTCTCCCGAACATGACCCACAATTGTGGAGTCCTCTCGCATCCCTCCTGCACTTACCTGTTGTGCAGAACATCAGGAAGAGCAGTGGCTGCACTTCCTTCCCCAGCACAGCTGGGAAGCTGCCGGGCTGTGCTGCAGAAAGGAGGAGCTGAGCGATCGCACTTCCTCCCATCCAGTAGGCAGCTGGTGTGGAAGGGAGCACAGCAGACGCGATTCCCTCCCAGGTGAGCTTTCCCGGGATAACCACACGATGGCTCCAGGAGAAAGGTAACATGCAAAAAGAGCCCAGGTTATGCAAGTAGTAGTTACAGGTGCTTCCTAGGCTCTGATGGAGCATGTTTTCACCACTGGAAATGGGTCTTGTGCAACTAATTATGGCCTCAATCCAATCTGTGGCCAGATCTTGTTAGTCCCAAATGTAGCAGACTCATTTAATCAACAGAAATTTGGTGAGTCAATATTTATATAAGTTCCATTGATTCTTTGGGTTTATTCTAGTTGAGATTAACAATTGCATTTAGGCTGAAGAGCCCCAGGAAGGAAATCAATGCTATTGGCATCATTTCTGCTGTCTGACATGTACCTAGTGCCACCACCAACTTCGTGGAGTAAGGGAACAGAAGAAGATTTCTCATGAAGATACTCCGTATTTTTGATTAGTATTCCTTACTTTAGACCTGGGGCATTATGAGAGTTCAGGCTGAATCTTTGCAAAGGCTGAACTGCTTTAAGGGCAAACAACAGCATGCTTGTGAAGGCCTAGTGAGAGCTTCTGTTGTATTTATCAACCAGAGTTTGTCTTTGAAGCACATTTGGAACATTCTGTATTTTTCAATTAAGGTAAACATGCCAAGTCATTTCCTTTCAGTGCAATTGTATAAAAATCTACACAAATGTAAGTCCCTCTGAGTTTGGTCTGCTTCTAGCTAAGTGGTTCTAAGTATTACAGCCTTAATCAATGGACACACACAAGAACAGACTAGAAAAAATGAGAACTCGTTCTCTTCCTGCCCTTTCCAGCAGCCAGCGTTGCTACACTCAAGACAGAATATGGCCATCACTGAAATTAAGGTGTTAAATTGTCCATAAGCGGTTTGGTCCATGAAGAAGTTCTTATCATGCTTTGCTCCCTGTGAATCAATCCTTTCAATTAAGGTAGCTGGGGGAAATAATGATGTTTTTATTTGCAATTACAGCTTTAAATTAGGATCAATAGAGATGGCTACAGCCCTACCATACCAAAAGTATTCAGAGGTTAGTAGGATTTTCTTTTCTTTTCCTTTTTGTATAAGAACAGTTGAAATAAAAACATGCTATATTCTAGCACCAAAAATAATAAAAGGGTCGAGGCAGCAGGATTTAAAAAGAACTAATGCAAGTGGAGGACTCAACCTATCCTTCTGTTTGTTTTTTGTTTTCTTTCCAGGCCTTGAGCCAGTAAAGCCTTTTTTACTTCTGGTTCTCTGGTTGCAGCCCTAGAGACTCAGCATGGTAACATCTGGACTGAAGGTGAATGGGCACCCTGCCAGGTCAAAGTCATGAAAGAAAGACAGAAACTGTCACATTTCCCCTTTGACCTTGGATATAAGTTAATAAGTTAATAAGAATCTTCTGGAAATGGCTTATTTGCAATTTGATTTACTGTTAAACTTATTAATAAAGTATTTACATCTCACCCTATATCCAAAGATCTCAGGGTGGCTTACAGTTAAATCAATTTAAAACAAAAAAATTAACAAAAGATTAAAAACATATCAAATAGTCTATCATTTAAAAACCAAACAATTTAAAACTGGTAAAATCATTTTAAGTAGTGCAACCTTAAGATATGTACAGTCTGGATAAAATCAGGCCTGAAGTTTTTAACAAACAGCCAAGTTTGACTTGGTGTCAAAATGATCCCAACATAGGTGCCAATCAGGACTCAAGGGGAAGGGAATTCTACAACTGGGAGGCCGCTGCAAGGAAGGCCCTCTGTCATGTCTTTCCACAATGTATTTACCCTACTAGTGGGAAACAAAAGAGGGACACTCCAATAAACCACAATGCTTGAATAGACATATATAGAGAGAGGAGCTCCCTTAAGTATCATCAAGGGCTTTAAATGTTATCATGAGCACCTTGAAAAACCAGGAGCACATGGAATTAGTAATTGCCTACATCTAAAACTTTGTTAGACATGATGCAGGCCTGATGGCTGGCAGGAACCAACATCTTTAAACACTGTCCAGGGTATTAATAGTTTCTGCAGATCCACTCATTTTTCCATGCTCCATAGAGTTTGGGTTGTGGATGCATGTGCATATGGAGGGAGGAGTATGCATCCTCTCCTAGATCTCCTTCACTAGAATCTTCATTTTCCCACTGTCAGTCACTTTAGAAAACAAATACTTCAACAATACTTCATCAGTATGGTGTAGTTCCCTTCCCAAGTATACTTCAAAGCTGATTACCTACATATATCCATGGGGGAAATTCTTGCCTCCCTCTTTGGACTGACAGTGGGAGCAACCAAAGACATTATGGTCAGATTTTTTTTTTTACTGTGTCTAATAAACAGATTCTGAGTACATGAGTACTGGTATGGTTATGTAGGCCGTTTCCGCACTACAGTGTTATACTGCTATTATTCCACTTTCAACATCCTATTGAATCCTTGAGTTTGCAGTTTAGGGAGGAGTATTGAGAATTTTCAGCCAGAAAGTTCTTTGGCCTCAGGAAACTATAAACCCTAGAATTCCATAGGATGTTGAAAGTGGAATAAGAACTCTATAACAGTGCAGTACAGAAATGCCCGTAGAGAAAAGAAACAAAGAAGTAAAGATTGAAAAAAATGAATGGCTCCCTGGACACCTTGTCTTAATAGTAAGAAAAACTTGCTCTTATCCAAACATGCACATCCGCTCCTGAGAGTTGATCTATTCTCTTGATATTCAACAATGACTTTGACCCAAGACACATTGCTATATTAGGTAGCATAGCAAAATCACCTACTCCTAAGCCAAGCCGTACAACATCCAAAAGCCACCAGGTGCAAGTTCCTCTTTTTGAGAATGAAAAGCAGAGTTGGCAAAAGTTACTTCTTGGACTGGAATTTCCAGAATTCACTATCTAGTGTAAGCAGCAAGGATTCTGGAAGTTGATAGTCCCAAGATAACATGTTCAAGCTCTGGGCAAAATACAGTGAAGGTAACAAACAACTTAGGTTTTCCCTATCCTTGTATGTCTTAGAATCAAATCCAATTTATGATGACCCTATCCTAGGGATTTCTTGGCAAGATTGATTCAGAGGGGGCTTGCCATTGCCTTTATCTGAAGATAAGAGAATCACCCTATAAGTTTCCATGTATGAGCCACCCCACTGTGCCTAATGATACCTGTCATGAATGGGCTTTGCTAGATCCACTTCCAAAGGTGCCCTCCAAATTAACAATTTCTTCCATAGCCTCAGAATAGCCCTAATGAAAACACATTTGAAAATTCTGTTTAATTTAGCTTAAAGACACATAAATGGTGTGTGAATTTGTATATTTCAGTCAGTTTCTAAGGTATTTTCTAGCAGAACTTATGTCTGATTTTATTAATGTTTTGGAAATCTTTGTTTTGGAACGTATGCCCAAACTGCACAATGGAAAAGCCAAAACATCAGACTTCGAGGTTTAGTCATTCTCTGCTTATTTTATAGCTGCTTGAGGACTCTGACGATATCAGTCAAGTGTGGTTAGCTGGGTTATGTTTCAGTTGAAAGTATCCCTCATAATTATGATTGCTTAAGAAAGTCATCATTCATTGTAGACTGCAGCGAACTTCCATCCCAAACAAACAAGCTCTTATTTCTGTTTATCACTGTGCATTGACCTCAGACATGATGAGGCTGAGGTTACTGGAGGTGGGAGGGGGAGCTGGGCTTGTTAAAGTAATTACTACCATACTAGCTACATTACCTATTTGTTTCATAACTGAGATGGAGCAAAGGCACATAGTCCCTCTACTGGATTCCTATAGTGCAGCAAAGGGGTTAGGTAAGGAACACAATTAATACAGCCATGCTGTTAGATGAGGGCAAGTCTAAAGGGGTTAGGTAAAAATTGTTCCAATTTTAATTTTCTTTCTCTTTTTTTAAAGAATTTATAACTGACAGGTCTTTGCATCGAGGCTGAGGGCTTTGAGTATTTGACTCATAAAAGCCTCATTTTGAATCCCTCTGCATTCAGCCATATTTGTGATAGTGAATTGGTGTTATCACTTCTTTTTCCTAATGCAGCCTCCATCTTTAACAGCTCTTTATCAGGCAAATACAACATAGCAGAGCCAGGGTGGTCAAGTGTTTGACTATTGGATTAGGAATCTGGGAGAGCAGGGGCATTTCCGTATTAGACCGTTATACTGCTTTTATACCACTTTCAACATCTCATGGAATCCTGGGGTTTGCAGTTTAGGGAGGGGCTTTTCCATGGCCAAATGGGGATCTCCCCATTCGCCCATGGAAATCCACTGTGTGTGTGACCTTGGCCAAGTCACACCTCTCCCAATCCCAGACAAAGGCAATAGCAAACCATGTCTGAACAACTCTTGCCAACATCATGGTATTCCTTTTGTTGGAAAGAGTTATAGCCACTGCATGGGAACAGTGCATATGGGTAAGAATTTCATTTTGGTTCTTTTCACAGGAAGAAAGGGGAAAAAAGGACAATGCTAAAAACCTTACCAAAATTCTCAGCTTTTTCATAAAGGAGATAGAGAGAGCGTGAAAGGGGATTTTAACAAAAACTGTTAAAAATCAAAGAGAAACACAAACTGTCAAATTCATCTATCCTTAGCATACATAATGCAATTCTTCTACACAAGAACAGACACAAAAATGTCATTGAACACTAGGTCAGTACACATGAGTATCCTGGGAAATTCAGCTTTTATTAAAAAAAAAAATCCTAAATTTTAAGACTGCAAATTGATACTCATCCACCTGGAAGTATATTTAACTGAACTTAATGGAGCTTCTGCGTAAACATGTATCAGTTTATATTGTTAAAGGGTTATGTTTTATTGGAAATGGCGGAATAGATGTGCTTTGAAGGGCAGACCAGATTCTGGAAGCTATAATCGTGCACCTGCTACTACAGCCTAGGCCTACACGGAGATAGCACCCGATATCATTTTGATATCAAACAATTTGGCCTTCCCCTGCCACTCCGCTCCATGTATTCGCGAGGCCACCGGACAAGCATGCAAACGGGCATGGCCAATAATTGCTGAACATTCCATTCTCCACCCAGACAGGCCAGACACAGCTGGTTCGTCGCTTCCGGGACCTCTCTGGCAAACACCTCATTACATATGCACGTTACTAACAAAGACTTCCTGCCCCGAGCAGGCTACTGGACAAAGGTTGTGCTGTCCACTGGCAAGCGCTGCGCATTTGCATACTGGCCACGCTATTGTTAATTCAGCCCTGATTCCATCATGCAAAGCTGTGACCTTTCCGAGACATTGTCTCACACCCAAAATTCATTGTTCTCCCTGAGTAAGGCATAGCCTGAAGTCCCAATTCACCCTATAAAAACCTTGATTCTGAGACCTTCCTCGGATCGCTCCTGAGTTTCATCCAGCCTTGCTGCTGCGTTTCTTGGCGAGCTCCCCTCAGCTAATCGAGCTGAGTTTCTTCTCTGCACCCCCAGATTCTCCCACAAGATCCAGGACGACCAGACAGGTGTCATATCACCCATTTTCCCCTGAAAGTCTCTATCCTTAATTCAATCTCCAATTTCTCAGTTTGCTATGTGACTGTGGTGTCTTTAATATTTGGTTGTATGCAATAAAATATCATTTTTACTACTTTAAACCTGTCTGGCTGCTTGACTGACATGACCCCGTAGACCCTGGGTTGCAAGATCCCGCTAAGTTACCCTGTCTCTCGTTAGTTTAAGTGAGTGCTCCAGCTAATTTCCCCCAAAGTTGTGTTTCATTGTTTAGTTGTTTAGGTGTCCCTCCTGGGACCCCCAGTAAACAAGGTAACACAGCTCCCAACAGCCTTCTTGCCCCCCTTGCTGATGATTGTAAGATTAAAAACATGGCTGTGATCATACATCAGGAGATGCAGGTACAAGATATAGCTACAATAGTTTCCCATCCCACCCCCTAAAAAACACCTTCTTTTCTATTGAAGCCCCCAGAGCCCATCCATGTCAGGCTGGTGGATGGGAGGGGAGCAGGCCAGCAACCAGCTGTTTTCCTATAGGTAAGTGAAAAATAAGAAACATCAATGCTGACCTCTGCCAGTTCATTCGAGGTCCCTGTAGATGATGTCATTGGTCTACGACCAGCCATAGGAAAACAGCTGAACACTTGTCTGTTTCTCCCACTTCTCTCAACTAAACAAGGAATTGCTGAGTTTGGGGGGCTACAACTGAGAAAACGTCATGGAGGGTTAATTGTTACATGATCAATAAAGAATTTGAGTCTCCTTAATGACCAGAAGGGGAGTTCTGAACACAAATTATACCATGATAATTCAGTAACAGGATGCCAGCCTATATTATGCAAATATTTACAAATCTGATACCTTTCTAGAAGGGACAGAATCCAACTTTCATGACCCACATTTCCATTTTGATTTTCCCTAAACCTTCCTTGATCACATAGTTTAAGCATAACTGTGGAATAAATCATGCCTTCATTCTGGATGTCAGGGTTAGCTCAAGTTGTTTTGCTACAAAAGGCAGAACAGCAGATGTTGCCTTCCACCCACCGAAGTCAAAGTCAAAACTAAAGCCAGTCAAAGTATTTTTGGTACCTAATGCAAAAAATCCAACAATTCTCTTTTCCCACCCCAACTAGTTAAAAACAAACAAACAGTAACATCCAAATTAAATAATGAACAATGTATGTATTTTATGTATGTATTTTATGACATCTAAAATCTGCATTCTGAGGCAGACATTGGCCGTTTCTGCACCAGGCAATTAGAACGGGGCAGTGCGTCCTCTCACGGAGGTCGTCCGCACCTTGGAGCAGACTAGGAATGGACTACTTACTGGAGATCCGCACCTCAGTCCACTCCAAAATGACCCCAAGTGGTCCTCCAGCATGTTTTCTAAAGACTGCAAAAAATAGGTCTTTATTTTCCTGGAACGCTCCATTGTGTTTCTGCTCCCTTGTGCAGATTCGCAAGCTCACACCAATGCAAGCCTGCGATCTGTGGAGGGCGGGCTTTAGGCGTGGTGAGCTTCAGCGGTTGTTCGGGATCCATGACCCACCAGAAGCCGCCATTTTGGAAGCCGGAAGCTGCCATTTTGGAAGCCAGAGCAGTGCGGATCTACAGACCTCGCACTGCTCCGATTCGCCCTGGACCAAGGAGGAGCCCTGCGGAAGGGCTTCAGGGACAGTCTGCGTCGCTTTGGACCCCAGAAGAAGCGGTAGGTAATGGCACAGAGAGATTTGCTCGCCTCGTGCAGAAAGGGTCATTGTCTAATGATAGGATAAGCCCTATTTAACTGAACTGAGTTAAATAGCCAAATCAAGATTTAACTTGGTTCAGTAATATTGTATACTTATTTTTAACATCCTTGTTGCAAAGTTCACATCCTGCAATGAAATGCTGGAAGCATAATGAAAACAAAGGCTAATGTGTTTTTACTGAAACTATGTGATCAGACTGGCATAGTACTGAAGAGAAGCTGAAGATTTTCCTGCTCAGACTTTAATGAAAAGAATTGCATGCCCATTTTTAAAAGCATCTATCAGAAGCAAATGCCTGACACAATTAATTTGAAAACTTTCCACCTGTCATGTGGATTTTACAGGAGAGAATAGAAAGCTTTACCATTGACCTGTTCCTTATGCATCAAATGCTGTGATTTATGTTTCAATCATAAATATTACACTGCCAGCTTTAAGATTTATTTCTCAAGACTGAACTGTGTTGTTTGGTTTCTTGTTGCAGCTCCTGTTGTACTAAAGAAATAATGGCCTTGTTAATCCTGTTAATTCTGTAAACAACATTGTCATTGTAACTTAAAAACAATTATTTAAGTAATCATTCATCAAACTCCAGCTTACCAGTAAGGGATTTCTCCTTCAGGTATATCATTCAAATTGTACCCTTGCTGGTTTGGTTACAGTTTGCATTTCATCACTGCCAATGGACTAGAAATACATGCTCTTCCCAAAGGTTCTAAAACAATTTTAAATAAAATAAACCTTCCTTCTGCTCCTCTTCCTCCTTTTAATCTGAAATGTTGGATTTGAAAGAGAAAATTTGATTATAATGTGCATCTTAAGAGATGATATATTTGAAAAATGTATATTAGGATATTTTAAAATGCACTTCACTGTTAGTTGTATTCATTCATGCACAGTATCTATAAACTAAAGAGGTCTTTTTGCTCCTTTATTGCTAAATTTATATGCTTAGGCTGAATGCTTGAAGGATACAGTGTGTCCCTGTGACATGATAAAGTCTTTTCTTTCTGTACAAATTATTTATAAATACCATTTCATGTTTATTTTGTGTGTCACATGAGCCTCCTTTCAAACAATGCTGGACATTTTTTAAAAAAGCATCACAAGTACCTACAAAACTTATGAACAAAGATAATCATTGGATGGATGTGTGTGTATGTCCAGGACAAGGGTGATTTTGCCATCTTCATCTATTTGCAATAACTGTATCTTCTGTCACCAGGTCAAGACTAATACAACTTGCTTGTTAGATAATTTAGGAAAATACGATAACTAGATTCCTATTTACATTTTATTAGTTGGGAGCAATATCACTGCTCTTTGGCATTGCCCTTCCTTGCATTCCACTTCTCCTTTTTACCTCAATTTGAAGAATTTATGACATTAATTCTAAAAGTGAAGTATGTACCATTTGCCACAGATTTTCTTTATTTCTGTTCACTAGCACCTTTTATTTTTATTCCATTGCTAATGGCTTGATAAATGTGCCAGGTGGGGAATGGGGAGACCAGAAAGCAATCTTGATTTAATTGTATGCATGACTGCATCAAAATTATTTTTACATAGTGTATTACTGATCTGCAAATGTATTCTCGTGCACTGGTAAATCAAGACTCAAGAAGTGTCTTGACTGAATTAGGTATGTGATCACATCAAGGCTGGGAGAGGAGACTGAATATTTTATCAATGTATATGTGTATGCTGGCAGTGTTGCAGAAAGGAAAGATGTGAGGGACCTGAGAGTGGAAGCAAAAAGTTATTTTGGGTGCTGGAGACTGGCAGTCAAAAAATGTTGTCCTTCTCTTTAAAAAAAAAGGGGGTGGGGAGAGAGACTTGGGCAACTACCAACCAATCATCTAATATCAGTACTATAAAAAGGTTCTACAACAGATCATTAAATAGTTGCTCAATGAATACAGTTGTCCAAAATGCCTGATAGATCAAGGAATCTTGTGGATGTGCAGAAACATGTCTGTGGGGTTAAAAAGAGAATGCAATTCTCAGTTGCAACAACGTAAGCAATAGTACCACTCTATCCTTTTTGGTGGACAGCATAGTTTATGAAGCATGTCAATAAGCTCGAACATATCCAAAGGCATGCCATCAAAATGATCTGGAAACCAAACCCTGTGACGAATACCTGAAGAGCTGGATATGTTTCTCCTGAAAAGAGAATATGGGAGGTGACAATGATAACCATCTTTAAATATCTAAATGCTGTCATGTAGAAGATGGAGTGACTTCATTTTCTGGTGCGCCAGAGGATAGGACTTGAACAAATGGATTGAAATTAAATAAATGAAGATGATGATGATGATGATGATGATGATGATTAATAAGCATTATGAAGAACTTCTGATCAACAGTGAAACAAACTGCTTCAGAGAGTGATAGGTACTTCTGTATTGCAGTTTCTTATGCATCTCAGGGACGCTATCTCAGTGGATTACTCCATCAGAAGGGGCTTGGACTAAACAGCACTTCCAGTCCCTCCCAGATGTTGGATGCTATGATTCTCTGTGCTTGCATGGTGTTCTGTTCATCAATACAGATGAAGACGATAGAGAATACATTTTTCCACTTTAGAAATAAGAGCAAATGATTTGGACCACAAGTCTGGGTGAAAAATTGATGGAAAGCATTGGAAAACATGTTAAATAGGAACAAAGCCAACTCAAGCTGTCAGACCTGGGACACAGGCATTAGGGAGCTGGGCATCCAGGCTGAAGAGTGATTAACTAAAGCAAGACCATAGAACAAGTCAAGCATCAGTATCACGTGAGAAATTAGGGATGTAATTCTTCCCTAATTTTCTTCTCAAAGGAAGTAAATAGTTATTTTAGCATTTTTCCCCCACTGTGAGATAGGCTTTGGAAATCAAACAGTTTTTGAAGCCTATTCATAATTCAGAACTTATTCTGCGTAAAAACCACACATAGTTGGTTTGCACAGAAAATGCTGTTTTCTGCAGCAAACAACCACATGTGAATTTTGTGCAGAATAAATATCAAATTAGAAAGATTCTCACCAGTCCAGGCTTCTTCTCATCAGAGTTTCTCAACACACACCCCAAAAAATTGTGGGACTTTTAATCATTTTCACAAATATTTTTGAATATTTTTCCATCCCTAGGAGACATCAGGAACACACTAGCATTTGGGTGGAAAGTGCGTATATGTATGTATGTGTGTATGTGCTCTTTCCTACCCAGGAGAAACCAATGGATAGGCAAGGCAAACAATGGCAAGGGAAGTGGAAACAGACCAGATCTAGAAAGTTCTTCATTGAGAGGTACCATTTATACAACTCACCCCATGAGGCACTAGTCAGTCATTCCTGACACAAGCCAAGTTTTAAACAATTTTACACACTTTGGCCAAGACTTGCAAAAAAAGAAGAAACAGAAGCCCTTCTGGAATGTTATCAAATGTTGTATTTTACAATCTAGGGAATGGTGTGATGAGAGGGGTGAACTGCAGGGTTCACAAACCTTCACATAGTTCAGTAGATGTTATAAACAAGACAGAGGATAAAATAGAATGAAGACGGTGGGATAAGACTCTTCATTGTTACTCAACCAATTATTTTCTGAAAGTGGCAATAAAAGGAAGGCAGTAATGAGGGGATATTTAGCTTTATAAACTCTTTTTCTCTTGTAATCGGAATGTCCTAGGCATGCCACTACTAATTGCCTTGAGGACAAATTCCAATTCCATTCAAGTATCAGCATTCTGAAATAAACATGGCTACTAATTTTTAATACTCCTCTGAATGCGAAGCCATCTGTTAAAAATACTGCATGAAATCAATATCTTGACTCCAGTACTAGAATGCAAGTTTTTGTGATCCCATCCATCAAATAAAACCATGTTAATTCCTCTTATTAAAGCTGATAATGGCTGCATGAAGCAACTGAGAGAACTGAAGTTCCAACAGCAGACAGATTGGGAGAAAATGATGGATCCAAATACAGTCATCTCACCCTGCTGTCTCAAACCAGCTTGATGGACCAGGCCGGCAGCTGGTGACATCACATAATAGCAGCATGGATCCAGCAACTAAAAAGTACTAATGCGGGAGGGAAAACTCAGTCCCTTTCTCCAGCCTCCCTCCTGGCCCCTCTCTTTGGATTTCTACAGTTCCTGGGGCAAAATTGGTTAAAGGCAGAAATCGATTACACCATGCTCCAGAGAAAACAATCATGCTACTTCAGTTTACAGTCTTTAGCCAATTATCAAGGTACCCTGACTAGATCTGTGGGCAACCCAGCATTTTAAAGATACCGATTAATCTTCAAGTATCTCCCAGTTGAAATTACATCCTACTGTGCCTCTGACAATTATAACCACATCAACTTCATTTACAGTTTTGTTCTTGCAATGTGAAGCCCTGAGGAAGGTTTAGACGAAATCAACATACTGCCATTAAACTTTAGCCATAGATCAATGGGGGCATGAAACTCTCTCCGCAATAGGATAAGAAACCTGTTAAATTCATATCCCTGTTGCAACAAAACACTATTTTTCCAAGTGGGCTGTTTTTTTCTTTATGTTTCATTCACAAAGTGTCCACTGTCAGTTTATGATTTGGTAAGATAAACAAGAAACCATGCTGTAATTCTTATTTGTTTGTATACAGAACAGTGCATTTAAATGGCATTGATACTTTGATCATGTAATTTTTTCACTGGATTATTCAATTATTTGTTCGTTCTTAAGAAATTCATTGTTTTGACATATTCATTTCTTTAATAGCCTTTGCGGACATCCAGCATTTCACTCATACAGTGAAAAATAGTACATTAATAGTTTATGATTTTTAACATTAAATATAACAATCAAAGTTCTCCAGCAGACCAAAGTGACACACAACTGTAGAAACAGACGCAAAGTCGCAGAACAAGACAGGAGCCTGAAAACTCTCCTCTAATTTGATGAGTTTATCTGGAAAAAGCCAGTGTGGTTGTAGTGGTCCGAGTGCTGGGTTAGGACAATGGAAGGTCGGGTTTCAAATCCCTATCCAGCCAAAAAAAACCTATTGATTGACCTTGGGCAAGCCACACTCTCTCAGCCTTAGAGGAAGGCAAAGGTAACCCCCTTCTGGACAAATTATGCCAAGAAAATCCTATGATAGGTTTAGATCTGATAGGAATAAATCAGGTAGGGTTCTGATACGCAATATATGAAACCAGAAAGATATTTTAAAAGATCCATGGAGGGGATTAGAATTGGGCCTTATAGTCAACACAAGCCTCTTACCCCTGAAATGTGTAAACTCTGATTTTTTCTGTCTTCTATCTATCTGTCTGTCTGTCTATCTATCTACCATCTATCTATCTATTTGATGTGTGCATGTGTGTATGTGTGTTGTGTGTGCATGTATATATATATATATATATGCGCAGAGCTAGCATATTGTAGTGGTTTGAACATGGACTACAATTATGGAGAGCAAAAAGAAAGAAGGGAAACTAACTCCTAACCAATAGCAAAAACCAACAAACTTAGCAGGAATAAAGTGAAATGTAATTTAAGAAAATAAATTTATATCTAAAAATTATTGTCTAAGATAAATTTTATAGAGTCACTGTTCACTTGGTGAACTATATATAAAATCATCAGTAATTAAATATTTAAAACAAAATAGACACGCAGAAATTACATAGAGAGAGGCCTTATGATTTCTACAGGCAAAGCTGATGCAATGAATTATAACGTCATTACGTATCAAATTCCAATGGGAGGAAGAACAATGTTGGCTACTCAGGGTTGGTAGTTGATAAGCATGGTCAAACAGCCATAGTTCTGTAGATAATCCAATAATTGTAAAACATCTCCTGACAGGAGGAAAAAAAACTTGATGGTTCCTGTTGATTGATATGGCACATGCATAGTCTAAACAGCCAGACACATTTCGACGTAACAGTCTCCTCCAGTGGCTGGATTTTGCTTCAGATCTCCTGTGCCTCCCTTTGTGCAAAACAAACACCATGTTTTTAGAATCGCTGAACATAAAGGTTGCATTAGAAATAAAAGAATGCATGCACCACTGGTAAAGCACTTTGTAGACCATCAACATGACATCAAAGACATCAAATTTTGGTGTGTTGAACAGGTTCCTATCCATGGTAAAGAAGGGTAAAAGAAATTTGGAAAAAGGGAAGCTTTTTGGATATATGAACTCAATAGCCTATCTCCAATGGGCCTTAAATGATGAAATCGATTGGTTAACTATTATACAGAGAGTTTAGCCCTTTTGTTCCCAATGTCCCCTTTGAGTCCACGACACTGTTAATATGGATGATAGTTTAAGGATATATCAGCCTAAGGTGTTGTCTGATTGGGAAGGTCCTGATCCCCTGCCATGAGAAACACTTTTGTGGCCATTGTTTTATTTGTAAATGGTATAGTTCATATAGTTTAGGTAACAGTTCATTATTTGAATTTGGTGAGTTTGCATTAGAAAAGCTTTAATGAGACTGTACATTTTTCTACAAGTATGTAAGTTGTTACAGTGATGTGACCTTGCTGAAATAGTTCTAATTAACCACAAATGGGCCGGCTAGTGATGTTATTTAATCTGAACTCTGGGTTAAAGATAGGATAACACTGGAGGAGTTATGGAACATTCCTTCTTTCCACAACTACTGTATAATTTATCTGTGGTGAGTGTTTGTCTTATCATCTTATCATTCAGGATGGTTTGTGTTGAGAACTATAAAACATGGTGTTTGTTTTGCACAAAGGGAGGCACAAGAGATTTGAAGTAAAATCCAACCACTGAAGGAGACTGTTCTGTCGAAACGCTTCTGGCTGTTTAGACTATTCAGGTGCCATATCAACCAACAGGAACCACCAAGTATTTTTTCCTCCTTTCAGGAGAGGTTCCACTAATGTTTTACAAGCATTGGATTATCCACAGAACTATGGCTATTTGACCATGCTTATGGACTACCAACCCTAAGTAGTCAAAATTGTTCTTCCTCCCATTGAAAGTTGATATGTAATGACTTTATGATTCATTGCATCAGCCTTGCCTGTAGAAATCATACGGTCTCTCTCTATGTAATGTTTTAAATATTTAATTATTGATGACTTTATATATAGTTTACCAAGTGAACAGTGACTGTATAAAATTTATCTTAGACAATAATTTTTAGATATAAATTTATTTTCTTACAAGTTACAACTATGGAGACCAGGGTTCAATTCCTCAATTGCCCATGGAAATCCACTGGGTAACCTTGGGTGTGTCATACGCTCTCTCTCTCTCAGAAACAACAAATATTACACACTCATACACACAATAAAAATATGCTTCTTCTCAAAAATTACATATTATAGGAATAATCAATTACCATAACTCTGCTACTTAAAACTGGCCAACTGCATCCCAACAAATGGTTGGGAAACATGTGGCCCTCCGGATGTTGTTGGATTGCAACAGCTTAGTCTGCATAGCAAGTAGTGATAAATTATGAGAGTTCCAGTCCAAAAATATCTGGGAGACTGCATGATTCTTAATTCTAGAGTAGTGGAAATCTTAACCTGGTACCAGATAATGTAGGAACCAAAGAGTCTCAGCCAAGTGAGATGGCCTCTCATTTGTTTCTCAGCTATTTCTGAGCATTGTAACTACACGAAGGCTCTTTTTGCACGTTACCTGTTTGCGCTGCTGGGCTGGGGTCCTTGCGCGAGAAGGCTTGGAAGGAAAGCTGCCACTTCCCTGCTGCTTTGGCTCCGCAGCTCCTTCCTCTTCGCGTGAGTGCGCCGCCTCTTCCGTTCACAGTGCAGCCTGGGACCTTGCAGGCTGCACTGAGGAGAGAACGTGTGACCAGCCCAGCTCCTGAGGCACCGCACGCCAGGTAAGCGTATGCGGGGCCCAGGAGCACTGCACAACGGTGCACCATTTTCATCTTAAAGCCAAAAATGAAAAGATGTGTGCCCGTTCTGTGTCCGGCCCTTGAGCATCGTGTAAATGTGAGCGTGTCATGCAGACTGCTCCTCACATTTACGCAACGCTCAAGGGGTCCCCTTGCTTCCAAAACACCATGCAAAAAGGGCCCAAGAGAGGAAAAAGGACTGAGAATTGTTCCTTCTCAGAAGTATTGATACCATTTTTGTCTCTCCTTAAACATGGCTAAAGCTAGTTCTCAGCTAAGGAAAACATAGCTGTGACTTCTCCCCGCCTCAGAGCAGAAACCTCAGTAGCTCATACAAAGATTATTTTATTTATATAAATATAAATATACAAATATATATAATATATAAATATAAATCTTATCGTTCTCCCAACAGTGGGACTCAAGGTGGCTAACATAAAATCAGTACAAATTAAAACATCTATGAGTGTATAAATATAAAATTTCCCAGAGGAGAGAACAGAGGGAGCAGAGGGAGAGCTGGGTCTGTGAAGACATCCTAGACCAGGTGTGTTTACAGGCTTGAGGGGCTGTGCTTGCTTGTCTGTTTGTTGCTTGTGTTTGTTTAGTCTTGCTTGTGCTTGTTTAGTCTTGCTTGTGTTTGTTTAATCTTGCTTGTGTTTGTTTAGTCTTGCTTGTGTTTGATTAGTCTCTTTGTGCTGGCAGTGTGCTCTCCTTGAGCACATAGTCTAACGAGGGGGAGGAGCCAGCTAGGGGGGAGGAGCTTTATTAGGAGCTTCCAACGGTGCACGCACTTAAAGTACTCTACTTCAGTCCTCCAGTTTAACCCTTGGCATTTGGTAGAGCAGACGTAGCTTATACAGCTGAATTTCAGAAAGAAAGCCTAGTTATTCTTTCTAGAATTACATACTATACTGCTCTCTTTCAAGTTTCTCTTTCAAGTTTCAATGATGGAAGGTGAGGGAGCTGTTGCAGTCACCTGTAACACTTGTGGCATGTTCCTTTTCTTGCCACAAGATGTTCTCAGGTACACCTGCACCAAGTGCAAGCTGGTCACCTTCTTGGAGGAGAAGGTGTGCCAGCTGGAGGCACGAGTTTCTGATCTTCATCTTAGTAGGGAAGGGGAGGAGTTTTTGAATAGGGTAGAGAAGACCTACTGGAAGACCGAACGCATGGAGGAGCTGCCAGATCAGGAAGTCAGCACACTGTGTCAGGAAATGGAGGCTTGGGCGAATGTCACACGGAGGAGTAGAAGGACCAGGAAGGCAACAGAGACTCTTCACCAACACAATCGCTTCAAAGTTCTTGGCCTTATGAACAATGAGGAGCACCATGCGGAGGGAACAGAATGTCAACAAGAAGAAATCCAACTTTGGCAACAGGAACTAGGTCAATGCTCCCAGCCTCAACAGAATGCCCAGGCAGTCCTAGTAGAAAATGCTCGTCAAGGATACCAGGACTAGCCTCAGAGGAGGCGAGTTCTGCTTGTTGGGGACTCTTTGCTCAGAGGAACTGAAACGGCAATTTGCAAACCGGACAAGCTCAATTGAGAGGTCTGCTGTCTTCCTGGGGCCAGGATCAACTACATAATGGAGAGGCTAACCAGGCTGGTCAAACCCACTGACCATAAGCCCCTCATTTTGGTTCCTGTCAGAATCAATGACACTGCGAGGAGCAGTTTTTACCACATCGCAACGGACTATGACCTTATGGGGACAAAGTGTAAGGACCTTGGTGTGCAGGTAGTCATTTCGTCTCTCCTCCCTGTTCAAGGATATGGCGCATGTAGGGAAAGGACAATAGCAGAGGTCAACAACTGGCTCTGCACGTGGTGCCTCCGGCAGTGGTTTGGGTTTTTGGAACATGGTCTGAATTTCCATGAACGTTGGCTTCTGGCGAGGGATGGGCTGCACCTCACAAAACTTGGCAGGAATGTTTTTACAAACAGTCTCTCAAGGAGGATTAAGAGGTCTTTAAACTAAGTTCCGCTGGGGAGGGAGACAATATTATTCAGGGCAGGGACTTGGTGAGTGCAGGGGGAAAAGGCCCAAATGATACTGGACAAGTAGTACAAGTGGCCAATGGTGGGAGGAGTAGAAAAAATAGTACAGGACTTGCAGAAAGGGCCCAGGGACTTAAGTGTCTCTACACTAATGCACAGAGTATGGGAAACAAGCAGGATGAACTTGAACTCCTAGTACAACAAAATAAATACGATTTGATAGGCATCACTGAGACCTGGTGGGATGAGTCTCATGAGGTCTCAGTGATGCCTATCAAATCATATTTATTTTATGATGAATATAGGAATAGAGGAGTATAGCCTATTTTGTAAAAATAGACCAAACAAGAAAGGAGGAGCAGTAGCCTTGTATGTCAAGGATGTTTTCACCTGTGAAGAGATCCATGACTTAAACCCAGTAAGCCAGGTCGAGAGCATTTGAATTAAGCATAAGAATTAAGGGAGTAAGAAACAATAGGGATATTCTGGTGGGGGTTTACTACAGACCTCCAACCCAGACTGATGACACCTTCCTCAACCAAATGACTGCACATTCAAGGAGGAGAGATACAGTAATAATAGGAGATTTCAATTACCTGGATATATGCTGGCAGTCAAACTCTGCCAAGACAGCAAGGTCCAGCAAGTTTCTTGCTTGTCTTGCAGACAACTTCATGGTCCAGAAGGTGGAAGAGGCCACAAGGGGATCAAATATTCTAGATCTGATCCTGACCAACAGGGATGACCTTGTTAATGAGGTAGAAGTGGTTGGATCTTTAGGGGGGAGTGACCATGCCCTATTGGAATTTGGCATTCAGTGGGAAGAAGATAAGGGTAGCCAAACACTCATCTTAGATTTTAAAAAAGCAGACTTCTGTAAACTTAGGGAGCTGCTGGCTGGAATTCCATGGTCAAGAATAGTGAAAGGGAAAGGAGTTCAGGAGGCATGGGAATTCCTTAAAAAGGAGATATTGAAGGCACAGTCTAAAACTGTACCAATAAGGAGGAAAAATGGAAGGCATCTGAAGAAACAAGAATGGTTGACTAAAGAACTCTCAGCTGAGCTAAGTGTTAAGAGAAACATGTATAGGAAATGGAAGAAGGGGGAACCACGAAAGAAGAATTTAAGCAAGTAGTCGGGAGATGTAGGGAGGAGGTCAGAAAGGCTAAAGCATAGAACGAACTTAGGCTGACCAGAGACATTAAAAACAATAAAAACGGCTTTTTTAAATACGTCCACAGAAAAGGAAAAAGAAGAAGACGATAGGATAGGCTGCGCAGAGAAGATGGTGAATTACTCACAGGGGGAAGAGAAAAGGCAGAACTACTTAACACCTTCTTTGCCTCAGTTTTTTCCCAAAAGGATACAAGCACTCAACTTGGCGGTTGGGGAGCAGGTAAGGAAGCAGGGGAAATGAGGCACATAATAGGTAGAGAGGTGGTACAGGAATACCTGGCCACACTGGATGAATTCAAGTCTCCAGGGCCAGATGAATTGCATCCTAGGATATTAAAAGAGCTGGCAGAGGTCATTTTGGAACTGCTCACTATAATCTTTGAGAAATCTTGGAGGACAGAAGTTCCAGCAGATTGGAAGAGAGAAAATGTTGTCCCCATCTTCAAGAAGGAAAAAAAAAAGGACCCAAATAATTATCACCCAGTCAGCCTGACATCAGTACCCAGAAAGATCCTGGAGCAGATCATTAAGCAGTCAGTTTCTAATCACTTAGAAAGCAAGGCAGTAATCACAAGAAGTCAACATGGATTTCTCAAAAATAAGTCATGCCAGACTAATCTTATCTCTTTTTATGATAGAGTTTTTATGATAGAGTTACTAGCTTGATAGATGAAGGGAATGCTGTGGATGTAGCATATCTCGATTTCAGTAAGGCCTTTGACAAAGTACCCCATGACATTCTTGCAAAAAAACTAGTAAAATGTGGGCTGGACAGGGCTACTGTTAGTAATTGTAATTTTGTAATTGGTTGACCGACCGAACCCAAAGAGTGATCACGAATGGCTGCTTTTCATCCTGGAGACAAGTGACTAGTGGGGTGCCACAGGGATCTGTCCTGGGCCCAGTGCTGTTAAATGTTTTTATCAATGACTTGGATGAAGGAATAGAAGGCATGCTCATCAAATTTGCAGATGACACCAAATTGGGAGGGGTTGCTAATACGCCAGAGGACAGGATCAGAATTCAAAAGGACTTGGACAGATTGGAGAGCTGGGCCAAGGCTAACAAAATGAAATCCAACAGAGAGAAGTGTAAGGTCCTACACTTAGGTAGAAAAAATGGAATACAGAAATATAGGATGGGGGACACGTGGCTGGATAGCAGTACATGTGAAAGGGATCTAGGAGTCTTCATAGACCACAAGCTGAACATGAGTCAGCAGTGTGATGAGGCAGCCAATGCAGTTCTCGGCTGCATCAACAGGAGTATGGTGTCTAGATTGAGGGAGGTACTGGTACCACTCTACTCTGTTTTGGTTAGACCTCATCTTGAATACTGTGTCCAGTTCTGGGCACCCCAATTCAAGAAGGACATGGTCAAGCTGGAGCAAGTCCAGAGGAGGGCGACCAAAATGGTGAGAGGCCTGGAAGCCATGCCCTATGAGGATAGACTTAGAGAGCTGGATCTGTTTAGTCTGCAGAAGAGAAGGTTAAGGGGGGACATGATAGCCATGTTTAAATATTTGAAGGGATGCCATGTAGAGGAAGGATAGGGCTTGTTTTCTGCTGCTCCAGAGACCAGGACAAGGAGCAATGGATTCAAGCTGCAGGAAAGGAGATTCCACCTGAACCTCAGGAAGAACTTCCTGACAGTCAGGGCTGTCCGGCAGTGGAACATGCTGCCTCGGAGTGTAGTGGAGTCTCCTTCCTTGGAGGTTTTTAAGCAGAGGTTAGTTGGCCATCTGTCAGGAGTGCTTGGAGGGTGTTCCTGCGTAGCAGGTGGTTGGACTGGATGGCCCGTGTGGTCTCTTCCGATTTTACATTTCTATGATTCTATGAAATGTTAAAAACGATTAAACCATTTTTAAGTTAAAAAATTATATATTAAACACATTAAAATAAATTGGTGCTAACACTGGAAAACACACAGTTTCAAAAGCCCAAACAGACAATTTATAAAAACTTTGTTGGCACAAAAATATCTTAACTTGCTATCAGAAGGAGAGTAAGGATGAGGCCATCCTAGCCTCTCTAGGGAGGAAGTTTCAAAGTCTGGGAGCAGCCATTGAGAAAGCCCTCTCCCTTGTTCCCACCAAACATACCTGAGAAAGTAGTAGGACAGAGAGCAGGGCATCTCCAGAAGATCTTAGAGTTCTGATGGGTTCATAAAAGGAGATAACAGTCCTTCAAATAACTTGGGCCCTAGCTGTATAGGACTTCGTGAGTCAAAACCAGCACTTTGAATTATGCCCAGAAACAGAGTGGTAGCCAATGGAGCTGTTGCAATAAGAGACTTGTATGGATAGAAGGCAGATTTATCTCTAGGTAATTCAGTAGCTCAGCAAAATTTCTGACCATCTATACTAGAAAGAAAGAGAGAGAGAGAGAGAGAGAGAGAGCTTGGCATTTTATTTATTTTATGTTATTTTATTTTGGTGGCAATCTGATGTTTGGAAATAAGCTTACCCTCTCCTTTTCTTCTAACAACACCTTTTTCAATCCTCAAGCTAATCTCTAGACCAGCGTCCAGTCTGTAAAGCACTCTTCTCTCCTCCCTTATATTCTTCTCTCCTCCTTCTAAGAACTACAAACTATTAGGAGTGGGAGTATCACCAACAGTATGAAAGAGAAGGTCTATCTCTCCCCTCTGGTGTTCTGCCATGCTACATAGCAGTATATCTGGATTTGAAGCCTAATGATCCATGGAAGATGTCAATTCTTGCAAGGTCAACTGCATCTGAAAGGGAAGGGGAAAGAGCTTCCTTATCCCTCCTCTTGTATACTTTTGCTGACTGACACATTCCCAAGAGGAAAGACAAGAAAGGTTCACTGCTCAGGTGCCATCAGAGAGGGCTTGCGGGGATTTGGGTTGACGGAGGGGCTAAGAGGGAAGTCAGGAGTTATTCTCTGCCTTGGATATTGTTCTCACAGAACTGAAATTCTATCCAAACCTAGAGTATTATGCTTGTATGGCATCTGTACAAAAAATGCAAGGCACCATCTAACATTTGCTAAAAATAAAACACAGACACAAAGATATGATGTAATTTCTTTGGATGTATCTGTAAAATCTGCTTCCTCTTTTCATGGAAGCAGAATTAGAGCCAGGAAGTTCCTTCCTGATACCCCACTGCTAGCAGGGATGTGATTCTTCATTAATCTCATTTTTGAAGGAAACAACCAGCAATTTTCTTCCTGCTATAAGATGTTAAGGACTACTCAATTTGGGACTTATTTTGTGAATATTTATGTGCAAAATGTTTTTTCCCGGAACAGAAAGTGATGTTTCCTGTGGGGAAAAAAACAGATATGAATTCTGCACAGAATAAGTCCAGAACTCCAAAGATATTAATTGGTCCAGGATTCCCCATCAGGATTTTTGCAAAACTCAAGAAATATGCTTTTAGACCATTTTTTCAAATTCTTCCCATCACTAGCTGCTGGTGAGTATGAGAAGAAAAATAAGTGTCTTGTCTAATTGGTCACACCTTTCATGTAATCTAGTACATTTTATATGTAATTTTGGAGTTGAACTTGGAACAACACATTTACAATCCTTAGATGCCTACAGGGAGTGTGTGTGTGTGTGTGCATGCATGTGTGTGCTTTAAAGGATGTTTGATTTGCAGATGTTATTCAAGCTGTTCAATCAATATGTTTCCTTCCTGTCTGAGTACTGAGGCACTTATAATGTTCATAGTGCTATTAAGATCTGTTGACCTTTTGCCCATTTCAGGCAGACCAGCAAATTCTGACCTATATATTACTAACAGAAAACTAAATGTCAGGATTCACATACAATTATAACACCAGCGAATATTTAATTAAAACAAACTAGACATACAAAAGAAATCCACTGAACAGATATTAGAAGTGAGTTTCTATACTTTAGACACAGCCTGAACATTGAACACTAACTTGAATATTAAATTGACTCACTTGGGAAGTGCTGGGATCTCTTCTAGAGTGAAAGATCTCCTGACCAAAATGAAAAGGCCTGCTCCTGGATCTTTGTGTTTTTCTAGATGTTATTGTTGTTGTTGTTTCAGAGGGCATTTCATACACTTTTGAATCTTCCCAAAGCTTTTAATAAAAGAAAGACCCAAGATGGAAAGAGAGAGAGGAGGTTCATGTAATTTTTAGACTAACAGTTGTAGTTTCTAATTATGATATTTCTAGTACATAATTTGCATAATATATTTAGGGGGGAAATTGAAGTAATTTATCAGAGGTTGATCCACTGTGTCCCCAGATCCAATCCATTACATCCTAATAGCCTCTTTGCTCTTGAGGCTAGGGGGTACAGTGCGTAGCAGTGTTGGAAAACCATACAGTCAGTGGCAGTGAGGCTCCCATGCAAGGGGGTGCTGAATCCATGTTTAAATCCATGCTCTAAAGGCACTCTCCAACATGTTGAACTCTATTCGTGAATATGTATAACTCATTTAAATCTAAACAAATGGAGTAGATTCAGCAGCCCACTGACATGGAAGCCACAATCCAGTGTGGGTGCAGGTTCCTTGATGGAGTAAGAGCCAAAACTTGATTGACCGCAGCTGTAGAAGCTTGGCACAGCATGGAACAGCAGATTCAGACATCAGACAAGACTCTATTTGCTGCTGCTATAGCAGTACTGGATGTGAGAAACATGGACTCATATGTGCATAAGCCAGCGTATGGTTCCCCTATCACTTGGAATAAAAGCAGGTCCAACAGGCCCCAAGTATTTACTCCAAAGAAGAGTGGAAATAAACCAAGATTGTCTCTACAATCCCTGAGAGGGCTTGGGGGGAATTTGAGTTAAATAAATCTAAATCCCAAAATTGGTGCATGGGGGACCCTTGAGAGCCTAAAAAACAGCCTAAGAGCCTACACACAAATCACAAGCTTCACTTTCCCCACCCTACAGTAAACAATACTGAACAAAAAGGATGAATGATCCAATTCAATATAAGACAGTTTGCTATGGAATACACCAAGATCATACATCCAGACTTGCACAATGAGACTTCTCTGCCTTGTCTTCTTTCCCTGCACTCCACCCCACTGTTGTTGATGTTGCATGTCTGCAAGCCATTTCTGACTTATGATAACCCTAAGGAGACTCCATGACTGGATTTTCTTGGTAAGATTTGTTCAAAGGTGGTTTGCCATTGCTTGGTGAGGTTGAGAGAATATCACATCCCCAAGATCTCCCAGTGGGTTTCTGTGACCAAGTGGAGATTTGAATCCTGGTATCCCAGAATCCTACTCCATTATTCACACTGACTCACTCCACCCCATACGCCTTCCAAATCTTTGCTGGTATGTCTTCTGAACAAAACAAAGAGGTTTGGATTGCAAGGGGAATTCAGTCCAGAGTCCATTCAACCCTCAGACAAACTTCAACGAATGTATCACTCACTATGTTCCAGCATTCTTTATTCTTTCTAGTCCAACTCAACACTGTAACTACACCACCACGCTGGTCTTCTATTACCCCAAATATATTTTGGCGCCATGGCTGGATATCTACTGCACTTGGGTATTTTAAATACTATCTATCTGTAATACATACATGTTTCTATTAGGTAGAGAGGAAGACTTTTGAAATCTATCATAAACTTGGCAACTGCTATGGTCCTGAAACAGCATTCTGAAACTTTTTTGCTATAAAAAATATTCCCCTATATATTATCTCACAAGAAGCAACACATGATAAATCCTCAGCACAATACATTTCCCCTCCTCTTGCCTCCTCCCCACTTCAGAAAGATTTAACATCTAATTCAGGTTTTGACGAGCTGCTTCATCACAACAGGAACACCATTGATCTCTGTCGGAACCTTGTGGCCTTGGACAGAACAAACTGAAAGAGAGGAAGAAAAAGAATTTTTTGGCTTTCGGTAATGATAAATAAATACATTGTAGGATACAACTCTGGGGAATGGAGGCTGACACTGACTGAATGCTCTGACCTCCATACAACTGTCAAGCTTTAGTCATTTAATAAAAAGTCTGCTTTTGCTTGCCTACTTTTTAACGTCAATTTCTTAAAGTGCAACCATGGGACAGAAAAGAAAGCACTCTTCAGCTATTTCCATCTGCAAAGCATCACAATCTGGATTTGACAAAGCAATTTATTTTCTTTGTCTGATCAAATATCCTGAAAAAAAGACATTCTGTGAGTACAGAACAAATGTGTCAATAATAAATACCTATTCTATTAGAGATAAGGAAATCTCATTACAATATTATTCTTTGGAGCAAATGTGTATATCTTTACTTTACAATAAGTTAAGTGTTTCTATATTTGTGAATCAGTTTTGCAAGGCTTGGTTCACCATACTTGAGAAGTAGGGTTGCTGGGTTCCAATCTTCAATCTTATATTTCAGAGGTTCATTCTGAGTAAATTTAAATCTCCAGGCCATCAGTTGTCCCAGCATATCTTCATACCTGATGGCACCTCAGTGGATAGATGAGTAACTATGTGGTAACTGTTCATTTACACATGAACACCAGACCTCAAAATGCACTGGAATACTGGTTTCCATTGATCACGTTGTTACTACTTCATTGAACAGAAAAGTGCATGAAAGTGGGGAAATTCTCTTAAAATGTATGCCCCTTGTCATTCATAAGGGAGTTCAGTTCCTAGAACTGTAATAACTAAACTGAGATCTTTCAACAGCTTGAAAGATTTCTTGTTTTTATATCCCATCTCCCCCCACCCCCAAAAAAGGACTCAGGCTTACAATTTAAAATAGTGTAGTTAAAACAAACAAAAATCAACATTAAAATGGGATTAAACTCCAAGCTTCCTCCACTTATCTGATGGGTTAGAGACCAGAGCACTTTCAGAAAATGAAATTGGTTGAAAAGTAGAACCCATATACCGTACTGTAGGGAGCATGAAGGACTTATGGAGGTTCACTTGGGACTGACTGCATGCTTGCAAACTCTCTCAGCTGTCTTGACCTTTTTTTCCCTCTCAGCTCACTAAGCAAACAGCACATGCTTGCAAGCAGTCCCAAGCACGCCTCTGTAGGCAGGAAGAACTGATGAATGAGCAGAACCCTCACTGAATTAATGGACCTTGTCCTTAATTTGGAAGCATCAAAAGAACAAGTTGTCAGATAACAGGATGTCAAAAGGTGACGGCTTACTGTACCAAAAACATTTAAGATCCATTTAAAACATATAGTTAAAAATGATTAAAAGCAGTTTAAAAAGAGGTATGGTTGAAACAATAAAAACAGAACAGCATGCTCCTTACTTTAAAAACCTTCAGTTCTCAATAGCCTGTAAGAAGAACAACAACAACAAAAAAAATCATTGCCTGCCAACAGAAGGAATGCAAGGAGGTAGCCTATAGCCTTCCTAGAAAGTGAGTTCCAGAGTGTAGGAGGACCCAACAAGAAGGTCGGTGGGGTATGCCAGTCATGCCTATGAAGGTGATGGGACAGAGAGAAAGGCCTGAACAGACTTATATGTGTTAACAGAACCAGACAAATAGATTGGATCTAAGCCATATAGGGCTGGATAGGTAATAACGAGCACTTTGAATTGTGCCCCCAAAAACGACTGGCAGCCAATGGAGCTTTTGTATCAGAAGAGTTGTACAGTCCTTGTAAGCAGCCCCAGTCAACAGTAGAGGATAACCCAACGTTACAAAGGGCAAGTGTTACTGTGGCCATATCAGCAGTTAGTTCTGCTAATGGAATATATATAAATTCACAAACTAAGATTGTTCACGAAATGTAAGTCATCACTTCACAATGTAAATTTGTAAAACTGCTATGATTATTCATCCCAGGCCTATTAGCACCTCAGGCAGTTATTCAAGACCAGCTATGAGATGATGTGTCTACTGAACATTGGCCATCATCCATCTTGTGATGGCTGTCACTTAAAGTGAATGTGTTAACTCATCTTAAAAGTTCAAGCAATGAGCATGTTGAGTGTAACCCAACACTAAGTGATCGGGTGAAAAAAAGATAGAGAACAGTTTCATGGTAGGGTTGGCAAAGGCATCATAATCTAAGCCTCATTCTTTGTGGGATCTGCTATTAGGCAGTGCATCTCAGTGAGTATATCTGTGGTGGTTGTAGATGTGGGGTGTCAAAAAAAGGCACATTTTCTCCCCACATTTTTTCTGTCTCCCTCTCTTTTTACCACTGCTTTTCTTGCCTTCCCTCCCAAACTGCATCTTCTCAGGTGTCTGATCATTGGCAGAACACTTCTCCAAATCTATCTGTGGAAAAGTCCCTCAGTTCCCACACACACAGAAGACTTCCCCAATTCCAGCACTCCATCCATTTGGACATCCAGATTTTTCTTATATTTGCAGAAGTGTGAACTGTGCACATGCAGACAGTTCCCTGTCTTTCATTGTGCTATCCATTTTAGGCTTCTGTCTCTCAGTTCTATTCACTTTCCCTTGTCAATGGTCTGAACTGATTACTTCCATAGGTCTTATTTCCCTTCAGTGACAACACATTGCCTTGAGTGAGTGTTTGCATGAGGTCATGCTGTCATTTCATGGTGAGACACCCCCAGTTGCTGAGACCTCCCCATCTCTCCTTCCATTTTGGTTTTCTGCACAATTTTTCTCTTCCATTCCCTTCCCCTCTCTCTTCCCATCTACCTGTCCCCATAGGAAATTAGGGGATGAGTTGAAGGCTGCTTGCCCCATTTCTGTGAGAAAGATTCATAGCTGAATGGTAAGCACATGCTTTCCATGCAGAAGGACCTAGATCCAGTTCTTAGTATTAAAGAATCTAAGAAAGTAGTGAATAATAAAGTAATAATAAAATAATAATATTTTAATCCTCCTCCTCCTCCTCATCATCATCACAATTTAAATATTTAAATAACTCATTAAAATGTATTAAAGTGAATGGCTGGAATTCACTATTGCTATTGCAGATTGTAACCTAGAGTGAATGATTCATATTCATGGTGCCTACGTATTCAATTAAGGCACTGTTGCCATGACTGTAAAAATCCCACAATCCTGCTTTTCTGGGCAGCAGCTACCATGAGTGATAGAAATCTGTTCTTTTGTTGATCAGGGCAAAGCATACTATCATTTCCATCCACTTCCTGCCGGTAATGTCCAGCATGGGGAGAAATTACAGGGATCTTGCTTCTGATCATCATACCAGAGATCAGTGGAGGAAGGGGAGGTGGAAACATCAATGTGCTGCATGCTGATTGACAGTAGAGCATGCACCAGGACTGGAGTTGGTTGTCAGATCAAGAGGTGCTACTTAGTTAAGTAAACCAAGTTAAGTATACTTAGTATACTGAATCAAGTAGGTGATCTGAGATGTTGAACAATGTCAATAGCAACACGGTAGTAGTGGAATAGTGGTGGTGGTGGTGGTGGTATAGTAGTTTGACTAGGAAGACTTCTAGCATGGGTCCTTGTAGACCTGCTGCCAATCCCAGTGCAATCAGGAGTGAATGAATCCTATGAGCCAATATAAGGTTGCTCTACTTCCTCTTTATTTCAGCAGTGTTACTTCCTGATTATTTTCATCAACATTAATGTACTATATTCAGAATATGGAAAGCTCATGAAGAGACAGCTGTTTGAAAGAGTTTTCATGCACTTTCAGATGTTGCTTGAGCATATTTCACTCTCTCATCAGATCAAATCAGTGCCCTGTGAACAGACTGCAAGGATGTTTTAGAAGACATAAGTCCTTTGGGCAAGGATACATATATACAGGAATAATTCTATACTAGTCTGGGACACATAAGCCTTTTTAAAGCTAGCAATGCTTGGGGTATTTGGGACCCAGTGTGGTGTAGTGGTTTGAGCATTGGACTATGACCTTCATTCAATTTCCTGCTCAGCCATGGAAATGCAGTGGGTGATCTTGGGCATGTCACACTCACTCAGCCCCAGAAAAAGCCATGATAGGTTCCCCTTAGGGTTGCCATAACTCAGAAACGACTTGAAGGCACACAACAACAACAACAACAAAATATTGTATTGTATTGCTCTAATTATAGGTTCACATTAAGTGGGAAATCATACCATGGAGTCCATAGCAGTTGCCCCCATGACCAAACCTGCTGAGGCTGGATCTCTCCCACTAACACAGTGATTCTCAAGCTGTGGTTCCCCAGATGTTTGTGGACTTCAGCTCCCAGAAGCCCCAGGCACTATGGTCAATGCTCAGGGCTTCTGGGAGTTGAAGTCCACAAACATCTGGGGACCCACAGGTTGAGAACCACTGCACTAACACCTGGCATACTGGGTATAATAGGTTGAATAGCGAACTGATTAGCTATCATATTCCATGGTCCCCAGGACCAAGTAACTGTTCTAGGAGCTCCATCAGCAAAACCCTGCATCTTGCCTGAACCACATTGGCATCTTCCAATTCTGGAAGGTGACCCAACTGATGTTGAAGTCAAGTCTACATTGGCCCGTTGTAGCCTTGCTATCCTTCTCAAGCACTTATAATCTAGACAAAATGGCCTTGTCTTCATATGAAGAAGACTCTTCTGACAGTAGGCACTTCTGAAAGTGCCTACTCTTCTGACAGTAGGCACTTGGGAGAAGCCATTTTAGGAAGCTTTAGAACTCCAGTGGCTTTCTTCAGAACCATGTCTGTAATAAACCTGCCCTAGTCCAACTCCCATGCCACTAAAAGCAAACAGCCCCACTCAGCCTACAGGTACCTTACAACACAAAACCCACACACTGAGTAGCTAAACCTGCATGGCTGTTCCACGCCTTTACTGGGCCTCTCCCCAGTCCACCACTAGTGAGCCTCAGCTGCCTTTGGCCTATAGCCCCTTTCACTCTCAGCCCCACTGCACCCCCAGCCATCTAGGCCACAAAGTGTACACAGGCCTCCATCACAGGCCTAGCTCTTAAGGTCAGAGAGGCCTACGCAGCAGGCAGGAGCCTAGTCCTTGAAGCAGATCAGGCTGGGGCCTAATTAAGGCCTACTAATAGGCTCACAACCACATGGCAGATACAGGTCTGCTCGCCAAGGCCTACAGGGAACCATGTGGTGATTAGAGACTTAACAAAATTGGTGCCTAGCCTTAGCCATGGACATAGACTTAATCGTATGGTGAATAAGGGCTTGTGAGAACCAACTCAGCCCCCCTTTGGATCCTACCCAAGCTCTTCCTCTGTAGCCTAGTACTTCTCATGGCATCAAAGTACATTGAAGATGCACGGTAGAATACCATGTGAATATACCAATTCTTGAACGGTAGTCTTAAATCATGAGGACTAATCCACCAGCTACATTTGCACAAATGATTGATGGGCTTTGCTAATGTGGTAATAATTCTGTACTGACTATAAGTTGGCATTATGGTTTTAAAGCATTTCATATTGTTCTTCAAACCACTCAAAAGAAATGTATGGCATTTAAATTTATAATGAACAGAGATCCATTAAGAACTGTCAATATTTTTGGTAGAAAATATCTAATTACTATAACTTGCTACAGGCAATTTTGTTAAATTTTACATAAACAGCTAAATATCCCTGAAAAGTTTGATGCATTATTAAAGGGGTAATCACTCAGTTATTGCTTGTGTAATTCTGTATTAATTACATGACAGCTAAATTCATCATTTTTATGCCTATTGAAATTTGTTAAGCTGATTTTGTGTGATAGTTGGATATATTTGTGAGACTAAGTAAAGGCACACAACTCATATTTTGCTTAGGTAAAAAAAAGCAGCTTTAAGCTTATCTTAGAAGATAAACACCCTGAACCAATGAATCCAGGTGTGAAGCTGCTTGAATTTGAGCTCCTTTAGACCAAGAGCAGGAAAAGTGTGCCTTCAGATGATGCTGAACTGCAACTCCCAGCATTTTTCCACATTGGCTATGCTTGCTATATCTGATAGAGTTGCACCTCAGCATTGTCTAGCAAACCACACTTTGTCCACCTCTGCCTTAGAAGGAAACCACCATTGGTCTATGTAGCTAATGAAGCTCTGAATAGCAATAGGTCTCCAGATTTTCTTAGTCTTACCACCCATGATCTTTTCAACTGGAGATGGCATGGATTTAATGTGGACCCTAGACATTTTGCTGACTGAAATGAAGCACCAGATGGCATTCTTCCCCCCAAAATTGCAGTATATAAAATCCATGACCAGCCATGTTGCTTTGCTACCTGAGACAAAAGATCCCAGAAACATCTCTTGCTATCCTTTCTCAATAAAAATGCAACAAAAACAACGATGATGATGATGTGCCTCTTCATGTTACCTCATATGTTCTGTCTGAACCAACTTACTCCTTCTGCCTAAATGTGGGGCAGCCCTTGTGGGGCCTTTTGCATGCTGTAGTCTGTTCCTAATACCTGTATCTAATTCCTTTCCTATCAAGAATTTCTCGGCAATGACCTTAACAGACTGAAGAACTGGGCCACTATTGACTAAATAAATTTCAACAAGGATAAATGTATTTTTTGGCAAGAGAAAACAGATGCACAGACGCAGGACATTAAGAATAAAATAGTGACAGTACTTAGCATTCTCTAGCAATTGTTTACATACTACATCATCATCATCATCATCATCATCATCATCATCATCTTTTTATTCATACAGCACCTTGTAAGGCAGATGAGTATTATTATCCACATATTATAGATAAAGATTTTCTATAACTTGGCTGTCATCAATCATCAGTCAAAATGGAGATGATAGTTGAGAAATCAGAAGAAGACTAAAACCCTTTTTGCATGCATTTTTTTTTTGCGCGAGCGCCCCTTGAACATCGCATGAATGGGAGCGTTGCTCCGTATGATCCACTCACGTGACACTCACCAGGCTAAAGCAGGGCGCGCACATGCATTTTTTATTTCCGGTTGTAAGCTGAAAATACTGCGCGCTCGCGCAATGCTCGCAGTGCCCTTGCGCATTTACCTACGTGCGGTGCTTCACCAAGCCGAGCCGGTCGCGCTTCCTTCCCCCAGCACAGCCTACAGCTCCCAGACTGTGCTGTGGAAGGAAGGGGCGGAGCGCTAGTGCAACGGTCGCACTACCAGGAAGCCAATGCGGGAAGCAGAAGGGCTGTCGTGAGCAGCGAGCATGAGTGGCTGCTCACACGAGCACCGCTCCCCACGGCCGCAATGAAGGTAAGGTGCGAAAAGGACCTAAGATGTGGAAGTGCAGCTATGAAGGAATGAGATAAGAGATCCTCATGTTCAAAGATATGTCATTGAAAACCTGATTCAGGATCATCTATTTCCATGTATAGATGTGAAAGCTGGACAGTAAAGAAAACTGACAGGGAAAAAAAATCAATTCATCTGAAATGAAGTGCTGGAGGAATGTTTTCAACATGCTGTAAAATGCCAAAAAGATAAATAAGTGGGTCCTGGAGCAAGTCAAGCCTGAAATTGTCCTAGAAGCCAAAATGAATAACTCAAGGCTCTTGTACTTTGGACATACTATGAGAAGACATGACTCATTGGAAAAGATGATCCAATGCAATATTTATTACGCAGTCACAGATGATTAGAAACAAGATACAAAACATGATACAAAAGATAAACAACATGCAGCAGACATAGGTAATAGATGATAATTCTAGGTAAAGTAGAAGGCAGTAGGAAAAGAGGAAGACCACATTACAGATGGAACAATTCAAGAAAGAAAGGCATGGTCCTAAGTTTGCAAGACCTAAGTAGGTCTGTTAACTAGAGGATCTCTTAGAGTTTTCTCCTTAGGTTCACCAAAAATCAAATTCAGCAGCTCATACCAATGAAACATTAGTGATTGAGAGATAAAATACAAGTATGCAATTAATCTGATACTGTTTTAACTGTCATGGCTCCAATCCTGGCTCCAATCCTAGGATTTGTAGATTGCCCAGATATGTAAAATATACTGTTAAAGCACTAATGAGTTTTGGAGAGAATTCCAAATGTCTTACCAAACTAGCAAGACTCTTTACAATGGAGTTGTGGCAGTTAAAAAAGCATGAAAGTGATATACACTTTACAACTAAGAGTGAGTTGTTTGCTTAATGCCATTGATTCCCTACTCCAAGGAAGACCAAGGCTGAATAGGTTCTGTAAGCAAAGTCCAGGCAATATCCAAAGATCTAGAGTCTAGATTCCAGATGAAGAGAAAACAGATATCTAGATAAAGGCAAATCCAAATGCAGACAAGCACAAGAGTGAAGGGAGTGAGGCTAAAGGGTAGAGACTCAGAAGCCAGGAAGACTGGATATAGAGCAGATCCCTCACACTGCCTCTAGTCTTTATGTAACTCCTATGGATTATTGGTTTGGCCCAATGGGTGAAGAAATCTGAAGGATGTACTCACAAGCTGAGCTCACAAAAAAAGGGGAAAGCTGGAACCAGAGAGAGGCTTCAGTTGTCAGGGCTAAGGAGTAGCCATTTTTCACCTTGAAAAAAAGTAGTGGTATTTTCAAGGCTGAATCTAGATGGGAACAAATGGGTAAATTCTTTGTAGTGGAACTTCTATATTGTGGAGCTGCACTTTCTTGTCCAACTTGAAAGCAGTGAATTCTCTCTTCCAAAGACTCAAGGTTTTCTGAAGTGGTCTTCAGATACTTCAAGCCTGATCTGTCCCTGTGTGTAATCTGGACCAAAAAGTTTCAGATTATCTTTTGAAGAGAGTATGTTTCAGCTGGGACGTGACATTCAAGAGCAGAGATGGAAACTGTGTGATGTACAAGCCACACAGAGCCCTCAGAAGAATCCCATATGACCCTTGCCGCCCCCCCCCCCGCCACCAAGGACATTCAATATACCCCTCAAAAATATTTGAGAAATCACTCTTTGGGCCAATTATACCTTTAGGGTGGCCCCACCCTGGAACATCCAGGAAAAGAGCCTCAAATGCCCGTGAAAGCAAAAACATCACATCTGGTCACATAAAATGGTGGCCTGTATAGGGCAGTGTAGCAGATGGCGGATCACTTGGTACCAAAAATGGCTCTTCAACCTACAGTGTACATCCCTGCCAACTCTAGAAAACAGAGCTAAAAGGAAATATTCAAGCCAAGGACTTCTTCACTTGTAGCTGAATCTCTTGGGGCCAAAATAGATGGCAATTAAAAAAAAAATGGCAACCATAAGATACAGCTATCAGGATTGGGAATATGTCATACAGGAATGGGAACTGAATCTTCTCCCCCATAAACATAGCCACAGTGAAATTGAGCAAAGTTTGATATATTCCAGGGAAAAACCAAGGTAGTGATTTTCTCCAAGATTTTTGTATAGAAAGGGCTAAACCCTTGCACACTCTTCACCCACTCTCTTCAAAAGCACCCATGCCTTCTATTAAAAGAAGAAGGAGAAGAAGAAGAAAGAAAGAAAGAAAGAAAGAAAGAAAGAAAGAAAGAAAGAAAGAAAGAAAGAAAGAAAGAACCAGGCTTGCTAAATTCAAGCATATATTCTTGTACCTTCTGGTTTGGCCATTAGCCACCACACTACACCATTCATAAATAATGGATGGAATTCATCCCCTGTTGAGTTAAAACAAAGTGTCATATTTTTAAGTCATTTTGATGATGATAATGGATCATTCATAAACTCTTCTCTGCCTCATTCAAGAATATCCATAATTTTTGCAGAACCTTTCTAGCGTTCCATGTGATTTACAGTTTTTAACTCCTTTGCTTCTCTTTACAAAGCTTGCAGCCAGAAGATTTTTGACTACATATCTGTCTCACTCCTTTAAACTTAGATTTTATTATCTGGACCTTTTAAAAACTCATAGTCTGATAGTCTCTGATCTTGGTGGAGCTGTTGTTGTTGTTACTACTGCTGTTACTATTAGTGCATCCGCTCAAACTGACTACTGCATACATCCTTTCAGTTCCTGTTGCTCTGTTGTTTCAGAATTGCAACTGATGAGATATCCAGCCTGAGACTATCCAGTACAAAACCTTGACAAACCTTGACAAACTGACATCATTATACAGTCAGTGGATCTAAGACCATACATCTCACTTCATTCCCATTTGGATGAAGGATCTTCAATTAAGCAAACATTGATTTCCTAATGATCTTTTCCCCCTCCCTTCCTTACCTGTGATTGGTGGACTGTTTAAAACTACTCCCAACAATGTATAGGGAGAACAAATAAATATGCATCTTAGTTGACAGCAAGGCTGTTTTTAAGTAAGTGAATGCTATTTAGTCTTTTAATTTTCTTTTTGCAAAATAGGATCTATTAACAATTATGAAGATGGAAAATGGCACTTTTGTTTCTTTTCCTTTTCCAATCGAAAGTTGACATTCTATGGGTAGTGAGCATGCTCAGTAATCATTAGCCATTTTTAAAGAGATCTTTTGTTTGTTTGTTTTTTGTTTTTTTTAATAGCAGACCATAGGATACTCCTAAGTTACCTGGTTCCCAAATTCTCTTGTTTCTTATTTTGGTTCCAGTCCTGTCAGCTTTCTGTCATTAGTGTCTGCTGTTCAAGAAAATAAGGTCATCAATCTATATTTCTGTTACCGGGCTGTACACCTCCATCTTTTGATATGATTTAATTGGTGGAATATACTAATTGGCATAAATGTAAAATATAACCTGCTATGACTGGATGGCCAGCCTGGACAGGAGGAAAAACACCAGTTGAACACGTGCAATGCAAAGCAGGTCAGAAACCCCCTCTAGATGTAGCCAGATCATGGTCAGGACACCACCAGGTAACTCCAGAGATAATAGGCTTAAGCTAAGCTGTAACAACTCTACTTTCGGACAATAAGTTCCCACCATTGTTTCAACCCTTCTTCCCACCAACCTGTAAATTGTTCCATTTTTCCACACTTGTCCAATCATTACAGAGCTATCACAATGCCCATTAACTCTTTGTCACCTAATGGTCAGATGGCTAGTGCATTCTGGACCCCATTGTCCACTCTGTGAACTCCATTGTTTACTCGGCCAGAAAGCCATTCACACCTCTGCCTTCTAGCCAGAAATCATGTATAAAAACTTCAGTTCTGAGCATCTGGCTTGCAGTACTTTGCTTGCTGGTAGCCACACTCTTGGCCTGATTCCCAAACAAGTACTGTCCTTAGGCATGAGTCTAAGCTACATCACTGCTTCTTTGCTGCTCTCTGGATCAGTAATTATTACCCTCATTACCCTTGAAACCTTGCTACCAACAATTTTCCTCCTTTTCTCCTTCAACTATCCTTGTGTAATTGTGTGAGTGTTGGCTTCTTGTGCATGATTGCTATTTCCCCCAAATAAAACACATTTCAACCTATTTTTGAGTCTTTGGCTGGTTTCTTCCTGTGGAGACCCTGTGAACATTGGTAGAAAGATATCACTAGGTTATACCTCGCCACAGGTCTCTTTATTTGACCCAATAATTCCCCATCCACATTTTGGGGTAACAGTTCTTATCTGATTATGAGCTTTTGCATCCATTGTGGACAAAATGAGGATCCAGAACTGAAACAAGCAGATTTGAGGAAGTCTGAGTTTTTCTTTTTGGTAGGGAGAGAGATAGGAACTAACTAACTAAACTATACTAAATCAAACTAACTAGCAAAAATCAGTTAAGTTATCAACTAAATTAGAAATTTTGAAACAAAATGGCAAGTTATTTTTAACATAGTTAATTGATTCAAGTTGAAATTTCAGCATTAATTTGATTCTGGAAGTCATTAATTGATTAGTTTAAAAGGAAGGAAGGAAGGAAGGAAGGAAGGAAGGAAGGAAGGAAGGAAGGAAGGAAGGAAAGAAAGAAAGAAAGAAAATTGTTAAGGAACCAACAAATTTTACATTTTCTAGCTAATTATAGAATCATATAATCTTAGATCTGGAAGTGGCCTCAAGGACTCTTGAGGTCTTGGATAACTCTCTGAGGCTGCCTATTCCACTGTTGAACAGCTCTTACAGTAAAGAAGTTCTTCCAATGTTTAAGTGCAATATTTTTCCTTATAATTTGAATCCATTGGTGTGTGTTTTAGTTTGTTACCCAGCGTCTACTTCTGTTGTATTTTTGCAAAACTACATCTTGCTTTTTATTAGATGCTCAGAGGTCAAGAATTACAGTGTTTAGTTTACAAGATCCAAACCATTTATTTTAGTTCATTATGAGACATGATTGTGTAATTAATTCAAAAGATAAAAGATTTTCAATCACCGAGTGGTAAGGGAAGCTTGGAAGGGGGCTGTCTTCTTTCCATCCATGTGGTTCTTCAGTGTTTTACACCTGAGACTACATAGAGGCTCTTCATTTGTCCCAGACAAATCCACATCCAAGTTCTTAACTCTGAAACTTTTGATGGGATCAACTGGAAAATCAGTAAGCTAAAGAAAACAGATGATTAAGCAGATGAGATTGCAAAAGAGGAAGAAGAGGAAGCATGCTTGTTGGCATGGAGTAGGTGAGAAATGGGATTTTTGAACCTTAGGATTTTATCAACCTTAAAACAGTGACCAGCAAGGGGTAGTGGGAGGGGAGATACAGGGAAGAATAAAATCATGAATGGCAGTTTTTCAGCTTCATTCTGGTAAAGCTTTTAGTGCAGGCATTTAACCTAAATTTACATGGCAATTTAACATAAACCTAACAGTTATGTTTCCTACCTTCTAATGTAAATACAGTTGATTTAATTACATTAACTCTTTTCTCCTCACTTTCCTCTTTCAAGTTAGGTGTGGGCAACCTGGCATTCTCCAGATGTTTTGCACTATAAATCCTCCCAAATAAGCATTCCTATTTTTTGTTTCCCCATGTAAACCAGCAGAGAGAAACATGAAGTTTTTTGTTTTTGTTTTTGTTTTCCCCTGCACTAAGCCTCAGTTTCCCTGAATTGCAGACCTGGCTTGGAACAATGGAAAGAAAAACCCATACTTCATTGGTGCCTAGTTTTCATGAAGAGAATCTGAGGATCCAGGCAATCCCCCCCACAAGCAACCTAGTTTGCACTCTTGAAGAAGGGTTCAAGGCTCCCTCCCTCCAAACAGGGAGGCAATGAGAAGCATGGAGGTAAGGTTCTGTCACTTTTCATAGCTTCAGAAAGCACCTCAAAAAACCATGTTAACTGAGTGTCCATACTCTGTCAGCTGTAACAACAGAATGTAACAGTTGGAGTGAAGCCTCATGTAATATGTACTAGCCGCCTCCCCAAAAAACTTATCTAAAGCTAATCACGGCATTGGGGAAAAAATTCTATTCAGCCCCAGATGCTGTAAGGATGTCAGACTGGGGGCAGCTCAACATGAAGGAGGCAGTTAACCAGACTGCTCTGCTGTACAAGGAGGAAGCAAGCCATTCTGGATGCTGAAAATGATGTTCCACAGCTACACGTGCCATCCTCCCCACCACCACCAGTAACTGGTGGAAGAAGGAAAACCACTACAAACTAAATGCAGGGGTAGTACAATAATGTGTGCAATGAGAAGGAACCATGCTGCAAAAACAGTGGAATGCCATACCTTATGGCACTGCTTTGGGGATCTATTGCATTATCCCAAAATTATAAACTTTCAGTCAGCTGTCTAGTTGTATGATCTGTCTGGGCAAAAAACAAAACACACAGGGTAAGCAAAGGACACACACTTCTATTTCTATTAATTGCTTTTTCATAATTAAGCGCAAGTTCTGCAATTCTCCTAACACCAGTACTTTGCTTGACTTCTAGGCATGACAACACTCTTTCATCATCATCATCACCACCATCAACACCGGAAATGAAAGCAAAAACTGGAAAGATATGAACTAAAGTCAATCAACTCAGAAACCCTATCTGGAGTAAAACTGTATTTGGGGGAGAAATTATGCCGGATGTGTGAGAAATTCAGTGGTCATAAAAGCCTGGTGGGAAAGAAATACAGTAGGTCCTCCACAGTCACAGGGGATATGTGCAGAGAACCCCTACGAAAGTGAAATGACCCACGAATAACTCCCCCACCCCTTGAGAACTCCTCCTTGCCTCCACTCTGCTGCAGACCACTGCCCATGTGCCCACGCTGGCCATCATCAGCAGCATAAGATGGGAGGGAGAGAAAAAAAATTTCCTCCCTTTCACCCTCCCCCCCACAACTGGGGCGATCATGCCAGAGCTGCAGGCGGGGAGATGGCAATGGGAGGAAAAGATTTGTCCTCCCCTTCACCCTCCCACCCCCCACTGGGGCAATCACGCCCTCAACAGCTGGTGGAGATCGCGAAGGAGAGGAAACCACCTTTCCTCCTCTTTACTCTCCCACACACCCCCACCAGGGAATGGGAGGGGGAGAATGGGGGAGAGACAAGTCACCACAAAAACGTATGAGGCGAAACTTTTAAAAGGTAACCCTTTATGTTTTGTTTTAGAAGAGCCCCTTTGCCTTCCGGGTTTATATACTTTCCTTGTATATTACACTCACAAACTGAACTATTCAATACCTCACAACATTTCACTGAATCAATACCTCATAATATTTAATTTGCTACCCGTTAATCTGTATACAGTAATTTTTGATAGTTTAGCTTTCTTCTCATCCTTCTGAAACTTATTTTGCATGCCTCTCAAAGCAAATTTCCATATCACCTTCTCTGAGTTTATTTTTTTGACTCCTAAGGCTTATCCAGATTTTCAGTTCAAATTAGTCCTACAAGTCACATTTCAAAATCAATAGCACTGACTATATGATTCCTGAATATATGTTGGGAGGTTAGCATGCTGAGTGAGGAAAACATTAGCCGGCTGGTATAACACTTCCTTTTTATTAAAACCCTTAATGGTGGGCTCTGCCATATTAAATGCATGAACATTTGGGTCAGAATCTTGTGGCTTTACACTTGGGGTCATGCTACCATAATTATTACTTGACATAGCATAAGGAGTAACCAGTACTTCCTTATGCAATAGTTTTTGCCAACCCATGCAACAGTTGGTGGATGGTATTTGGGTGTAGCTCTGCTCCTTGACCCATGCCGCCATTGATAAGCTATGGGGATGGACAGAAAATCTTTCTCATGCTGTTACCCAGCTAACCACCATCATCTTCCTTCTCTAATGCCTGAACTTCTATGAAAGTCTGCTGGTGGAATTTTGCATTTCACCATCATTAAACAGGATCTTGTCCTCACTCTGTAAGCTATAACTGAAAAACAAGGCAAATTTGCAAAATTGGCCACAGCTATGGCTGAACTTTCCATTAGACAGAGTGAAATACAATGGTCATACTGAAAATAATGCCTATGTGCCTTTTCCTCTGAAAGTTTTAACCCAAATATGATATTATTACACCATCCAGATAGAGTAATTCTTACTGCATGACTGATATAATTTCTGTTTCTAGGTGTTGCATGACCATAGATAGGAAGGAGAAACAAAGACCATCAAGAAGGATGTACTGCTGCTGACATCCACAGAAGGCTCAGAAATGTGTATGGTGAGGTGACAATTGATGAGAATAATGTGCATAGTTAACTCAGCTGGCAGTAAGATGGGTATTTATATGCTTTCAAATCATCAGTCAACTTATGGTGACCCCATAAATTTCATAGGGTTTTCTTAGGCAAGAAATACTCAGAGGTGGTTTTCCCAGTTCCTTCCTCTGAGTAGGATACTGGAAGAAGAATAGGGCATGAAATTTGGCCTGTTCTGAACAACTTTAAACTACCTTGTTCCACTCTAGTGGAGGATGCAGCCTGATTTATCCATGTTGAAAAAAAATTTCATCCTCCTGTCCAGTTTGCTGTTGTATGTGGAATGAGACGAGCATACCATCTTCTTCATTACTTCAGGTTTTACTATCCGCCTGATGATAAAAGTTCTGAGGCTTTCCTGTTCTTATTTCCCTAGTATGTTAATTCTCCAAAGCTCCCATATTATTCTGCTTCATCTGACCTGAATCTGACTTACTGCATTTCCCAAGCTACTTTTCACTCAGCGGTTAATTAAAAGATTAAGTCTTTGACACAAAGTTTACAGCCCTTATTGGCACCCATTAGCCCAGCTAGACTAATTCTCCTGAAAACCAAACCTCCTTATATTTCTAAGGTCACGAGTTTAGCTTCAGTTCCTTAAATCTTTAACATTCACTGTTAACTTAATTCTTTGAAATAAGTCTGCACTGGGATTTTGTTTTCAGATGCAGAAATGGAAAGCAAGTAAGGTGAAAATGGTTTGGTGTGTTGTTTATAAGCAGGCAAACAGAGTACTCTTCATAAAAGGCTGCCATCCTTTAGAATGGCACCATAAAATCTTTAAAAATGCAGAGGTGTCCTGGATTATAACCAGACTAGTGGGGGAGGAGGGCAACTGCCATGTAGCCAAAGACCATTTTTAAGTGACCAAGCCTTTATCAGCCACCATTGTTTTTCAGGGGGCTTAAAGCAAAAGTGAGACCCAGTGAGGTGTAGTGGTCAATTGGATGCTCAATTGGACTACAAGCCTGGAAACCAGGATTTGATTCTCCGCTTGGCCATGGATACCCACTGGGTGACCTTGGGAGCATCACACTCTTTTAACCCCTGCAAAAAAAACCGTGATAGATTTGCCTTAGGGTTGCCATAAGTTGGAAACTACTTGAAGGTACACAACAATAACAAAAGTAAAAAGTATATCAAAATCATCTGCTTGTTGTTCCTGTTGCTGCTGTAGTTATGTGCCTTCAAGCAGTTTCTGACTTATGGTGACCAAAGGCAACAGGGTTTTCTTGGTAAGAAATGAGGCTGAGAGAATGTGACTTGTCCAAAGCTACCCAGTGGGTTTCCACAACTGAGAAGAGGTTTGAACCCTGGTCTCCCAGCACCCAACTCCAACACTTAAACCACTATACTAAACTGGCTCTCACATTGTCTGCACATACATAAAATAGATTAAAATTAGCTGCAATTAATTAAAAATAATTCTTTATTTAATATTACTTTCATTTATAAATATTAACAAATAAAATCCCCCACTTATCCTTAACTGGTTCTTGGTATTATTAAATATATATTTATCTTTAAATATATGTAGGTTGACTATTAATATTGAACTGAAAGGAACTAAATCAGCTGTGATATTGACTGGTATAGTTCCTATACTCATTGACTATACTACATTTAGAGTTTGCCATGGAATTTTGGTGCCATACTACTTTCTCTCTCTCTCTCTCTCTCTCTCTCTCCCCTCCCTCCCTCCTCCTGCTTCCTGAGGAGCATTGTCAGGTGAAAGAAAGAAAGAAAGAAAGAAAGAAAGAAAGAAAGAAAGAAAGAAAGAAAGAAAGAAAGGAAGGAAGGCAGGCTTTGGGATACATACAGCCCATAGGATGCACTTTGCCCAGCCCTACTGTGATGTGTCTTTACATACTGCAGCTCAGCTCCTATTTGTATGGTGCACATATTAGTCATATACAAGATATTCATATCTTGAAACAGGCCATGTTGCTGCCTCCAGTCCCAGCTTGTATGCAGCTAGCCTATGCTAACCTAGTCCTATGAACTCCACAGTGCAGCTTTCTCCAAAGGAACTCCTACTCATCATGAAGTGCATATTGATGTCCTAACTGTGTGGCACAATATGTGTAAGCGGCTGTTCATACCACAGAGGTAATTTGCAAATAATCATGTTCAGTGTGTAGATCTTGCAAGGTGCAACTTCTTCACAGATATGACCTTGAGACCTCATATGGACTTCACCAGGTGAGTGTGCAGTCCATCAGCAATGTGTGAAGAGGCTTACAGCTGCATTTGAAATGTTATTTCACATTGATCCTTTTTGCTCTCAGTTTGTTCTACTTTGGAAAGGAAGAACAAACAGCCATTCACATGCAGAGAAGTAGTTGTCTAACATGGAAGATAACTTTTCCACAAACATTTCTTTTTCCATTCCCCTAGTTTTTTCCATTACTCCAAACTTACTATTAAAAAATAAAAAAGAAGATTCTTATTAGTCCATTTGTACAGGAACTTGTATCCACCAATGGCCAGACAAGTGCCCTCAGCAGAGCATGAAACCAACCACAACTATGGGAGATCATAGAACCATAGAATCATAGAGTTGGAAGAGACCCCATCCAGTCCAATCCCCTGCTATACAGGAACAACCATCAAAGCATTCCCAACAGATGGGCATCCAGCCTCTGCTTAAAAACCTCCAAAGAAGGAGACTGTACCACACTCCAAGGCAGCATATTCCACTGCCAGACAGCTCTGACCGTTAGGAATTTCTTCCTGAGGTTCAAGTGGAATCTCTTTTCCTGCACCTTAATCCATTGCTCCTTGTCCTAGTCCCTGGAGTGGCAGAGAACAAGCCAGCTCCCTCCTCAACATGACATCCCTTCAGATATTTAAACATGGCTATCATGTCCCCTCTTAACCTTCTCTTCTGCAGACTAAATATACCCAGCTCCCTAAGCCATTCTTCATAGGGCATGGCTTCCAAACCCTTCACCATTTTGGTCACCCTCCTCTGGACACGTTCCAGCTTGTCGATCAGCTAGATTCTTAGAACATTAGTAGGAACTTCTTGATGTTAAGAAGTGTTTGACATTGGAACCAAGTACCTAGAGAAGTGATGGGGGTCTCCTCCTCTGGACATCTTCAGATGGAGGCTGGACAACTACCTGTTGGTGATGCCCTAGCTGGAGATCCTGCATTGAGCAGTGGGTTGGACTTGATGGTCAATGGATCCTCTTCAAATTCTATGATTCTAATCTATGATTCTTAGACATGGACATATGAAGCCTCAGTACAATTCCTGGCCAGGCATAAAGCTCATTTGATGACCCTAGACCAGCAGCTAAGATCTTTCAGTTTCATCTACCCCTCAAAAGAAAAAATGGGAAAACCTCAAGCTGACCTACAGAGTGGGATGTATATGTAATAAATATATTGATGCAATATATTTATGTAACCTGAAAAATGACAATAGCCAGATCACAATGTCTAAGGCTGAGAAAATGCTGGTTCTCTGTTGAAACCTACCAGACATTTAATGTGGGGAAAAACACAGAAGCAAAGTTAATTTTCCTTGGTGTGTGAGAGGGAGAGAAGGCAAAGTTAAATAAAAATATACAAAAGTAGCTGCTGAAGAATTCTACTTAAGAAGGTGTTGTCATTATATCCAGCCTTCCTCTGCCCCCAAATCTGGCATCTGGTATGGTTCAGGTCCCAATGATGACTTTATATATTTCTTTTAATTATTCCAAAGTAACCTCCTCCAGTCCCACTACAAGCCCTCAACTACTTCAAGCAAAGACACTATAATGATTTCAATTAAATCTTGGCCTCTCCCCAACAAAACACAAATTAAATGCATTGCTAGGAGATACAAGCTTCATTGCTTGGAAGTGTTATATAAAGAAAGGAGAAAAAGTTGCCAAGAGCTTGTTGTCATTTCACAGGCAGTGGGGGAAGGATTAACCCCTTGATGGCTATTCCAATGTCTGTCTAAGAAAACAGCTCAGTTTCTATACCAGCATTCCCACATGGCTCTGCTTCTCTACAGTTACAAAGTAAACAGATCTGAACCCTGGGCATCTGTGAAAGTTGCTTGGTTGTCCTTTTTTTTTTTTGCCCCTTTCTTTTTTTTTTTTTCTTCACTTTTTTTTTAATGAGCACAGAAAAGGAACTGGGAAACTATCTCTGAATATTCCTGGCCTATGAAATTATGGGGTCACCATAAGTTGACCAGAGATTTGAAGGCACATACACATATTGGCCCTCAAACTAAGCTAACATGGTGAACACTTTCTAATTCACCTTTTAAGTCATCTCTCAGTATATTATAAATGCTGAGTGTTATCAAATTATCACAGAGCAATTGTTTCAATCCAGTAAACCACAGTCCTGAATTTGCTGGTGCTGAGTGGGCCACTTGATGACCAGGGCTCGTTTACCAGGGCTCCTTGTGTTGAATTTGATGGTAAATAGTGACCAAAAAAAATACAAAAAGCTTTAATAACTTTTCTTTGTATGATAGGAATAATTGGTAGGATCTGATGCTTCAGCATGACTTCAAAATACTCAACATCAATCTCCCGTTCTTTAAGTTGATGAAAGAACAACTACAGCTTTGTAGCAGCATAATGTTACTGTATACTACATATGTATATCACATGCATATACAAGATGCATATTGTACTTCTCCAGTCCAAATCAGTTGTCTGAGTTGGGAGCTGGGGACATTGTTTTACACAGTGGCTCCTTTCCTATCTTGATTACTACTTTGATTTCCAGCAGGCTATGCCCACAGATTACAGTTCTATCCTTTGGCAACTACTTCTGAGGGTTCTGTGAGGCCCTGTTTTGTCCTCTGTGTTCTTTAATGGGATGAGGATGTGAGATGTAGGCTGACTTTCATCAGTAAGTAGATGGTACTCAGTTCTATCTCCCCTTCTCTTTGGATCTAGGTGAGAAAGTGGATACCCTTAATCAATGTCCAAGGCAGGTGACAGATTTAATGAAGACCAATAAACTAAAGCTCAATCCAGACAAGGTGCAGGTAGTGTGAGTGGCTGATTCATTGACAGATGAAACTTAACAAGACAGATTTGTGGAAGAGGTTGTGCTCCCTTTGAAAGAACAGGGCTGTGGTCCTAAATCAAATCATGTGGAATGTAAAACTCTCATATGCACCTCCATGTCTTTTCCCCCAAGGCTCCATGGGTACTGCCACAGTAATTTACTGGATTTTGTGGAAAGAGGTAAAAGCAACCAGGCAGTGACCATCCAAGCTGTAGACTATTCTCCTTTCTCTTGCCCTCACTGAAGAACTGCAGTTGGAATGAACATTGCTTGTCCACCTTATCTGTTGACTCCCATACGTACCAGACATACGTATGTGTAATCCTAAATTATGAATATATGTACCACTAACATGAACTCCAATACAACAGTGAAGATTGGAGGAGTCCTGCATGGCTCAGGCTCAGAGTTCCTAAAGAGACATCTCCTCCTAACTATCCTTCTGAGCCTTCATATAGCATTACTTTGTCTAATCCTTTTTAACACTAATTGTTCTGCACCAAGGGAATTCTTAGAAGAATACATTCCTTCCATCTGTTAAAATTCTTCCATCAAAATCTAGTCTTCCATTCTACAACCAATAAAATAAAGTTCTAGGTTCAGGGCGATGTGGCAGGGCCTGTGGCAGGGATGGGGAACCCTTTGGTTCTTCAGACATTTCAGTCTATGACTTCTACAAACCCCAAGTGACATGGATCATGTTAATTTCTCCAGCCTATGACATTATTTGCAGAAAGTCCTGATGATCTAATTTAATTCCAGGAATCATGAAGGCACCAAACAGTATGAAACTCCATCACTCATCACTTAGGATCAGGAAATAATCTCCTCTAATTTATCCTCTGAGGAATTTTAGCACTGTGAAAAAGTTTTCAAATAGTGACAACTATTCAGAGTTTGGGATGTATTCTGCTTAAAATTCATAAATGGTATGTTTGCTTAGAAAACAGCATTTTCTGCACAGGGAACAGCTTTTTCACAAAATATTAGTTTTTTGCATGAATGTTATTTCTCCTATTGAAATTGTTTCCTGCACAGAAGATGCTACAGCTAGGGACTTACTCTGCATCAAATTTGCACATAGTATTTTCTGTGTAGAAATCAGCATTTTCTGAAACTGCACTTTCTATGAAGAAAAGATTGTCTCTGTGCAGAAACATTATTTGCTGTACAGAAAATGTTATTTCCTGTATAAAAAAATGCAAATTTTGTACAGAATGAGTCCAGCATTGTGAAGATTCTAATTAGTACAAGTTTTCTCATCAAGGTTTCTGACATTCAAAAAACCCATTTCTCAAGAACATTTTGCATAATTTCAAATACGCTTTCCATCTCTACTCTATGCTTTCTATATGTACTGCTACAACCACTTCCCTGTCCACAAGCTTTTCCAAGAGCAAGCATTATGCCGAGTTACCACTCAAACTGGGCTTTGGACTAGAACGTGCAGCTCTGACAAATTCATTTTTATGAACTGCCTTTGTTTTCCACCTCCAAGTCTGCTCTTGGTCTGTGCATATTTTTGTGTGCGTATGTATGTGTGTGCGTATATATGTCTATATATATTTCAATGGAATAAATTAATCTCTCTCTCTCTCTCTCTCTGGGGTGTGTGTGTGTGTGCGTATGTATGTATGTTTGTGTGTATGTGTGTGTGTGTGTGTGTGTGTGTGTGTGTGTGTGTATGTATCAATATATATGATATATTGTTGAATTTATTCCATCAAATGCACAACAAGCCTTGAGTCACGTCCAATTCTGTATTTTTGTCTAGAGGATATGGAGTAAGGTAAATCTATTTGAAAAAAGAATCTTGACAGAGTTAATTTCTCACACTTCTTAAGTATAGACAACTTGTAAGGTCACTTAGTGACCACAGTTTCCAATATTACAGAGGCACTTTGAATTTATAGCAGTATGGAACATAATTCAATAGGTGAGCAAATGCTTTATATGCATAAGATTTCAGTTTCAGGCCCTGCCAATGGCATTTCCAGTTAAATGGCAAGAAGGCCAAGAAAATTATGTGCTGGAGATTTTATACAACCACTACCATGGATCAATGGTCTGCCTTAGTATAAAGCAGCTTCACGTATACACAGAAGATAATTCCAAAGTGACAGTATCAGATCTTCAGCTGATACAACTGGTCTCTAAAAAGCAGGACATATTAACTAAATTTAGAATATCTTGGAAGCACAGAGCAGGCCCAGGAAACTTGTTATTTACTATCAAAGAAACACTTTGTGTGGGGTATGCTTCTCCAAAAGATAGAGGATTTCTGATATTATATCATATTTCTCCTACTTAAGAGAGGAGGGGAATAGATATATTTCAAAGTGAGAGAGACTCCAGAAAGTTTAATTTAAGATACTAATCCCCTGATATCTTTGGACTTTGTGCTGGTTTTGTTTTTGCTAGAATAAATTTGGCTAGCAAGGAACAGCAGGACTGCCTCAGCTCTCCCACACTGTCTCTGAGCACTACTATATCATCTCCACTATGTTGCTGACAGTGAGTCAAATACTTTTAACCTAGTTCCCCCCCCAATTCATGATGTTTTGTAAAATACGGCCTCCTTCCCAGTATGCAGTTGGCTGCATTTCTCAATCCATTGCTCTTCTTCTGCTTCAGTAGAAACAACTTGCAAATGCTAGAGAATTTTGGAGACTTTTAAGTCTGATTCAGAAGATATACTCAGGCTTAGTATCAGCTTTGGGTACTTGTTGTTGAAGTTGTGTGCCTTCAAGTAATTTCTGACTTCTGGTGACACTAAGGCAAACCTATCATGGAGTTTTCTGGGGCTGAGAGTATGTGAGATGCCCAGGGTCATCCAGTGGGTTCCCATAGCTGAGCAACAAATCAAACACTGGTCTCCAGGGTTATAGTCCAATGCTCAAACTGCTATACCACACTGGGTTTCTGTTGGGTACCTGCTTTCCCTACAATGAGGACTCCACCACTTACCAAAGATGTTGAGAAACACTTCCTGATACCATCTTTATTTTTTTTATCATGCACATATGTGTATGTGCCCACAGGACTATGGAAGCTCATGTCAAAAATGTCTGCTAGCTTTTAAGGTAACTTTCCTTCTCTCTTTTTTTCCATAACCACATAAACAAATCTTCTGGCATCCTCATTATAATCATCCTTATTTTATTTTTATTTTTTTTAAATATATATATGATTGTTATTATTACATATACATATTATTACATATTGTTATTATTACATACATGATAGCCATGTTTAAATATTTGAAGGGATGCCATGTAGAGGAAGGAGAGGGCTTGTTTTCTGCTGCTCCAGAGACCAGGACAAGGAGCAATGGATTTAAGCTGCAGGAAAGGAGATTCTACGTGAACCTCAGGAAGAACTTCCTGACGGTCAGGGCTGTCCGGCAGTGGAATATGCTGCCTCGGAGTGTAGTGGAGTCTCCTTCCTTGGAGGCTTTTAAACAGAGGCTAGGTGGCCACCTGTCGGGAGTGCTTTGAGGGTGTTCCTGCATGGCTGGGGGTTGGACTGGATGGCCTGTGTGGTCTCTTCCAACTCTACATTTCTATGATTCTATGATATCCACTGTCTCCATTCAGCCCAATTAATCCCCCATCATCCTACTTTTTCAGCTGCTCTTAAAATGTCCCAGATTCTCTTCTTTGCACTTCCCTCCTTTCTCTTTAGCTTACTTCAGTCACTGCAAAGTGGATTCAAAGAAGAAAAGTTGTTTTCGCTCAGTTAACTCAACAGGAGGGAGAGGAGAGGAGGTGCTTTTTCTGGTCTGCTGGAGAGGCCCTCCTCTACCTCCCATCAGTGGAAGGAGTACACTGTGGAAGAACATAGGGGATGTTTTCCTCTGCTGTGGCACCTTGTTTGTGGAACACTCTCCTCTTGGAGGCCAAGTGAGAACGAACACTGGATTCATTCTGACATCAAGCCAAAAAATTTCTTTATACTAAAGCCTTTCAGGCCTAGGATTTTGGGTTTTTTTCCCCCTAATATGTGAACGGTTTTAAACTTTTAACAGGAATCCACAACTAGAGGAGTCCTAAGAAAAGGCTATCCAACCTCTGTTTTAAAAGTATCAGGTGACACTGACCTCTGACTTCCACTGACATCTGAGGTAGTCTACTCTACTGTTGAACAGTTCTTACCTTTAAAATGTTCTTCCTAATGCTTGTAATGCTTGTAATTTCTGGTTCCTGTTACCTGGAACCAGAGACGCATCTAGTGTAAATAGCACCTAGGGCAAGCATGGAAATTGCATCCTTCCTCTAGGGCCTCCTGCTCCTCATTCTCGTTCTTTGGCTTGTTTTTCACCCCCCTAGCATTAACACCCAGGCCACGTACCCTACTTGCCCCACCCTAGATAAGCCTCTGTCCGGAACAGCGGAAAACAAGTTTGCTCTGTATTCTGCATGTGAGAAACACACATAAATGTGTACGGCGGGGCAGTGCATGTTTTTCCCTTAATGAAGCAATGACGTGTGTGATGCTCTGTTCTCTAGATACTGTTAAACAATTTAGCATGTGTGGTTTAAATGTTATATTGAAATACTTTCAAAGCTTTATATAGACTTTCTTGTATTGAAATAGTGGTAAAGGGAATACCATATACCATATACTTCCCTTATTTTTATCAAGGAACAGCTGTACCTGAAAGAACATTTTTTAAAAGGCCATATACCTCAAGAAAGCTGTATTTGATAGATCTTTTTTCAACAGTTTAACTTTCTTTTGCAGAGGTGTGATTGTCATATCATCAGCTTCTTTCAATCACATGCTGGATTATTCATCCATTCCATTTTAAGTTGAAATAAAACCAATTCAGTACAACTAGCTGAGTATTTTATTTCAGTGAAGGATGCATGCAAACCTGTAGGCACAGAAAAGTTATCACATTTTATCTTGACTAATTGTATTTGTAATTGATTGAAAGGCATGAGGTTCCATAAAATAGCAACAAGCTTAGGAGTGTTTCAATATGTTAGTCTTTTCTCGTGAACACCACAGTTTGTCAATGTTTACTTCCTTAGAAAAATAATTAGAATGCCATATCTTATATTTAGCCCATGGAATATGATTGATTCCAGTACTACAGCACAGAAAACTATGGATAAATGCACACTCACACACATAACATACCACATAGACAACATGCGCAAATCTGGTGTGTAAAATTTTCCATGGAAAAATAGAGTACATCGCTGGTGTGAGGAGGGGAAAAAGTCTTAAAACCTGATACAGAACTTGGATAGGTCAAAAAGACTGGTGGGTTTATGACAAATGCAACAAAAATTCATTTCTACGCAAGCATTGTTTTGCATGTTTCTTCAGACAATGGGCCTTCTTTTAACAAACTGTCCTGTAGTTTATTTAAGAAGCTCAAGCCTACACATCTTTTCTTTTCATCTTTATAGTTCTGGTTTGGAAGCCACTTCAGAAGAAGCCACTTGCCTGATTAACCTTATACAGAAATGTGTGGTTATACTTTGCTTCACTGGCTTAAAAATGGTCTTCTAATTCTGTATTATATCATAAAATGGTATTGCTTTGATGGATCATTCTGTATTATATCATAAAATGGTATTGCTTTGATGGATCATATACTTACTTTCTGAGTAACTTGGTGAATGAAGTGCTCTGTTGTCTTTATTTTTTACAGTTTCTAGATTTTTTTAAAAAAAAAAACCTCCTACCTTATTAATTAATGTGAGCTTTGATAAAGAAGCAACTATACATCCCACATCAGTTCTTCTAAAAAGGCAATAAAGCTGTCATCTCAAAGTGATACGTTTCTCATTAGTTTAAGGTACAAGCAGGCTGGGAAAAATGACGCATGGGGAAAAATCAATTTAGTTGATGAAATAAATTAATTAGCTAACTTACATACCTATAATGATGTTAATTGTGTAAGCAACATATCCTGTCGTGTTTCAGCTCTTGCTGACTGTGCTTCACTGTGTCCTCTGTTTGGAAACTGAAGATTCCTACAACCACACACAATTGTGAGCAAATAGCTTTGCTATTGCAAAATGTAATCCCAATAGACATGTCAATAGTCATTGTTCTTATGGAAAATAAATGGGGCTTTAAAGAGGGTGTGACTAGCTTTGCTCATTAGTTTAAATGAGACTATGGCCATTTCCACACGGGGCGAGGGAATCGCCCCATGCTGCTACTTACCGGGTCTTATGGCTCCCTGGTCCGGTCCAGGCTGCTCTGGAGCAGTGCGTGCTCATTGCTCCACACTGCTCCAGTGCCAAAAATGGTGGCTTCTGGTTGGTTGAGGGTCTCGACCAACTGCTGAAGCTCGCCAGCCAAAAGTCCGCTCCCGGCAGATCACAGGCTCGCATTCGTGCAAGCCTGCGAATCTGCAGAAGGGAGCAGGCTCGCACTGGCGCACTCCGTGCTTTTGAAAAACCAAAAGAAACAGGTTTTTCAAAAGTGCGCTGGATGACAACTTGGGGTCATTCCGGAGCAGGCTGAGGTGCAGATCTACATTAAATAGTCCATACCCAGTCCGCTCCCAGGTGCAGACGTCATCCCTGGAGGACAGACTGCACCATTTCAAATACCCCGTGCGGAAATGGCCTTAGTCATGACTCAGCATACATGTAGTATGTTAGTGCTTTTTTAACAAGATAAACTTGGGTAGTCTTAGCATTGGGAGGTGGGCGTACAGGAAGCTCTCTTTTCTTTCTAATGTGATCTCAGTCCACAGTGCTCTGTATCAGAAATCTGCAAAATCAGAAAGCCCCTAGTGCTTCCAGTCAATTGCCTTCCGAGGTCAATTTTCCGCTTTAATATTATCCTAAAGTATCATTTTAATGCCCCAAGCAGCCTTTTCTCCAGAATCTGTGTGGTTGCAGTCCATGTGTAAGGGTGCAGTCTATGAAAGTCTGAGGTGTATGGAAAATATGGTGTATGAAAAATGGGTTTCTCTACAGTTTCTCCACAATTGCTCATCCCAAATGTTGTTGTTAGGTAGTTGGGCTAGGACCTGGGAGACCACTAAGCCATGACACTCACTTTGTGATCTTGAGCCAGTCACTCTCAGCCTGGCCTGCCCTCCAGGATGATTGTGAAAATAAACTGGGGAAAAGAAGAGTAGTGTGCAATTCGTACCAGGGTAGGGGTAGGACATAAATGTAATTAATAAATAAGTGTAAGTAGGGTGTTTGTGTCTGAAGAGAGAGATTTCCAATATGCATTGATTACCTGGCAATGATTGCCTCAGTGGTGCAGAGATAACTGAGCCCTATAAAAAGAGACCACAGAATGGTGAAGGAAGATTGCAATTTTCCCTGGCAGAAGATATGAACATATTTAATCCACAGAAGGTAATGAATGGCATAGCTGTCTGCTTGGTGATATGCCACCATAGATATACATCTCAGCTCCAGCCCTCTGTGGAAGTACATTGCTAACTGCCACTAAGTTAGCTTTGACTTATGGAAACCTTATGAATGATAGCCATCCAAAATACCTTGTTATTAGCAGCCCTATTATGGTCTTGCAGACTCAAGGTTGTGGCCTTGATGGAGTCTATCCACCCATAATGCATCCTTTCTCTTCTTCTACTGTCCTACACCTTATCAAGTGTTAACTATCTTTTCCAGGGAGTTTCATATTCCACATTCCTGTTAAGTGCATTGTGCAGCTTTGGATTTTGCTGAGCATAGCAGCAGCTGAACATCCTTTTTGACTTGAGTCCAGTCGCATCATTAGACACAGTGCTACTTGTATTTGTCTTCTGCTCTTCCCTAACATTTGGTTGAGTGCCTTCTGACCTAGGAATCTCATCTTCTGGCATTATATCTTGCTTCCTCTCGGATTGTCTCATCTCAGAGTTTCATGCTAACCTTTCTGAAAGACATTCAAAAGTAGTTTACTGGTGTTTCTTTCTCTGCCGTGCTAACAAGAGTTAGCTGAAATGCCATTGCTGTTGTCTCTGAGACATCCTCTACCAGTGTCACTCCAATGGTTGCTGCTGCTCAGCAGCTGTTTACCCCATTTAGTCTTGCTCTTCAGCAAACATGAGAGACCCTACCAGGAGCAGTGCTACCATCAGCATAGTCTCTTGCCTTACAGGAACATTCAGTCCCACCACCATAGAAAAGTAGTACCTCAGTGGGACCAGAATATTACCACTCTGAAATTTTGGCTGAAATTCTATACAAATATTTACTTGGTGGTGAAATTTGTGGCAAGAGATATCAAAGGAGAGAAACAGTGGTAGAGGAATGACTATTTTGTCCACCTAGCTTTTTGCATGGGTCCACTGGATAACACTTTTGATCTTAATTATAAGTGATGTAAATTCTGCAGATTAAATGGGGCTTGTAGCTTTTTGCCAATAAAACCTCAAAATCCTACAAAACTGCACTGAGTCATAAGTGAACTTTATTTGAGCTTTCAGTTCAAGCCATTTCAACATATAAACAAACCTGTTTACATTTTTGTGACGGCATCAAACCCATGTAACATTTGATGTTTAAGTGGAGAAGGGAGGGAGAATTAACATAAAAGCTGAAAAAATTGTTGAAATTATCCCAGAAAAGAATGTGGTTTATAGTTCAACAGTGCTTTCAAAACACTTTGTTTGAAAAACTCACCAGCACTTTTTTCTAACCAAAAGCTATCCTTTTGTCTAGAAATTGTAACTTTTATAGCAACCTATCATCCAAAATCACTGTTCTGTGTGTGCTGCCCATGAATAGGTAACCTATTTGCATATGCTCCAATATTTCATAGATGGAAAATGGGAACTTTGTCCAAACAACATCAAAGGGCGGCCAAGAGGACAAAATGTTTGATGAGGAAGAAGCTGCAGTAGTTTGCTTTTGGTTGAGTCTACAGGAAAGGGCAAGATTCACCTCTTCCTTCCCCCTTGCTGAGCAAACTGAGTATGAATTATTTTTTCATCTTGAATTCAGTTTGTAGAAATTGACGTAAACTGAGAACAAAGGAAGGAAAAGGGGGGAAGAAAAAGAAACTGGGACATTTTATGAGCAGCTGGAAAAGTGGGATGACAAAGGATTAATAAGAAGTGACCTGCCAAATCAAAACAGTTGGAGCTTATGCATTTGTTTAACTGAATTAGCTTAGATGGTCTAAGTCCTTATGTAATGGGACAGGAGTGTATAAATGGGCCTGGAAACTGCATGAAGCCCACTAGCCACACTTTCCCCAGCCCTGATTTAGGGCATCACTTATATACTCACGGCTAACCGCACCACTACATAGAATGAGGAAGCTTTTTCAGCTACTGACAGCTTATCCAATTATTTCTTTTGTTGCAGAATAAAACTGTGCATCACAAGGCCTGCCTTTCATCCTCTTCTGTGACTCTCTCCTCTTCATCACAGGCAAACTCACTGTGCTGGAGCATTTCAAATAGGGTAGTCAAGTGAAATAAGGAACATTGTTTCTGTACCATCAGTGGCTGTGTAGAAGAAGGAATTTCAGCAGGGGCTGCTTGCATGACAGGCTACACCTGCTGAAATTCCCACTTCTACCAAACTGTAGAAGTAGTGGAACCCTGTTCCTTATTTTATCTGGCAACTGTAGCTTTGATGGTAGATACCAACATATCATATTCAAATGGAAATTGCCTCAGTTCACCAATTTTAAAGTATGATTCAACTTCCTGTTTTCTTTGGCTTCTGTATACACAATGCATCTTGCGCTTCCCATAAAGCAACAAGATGTTTTTCCTCCACCACTATGCTTTTCCTTCACCACTATGAGCCAGCATGGTTTTAATATTAGAACTTCAGGCTCTGCTCTTCTTTATACTAGAAGTGGGCAAAAGATAAGTCTGGGACTGCATACAGCCCACTGAGACTGCTTCCCCCCCCACACCGGCCATTTCTGCCCTACACTGTTATAGTGCTATTATTCCACTTTCAACATCCTGTGGAATTCTGGATTTTGTAGTTTACTGGCTGAGAATTCTAAATGCCCCTCCCTAAAGCCCCCAAACTGCAAACCCCAGGAAACTGCAAACTCCAGGATTCCATAGAATTTTGAAAGTGAAATAATAGCACTATAACAGTGTAGTGCATAAATGGTCTCAGTCCCTTCACACTTTTCACTGTTGTTGTGTGCCTTCAAGTTATTTCTGACTTATGGCAACCCTAAGGCAAACCTATCATTTTTTTTTTCTTGGCATGACTTATTGAGATGAAGTTTGACATTCGCTCCCTCTGAGGTTGAAAGTGACTTATCCAGTGGATTTCCATGGCCAAGCAAGCAGGAGTTTGAACTCTGGTCTCCCAGAGTGCTAGTCAAAGACTCAAACCACTATATCACACTGGCTTATTTAAATGCCTTAAACCATTTTTTTTCCAGCCAAAGAAGGGTGAATTTCTGTTTCTGGAAGCATCCAGCAACAACAATTCACCTTTAAATACAGGAGGTATCAAGGTCCTCTATACGTTACACATCAAAAATACTCTCATGATCAAATTAGGAGAAATGCATTTGGTTAATATCAATCTTCTGATATCACCTTTTCCCATATCCTTCAACAGATGATATGCACCTTTCTTACAACAGTAATATCATTTTTTTTTCTTGTTGGTTTTTGGCAGTTCATCTTTGTATTATGTCTTTAATTTGCAATCTTAATACAAGGGTTGCACTAGGAAGCATCAAAGAAACACTTGTCAAACAAAACTGCAAATCTGGGATTTATGCCTTCGTTTTCTAAATGTACAAACTGTTTTTGAACAGTTACATTGTTTTACAACTATAGCATATACTGGTTTTTCTGCTAATGTATCTCTGATTAGGAACATGCTCAAATTTTTTTTAAGGAAAATGAAAAACTTTGAGTGGTAAAACAGTAATAAAGGTACCAGCATTGTTTTTGTTTGTTTTTTTAAAAACTCTTTTTTAAAAAAAAGCAGAGGTGGATTTATGGTTATCTCTGAATTTTCTTTCTTTTTCCTTTCTTTTTCTTTTCTTTCGTTGCACTTTTAGCAATCCTTGGATTTCTCAGGCAGAGAACTGGCCAACAGAACCACCATTGTTTCCTACCCCTGCTTTAAACCATTCCTGTTTGATGACTATTAGTGAAAGGCTAGTTCCTCTCTCTGAGTGCTGAAGACAGTGGCCAGGATGAAGAGGGACTTACCCTTCCTCAGCTTCTTGTAATTGCAACTTTCCCATGTGCAGGTTCTTTCTGCCCTTAGATTTCTCAATGTCAGTTTGTTTTGTTGCATGCCTTCATGTCAGTTCTGACTTACGGTGACCCTAAGGCAAACCAGTCATGGAGTTTTCTTGGCAGAATTTGTTTAAAGGGGGGTTTCTGTTATGTTCTTTTGAGGCTGAGAGAGTGTGACTTGCCCAAGGTCACTCAGTAGTTTTCCATGTCTGATCAAGAATTTGAACTCTGATCTCCTGGAATTCTGGTCCAACATTCAAACCATTATGCCGTGCTGACTTTCTCAATGCCACTACCCAAATGTAAGTGCATAGCTTCAGAATGTAAGGTGGGCATTGGGACCTCTTCCCTGTAAGGTGTCTTCCAATCAGATCAGGTTTCCCAGCTGCTGAGCTCAAGTATAAATGTGTAAAACCAGAATTCCCTCAGCAGATGACCTTTTACTCTTAACATATGCAGTTAGGACCTTCCCTCAGGGCACGATCACCATCACAGCTCCAAGAAGTGATCTTTTCTTCAAAATACATTCAGGTATGTGGTATTTTGGGGTTTGCTAAATACTACAGTAAGTACAGTAAGCAACTGTAAATCAAAACTGTGCACAGAATTGCTTCCGTGAGAGTCAACAGAAAGTTATAACAGCATGGGAAATGCTTCTGACTGAGCCAAGATTTGTCAGAACAACAGATTTTTTTTAAAAAAAAATGTTCTGTATTGTAAGTTATGCACACCTCTGGAGATTTCAGCCACCAATACCAAGGGGGCTTAGCGGGATGTGAATGGTTCAAGACTGGCTTCAGGTCTGCTACCTCTTCCAACTGCAACTTCCCTCCTCCAGCCTAGGCCACATCTTGACTCTCAACAGAAAAAAAGAAAGGAAGTCTTGGAATTTTGCCAATTCACATCCTCCTGGAATTCTGCCACTTTATTTTCTGTTGTCTCCCTAGAGACTATCTTTATGATCTTAAACTCTTGAAGACCCTGAGCAAAGACTTTGGATGGCTGGTTACTTACAATGTCTAACCAAATGTTGTTTTTCCCCCTTCCCTAACACACACATACATGCACACACACACACACACACACACACTATTTGCAAGAGGACTTGTTCAGTAATGGCACCAAGATTATGGAATTCCTTTCCTCGGAAAATCCATATAGCACCTCCGGTTTGCACTTTTAAGCATGGCTTGAATTCTTTTCTTTTTTTTCCCTGAAAGCTTTTTACGATTAGTATTTGTGTATGTTGACTTGTTTCATTTTAAGTTGTGTTGTTTTTGTTACTCTTTGCCAATTTAATCTTATTGCTGGCTTTGCAGTTTTATGACAATTATCTATAAAGTGCCTTGTGAGAATATTCCTCTAAAAGGCAAGGTATAAACAAGGTAATAAATAATATCTATGTTGCCACAGTGGCTAGGGAGCTAGCCCCACTAAAGAAAGTAGGAGTAATCCAGTAGTTATCCACTGGATTGCACTGTATTTTACCCAAACAATACTTAAGCCTCATGGTAGGTTCGTGTTAGGGTCACCATAAGTCAGAAATTACTTGAAAAGGCACACAACAACAACAACACTTTCAAAGAAGCTTTTGCCTGCCTCACGGTCCCATCTCAGGAATCAGATATAACTTAGGAAGAACATTTTCTGCTTCAGGTATAGATTTTGTGACCCATGGTGATCTTTCACTTCCCCCAGTGTGTAGGATGGCTTAACAATAAGTTGTATCACATATGTTGCATGTTGCTTTGGGGATATGAATTGCACAGAATTAATACATTGACTCACTAGTGAAATTCTGGTGTAATCATGCCTGATTGTAAGCAACAGTGATTTACTTCCAACTGTCTGGGGAGTATCAGTCCTAAGTTCTTTAGCTCAACATTATTGCTGAGAAAGTGCTCAGAAGGAAAAGACTGCTGGTTCCTCCTTGCCATGTCCCTCCTTTTAATGTGAGGTGGCTTTTTAAATTAAGAGAAAGAAAATATTATGATAAAGAAAAGGGGAGTTAGAGTAAAAAATTCCTGAGCATGAAGTTGGAATGCCTTGTGTTTAGATAGCTCTTATAAGCCTTCAAGAAGATCGGCTTCTTCTGGCAGTTTGGAAAATAAGCATCTTTTTAGTCTACTGTCCAGAAGTAAACATAACAGCAGCACATGAATCAATGAGAGAAACTGTTTGGAATTTGTTTTGTCAAAGAGATAAGGGACAGGGGGAAAACCCTCAGTGTTCACTCTAACAGGAAAAGTAAATCCAAGCAATAGGTCTTTTAGGAGGAAGGTTTGTGTCTCTCTGTATGTAGAGATGGATAATAGTTGGAATACTTTTTAATTCTATGGAACTCCAGCTTTAATTTGAAAACAGGATCCACGAGGCATATGGGCCTCGTTTTAGAGGGAAGACATGCTTGCTATAGCCTCTGAACTTCTACTCCACACAGGCCTTATTTTAGCATTAAATTTTATTTTAGGTAACATACTACCGCACCACCAAATTTTGGCAATATGGGTATGCCATGGGCTCAAGGAGCAATCCAATCCATGTCCCTACCACAGTCTACAACATGATTCTTTTCTTTGACTTTGCCAAATGTGACCTTTGAAGTATATTACATTGCTCTTCACCATTTATTGTAATTAGTTGTAATGCTTATCATTTCTCAGGATACAAATAGGTTGGGTCCCAGATTTTCTTTGAAAAAGACCACAGGGAAGCAGGACACATGATCTCATTTGATTTCAGAAGCTAAGGAGCATCAGAACTGGTTAGTAGCCGGATGGGACACTTTGAGATAATACCAGGGATTTCCAGAAACGGCTAACTCAGAGTTGACAATACTGGAGTAGAGAGGCCAAAGATATGATCCAATATAAAATATGTTTTGATTTTCCTATTATTACCACTGTGAACTGGCCTGGCCTTTGGAAAACCTTAGATATCATTTTGATATCACAATTCGGCCCTGTTTCGCCACCAGCCACATGTTTGTAAGGCCTCCGAACAAGCACGAAGCTAGGCATGGCTGTTATATGCTGACTCATACTTGTTTACACCAAGGCAAGCCAGAAACTGCCAGATCTGCTTTAGGAGACCTCTCGAAACAAACACCTTCATTACAGATGCGCAATAATACATAGAGACCCCCGAGCGGGCACCCTGGCGAGCTAGACCCTCAACTGCCAAGCTAACTGCATCTGCATACAGGCTATACTATTGTCAATTCGGACCTTAACTCAATCATGTAAATTCTGACCTTTCGGAGACATTGTCTTGAGCCCAATCTTCATTGTTTTCGCCCAAGACTAGACTAGCCCACAGTCATGCCTTCCCTAATAAAAACCCCAAATTCCAAGAGTTCCTTGGACCTCTCCAGAGTTTCCTCCCACCTTGCTGTCGCTTCGTTCTGCGAGCTCCCCTCGGCCGCGATGCCGAGTTTCTTCTCTTCAATTGGACTTCTTCAGGACTACAAGAAAGGTGTCGTATCACCCATTTTCCCCAAAACTCTCTTTTCCCTATTTCTTAGTTAGCTGTGTGGTTGTGTTTTCTTAAACTATTTGTCTGCTTGTTAATAAATATTATTGTTGCTATTTTAAACTGTTTGACTGCTCACTGACCCGAACCTGTATACATAGGTTCCCGCTAAGTTACCCTGCCTCTCGTTAGCTTAAGACAGTGCTCCAGCTAATTTCCCCATCTTTGCTTGGTTTGGTTTGGTTACTTAGGCACCCCTCCCTGGACCCCCAATTCACAGGGTAACACTATGATCACCATGACTTGCCGGATGTCCAGAAGTGAACCCAGCACCTATTGTTTAGGGAAACAGTGCCTGATACATCTGCATGTTTCTTTCCTACATTTTATTTGTGAGTAGCTTATCACATACCTCCTTGTTCAATCCTCCTTAGGGAATTGGTATATTCTGACTTACCTGTTTCTGCCTCCCAGAATTCTAAGTCTAAATGCTAGGATTTGCTATCCAACGAGGTGTATTTACCCAACATCAGTGCCAACACTCACCTTGGGTAATTCTGTAAGATTAAAAATGTTGTTACCTGTTTTCCAAGGTAGTAGCCATTAGGTTTGAAAGAAAAAATGTACTGGTGAGGAAGTCTTTCTTTTGTGTCTAGTTTTCCAGACTATTTCTTTTCTTTTCTTTTCTTTTCTTTTCTTTTTTGCCTTGCTAAAAAGAGCAAACACTGGGCTTTCTACTCCCTGCCACAATTTTCTTTCCATTGGCTGCACCTCAAGTATTAGTCCTGGAAATTTTGGAGGCTCAGAATAAATACCAATAATCCTCTTACTCTACATTTTGCCCCACATATGCTCCCAATATGTGATACAGTTTTTCATATTTCTTAACTCAGGTGTAGACAAGAGATATCCAGACTAGGGATAAAATAATATTTGTAATTATTCATTAACAGGTCAAAAACAGGTTTCCTGACAGCCAGGAACTCCGTCTGGAAGATTAATAGACCAGCAAGAATTTTGTACCATTTTCTCATGGTATTTCAACATTCCAAAGTGTTGTGGAAGAATTACTCTAAATAGAAAAATATGTGGGTTTAGAACACAGAACTTTACTTCCAGTGCAGAAAATGGATTTTCTGTACAGGAATTTTTTTTTTTTCATGTACACACAGACACACCACTCTGCATATTCTTCTCTTCAGAATAATTCTTCCACAATACTTGAATATGTGGAGAATACAGTAGTGAAATATTGTTTTCCCTGTAGCAAGGAGAAAATACTGTATTAATGTAAAAGATTTACATTGCTACTCCAGATATTGTTAGACTGCAACTTCCATTATCTCTGTGTGCTAGTTAGAGTTGATGACAACTGTAGTCCAACAACATCTAAAGTGCCACAATTTGTTCACTGCTGGCTTAGCTTCATAATTCATAGAATAATATACTTTGTCAGTCTTTATTTTTAAAAAAAGGGAAAAAATTAATAAGATCCCAGATTCCTCGATGTCAGCTTGGACATAACAACAGTGGCAGATGTCAAATAGGTCAAAATGTGCAGATAATAAGCAAAACATGTATGGGAAGTCTCTGGCTTGCCAGATGCTTGGACATCAATTCCCATCAAGCACCAGGGAGCACTAGCCATGGAGAGGGATTGGGCAGTTGTAGTTCTAAATACTTGGAGACTATGGAGACTATTTTCACCCATGGAAAGTTTTTTTCTTAGGCTAAATAGTATTAATGGATTAAAAGTTATAAAGATTAGTGAAAGCAAAACAAAAGCTTTTCTCTTTTAGGCTAGGTGCATGATGCTAATAAGAGTACAACACAGTATACTTAAAACAATGTGTATATACATTAAAACTGCTGTTTTGGGGGGTCACAAAATATCTGCTTTGCAATGGTTGTTGTTGTTTGCCTTTGATTCAACTCTGACTTATGGAGATCCCATCATAGGGTTTACTTGGCAAGATTTATTCAAAGAAGGTTTGTTATTGTCTTCCTCTAAAGCCAACTATGGCTTGTCCAAAAATACCCAGTGGTTTCTATAGATGAGTGGAAATTAGAGCTCTGGTCTAATAAAGTCCCAGTGCAACATTCATACTACTACACCATACTGGCTGACTCATAATGATTAGCCAATCTCATTGCATTCCACTTGTCAGAATTCAATGGTGTCAATTCTGCTGATGGATACAGTTCCCACAACGGAACTGGGAAGAGACTGAATCCACTCTTGTTTTTGAAGGATCCCCCTCACACTAAAGATCTACTCCACTGGGCTGGAAAAACCTGGGGAGCAGATTTTTGGGGAGATCTAGAGGGCAGTCAGAGGGAGAGGGAGAGGAGAAAGTCTTGCTATGCTAGCAAAAGTGCACTAGCACAATGTTGGAATTTGCTAGTATAATTAAATAATAAATATATCTTTTTTTGCAATCACTTTGCAGAATTATTTTTTTAAAAAATAATTAATCTGTGAGGACATATAATATACCTTCAACTAAGCATCAGAATAAAATAGTCAAGGTGAGGAAGATGCAAGCCATAACAGCAGCTAACCGTAATGTGCAAGGAGAAATGAGCTTCAGACATCAAGATACTGGATTTTTTTTTTTTTTTTTTTGGGAAACTTTAAAGTAAAATAATTGTAGCTTAAGAAGACAGCATTTCTTACTTGTAGTCTTGCCATTTGGAAAAGAAGCCACCCAGTATTTAGCAGATCAATTTTACTGTTGCTGAAAGGCATAGAAGGAAACACTCGCTAATAGAAAGCGTAAGAAGCTTTTATTGTGTTTGGATTTGTGTTTAACCAAACCAAATGTCTCCACGGAATAACAAACCACTTATATGAAAATGCTAAGTGGTTTCTACCAGTCTGATCCATTGCTTTTTTTTTTCCCCCCCGGGGGCCCCCCCCTTTTTTTTTTTTTAATTTTAAAAAATTTTATTTTTTTTAAAAAAGGTTTTTAAAATTTTTTTGGGGGGTTTTTGGGGGGGGGTTTTTTTTTTTAAAAAATCCCGGTTTTTTTTTTTTTTGGTTTTTTTAAAAACCCCGTTTAAAAAATTAAAAAACCAAAAAAAAAAACCAAAACCCAAAAATTTTTTTTTTTCCCCCCCCCAAAAAAATTTTTTCCGGGCCCCGGGGGTTTTTTTTTTTTTTTTTTGGGGGGGGGCATTGGGGAAAAGGGGAAAAAGGTTTTTGGGGGTTTTTAAAAAAAAATTTTTTTTTTAAAAAAAAAAAATTTTTTTTGGGTTATTTTTTTTAATTTTTTTAAAAAAAGGGGTTTTTTTTTTTAAAAAAAAATTTAAAAGGGAAATTTTTAAAAAAAAAAAAAAAATTTTTTTAAAAAAAAAGCCCAAAAAAAAAGGGGTTTTTTTTTTTTAAATTTTTAAAAAATTTTTTTTCCCTTAAAAAATTTTTTTTTTTTCCTTTTTCCCCCCCCCCCCCCCCAAAAAAAATTTTGGGCCCAAAAATTTTAAAAAATTTTTTTTTGGGGGGAAAATTTTTTTTTTAAAAAAAAAAAAAAAAATTCCCCAAAAAAAAAAAATTTTTTAAACCCCAAAAAAATTTCCCTTTTTGGGGGGCCCCCCAAAAAATTTAAAAAAAAACCCAAAAAAATTTTAAAATTTTAAAAAAAAAAAAAAAAAAAAAATTTCCCTTTCCCCAAACCAAAATTTTTTTTTTTTTTTTCCCCAAAAAATTTTTTTTTGGGGTTTTTTTTTAAAATTTTTAAGGGTTTTAAATTTTCCCAAAAAAATTTAAAAATTTTTAAAAAATTTTAAACCCTTTTAAAAAAAAAAAAAGGAAAAAAAAAATTTGGGAAAAAGGCAAAGGACTTTTTTCCCAAAAAATTTTTTTCCCCTTTTTTTCCCCCCAAAATTTCCCCCCTTTTCCCCTTTAAAATTTTTGGGAAAAAAAAGGGGTTTTTCCCCTTTTCCCCCCTTTTTTTAAAAAAAATTTTTTTTTAAAAAGGGGGAAAAATTTTTAAAGGGGGAAAAAAAAATTTTGGGGGGTTTTTTTTTTTGGCCCCCGGGGGGCCCTTAAAAAAAAAATTTTCCCCCGGAAAAAAAAGGGTTTTTTTTTTTTGTTGGGAAAAAAAAAAACCCCCAAAAAACCCCCAAAAAATTTAAAGGGTTTTTAAAAAAATTTTTCCAAGGGAAAAAAAAAAAAGGGAAAAAAGGGAAAAAAGGAAAGGGAAAGGAAACCCCTTTTTTTTTTTCCCCCCCATTCCCCCCCAAAAAAATTTTTTTTTACCTTTTTTCTTTTTTTAATTTTCACCCAAAAAATTTTTTTTAAATTTTTTTTAAGGGGGGGGTTTTTTTTTTTTTTTGGGGGGGTTTTTTTTTTTTCCCAAATGGTTTTTTTTTTTTTTTTAAAAAACCCCGGGTTTTTGGGTTTAAAAACCAGGAATTGGGTTTTTTCCCCCCTTTTTTTTAAAAAAAAAAATTTTTTTTTAAAAAAAAAAATTTGGGCCAAAAAAAATTCCCCAAAAAAACCCCCCAAAAAAAACCCCCCCTTTAAAAAAATTTTTTTAATTTTTTTTAAAAAAAAAGTTTTCCCCGGGGGGGGAAAAAAACCCCAGGGGGGCCCCCCAAAAAATTTTTAAAATTTTTAAAAAAGGGGGTTTGGGGGGTTTTTGGTTTTTTGGAAAAAAAACCCCGGGAAAAAAATTTTGGGGGAAACAAATTTTTCCCCAAAATTTTAAAGGTTTTTCCCCCCCTTTTTGGGTTTTTAAAAAAAAAAATTTTTTTTCCAAAAAAAAAACCCTTTGGGGTTTTTAAAAAATTTTTTTTTTAAAAAATTTAAAATTTTTTTATTTTTTTTTTTTTTTAAAAAAAAAAAAGGGGGGGGGAAAAGGGGAAAAATTTTAAAAAGAAGGTTATTTGGAAAAAATTTAAAAAAAAAAAATTTTTCCAAGGGGAAAAAAAAAATTTTAAAGGGGAAAAAATTTTTTTTTTTTTTTAAAAAAAAAAAAAAAAAAAAAAAAAAAAAAAAAGGGGAAAAAAAAAAGGGAAAAAAACCCCTTTTTTAAAAAATTTTTTAAATTGGGGGAAAAAAAAATTTTAAATTTGGGCCAAAAAAGGGGTTTTTAAAAAAAATTTTGGGGGAAAAAAAAGGAAATTTTTTTTTTTTTTGTTTTTAAACCCCTTTCCCCCTTTTTTTTTCCCCCTTTTTTGGGGTTTTGGTTTTTTAAAATTTTTTGTTTTTTTTTAAAAACCCCCTTTTTTTTGGGGAAATTTAAAACCCCCCCTTTTTTTTTTTTTTAAACCCCCCGGGGGGGTTTTTTTTCCAAAAAAGGGGTTTTTTAAAAACCCGCCCTTTAAATTTTAAAAAAAAATTTTTTTTTTTTTAAAATTTTTTTTGGGCCCTTTAACCCCCTTTTCAAATTTTTTTAAACCCTTTTTTTTAAAAATTTAAAAAAAAATTTTGGGGGGGGGGGGAAAAAAAAAGGGGGGGAAAAAAAAAAAAAAAACCAAAATTTTTTTTTTTTTTAAAAAAAAAAATCCCAAAAAAAAATTTTTTTTTTTTCCCTTTTAACCCGGGGTTTTTTGGGGAAAAAATTTTTTTTTAAAAAAAATTTTTTCCCCCCCTTTTTTTTTTCCCCCCCAAAAACCCCAAAAAAAAAAATTTTTAATTTTTTTTCCCCAAAAAAAAAAAAAAGGTTTTGGGAAAAAAATTTTTTTCCCCCGGGGGGCCCCGGGGGGGGGGGTTTCCCCCCAAAAAAATTTTTCCCCCCCCCCCAAAACCCCCCGGGGAAAAAAACCCCGGCCCCGCCTTTAAAAAATTTCCCCCCCAATTTATTTTTTTTAAAAAAGCCCCACCCTTTCCCCCAAAAAAAACCCCCAAAAAATTTTCCCCAAAAAAATTTTCCCCCCGGGCCTTTTCCCCCAAACCCCCCGGCCCCGGGGGGTTTTTTTCCCTTTTTTCCCCCCCCCAAAAAAAACCCCCCCCAAAAAAAAAAAATTTTTTTTTTTTTTTGGGGGGTTTTTTTAAAATTTTTTTTTTCTTTTAAAAATTTAAATTTTTTTTTAAAGGGGTTTCCCCCCCAAAAAAAAAAATAGGCCCCCTTTTTAAAACCCCCCTTTTTGGGCGGCCCCCAAAATTTTTCCCCCCTTTTTTTTTTTTTTAATTTTTTTTTAAAAACCCCCCCCCCCTTTTTTTTCCCCTTTTTGAAAACCCCCAAAAAAAAGGGGGGCCCCAAAAATTTTGGTTTTTTTTTTAAAGTGGTTTTTCCCCCCCCCCCTTTTTAAAAAAAACCCCCCCCTTTTTAAAAAAAAAAATTTAAAAAAAATTTTTAAAAAAGGGGAAAAGTTTCCCCCCCGAAATTGGTTTTTCCAAAAAAATTTTTTTAAAAAAAAAATTTTCTTTGGAATTTAAAACCCGGAAAAATTCTAAAAACCAAAATTTTTTTTTTAAAAAAAAAATTTAAATTTTTTTAAAAAAGGGGGGTTTTTTTTTAAAAAAATTTTAAAAAAAAAAGGGGGGTTTTTTTTTTAAAAAACCCCCCCCCCCTTTAAAAATTTTTTTTTTAAAATTTTTTTCGATTTTTAAAAATTAAACCCGGGGGAAAGGGGGAAAAAATTTTTTTTAAAAAAAAAAAAAAATTTTTTAAAAAAAATTAAAAATTTTTTTTTTTTTCCCCAAAAAAAAATTTTTTTTAAAAAAAAAAAATTTTTAAAACAAAATTTTCCCCTTTTTTTTTAAAAAAATTTTTTTAAGGGGAAGTGCAAAAAAAAATTTTTTAAAAAAATAGCTTTCCCTTTAAAAAATTTTTTTTTTTTTTTTCCCCAAAATTAAAAAAAGGGGGGAAAAAAAAAATTTTTTTTTGCCCTTTGGGGCCCCCAAAAAATTTTTTTGGTAAAATTTTTTTTGGGAAAAAAAGGGGGAAAAAACCCCCCCAAAAAAAAAATTTTTTTGGGTTTTTTTAAAAAAAATTTTTTAAAAAACAAAATTTTTTTAAAAAAAAGTTTTGGGGGCCCTTTAAAAAATGGCCCCAAAAAAAAAAGGGGGTTTTTAAAAAAAAACCCCTTTAACCGGGGAAAAGGGAAAAAAAGGGGTTCCCCCCTTTTTTTTTTTAAAAAAAACCCCCCCAAAAAAAAAAAAAATTTTTTGGGGTTTTCCTAAATTTTTCCCCCCCTTAAAAAAAGGGGTTTCCCTTTTTTTAAAAAAAAAAAGGGAAAAAGGAAAAAAAATTTTTAAAAAAGGGCCCCCCAAAAAAAAAAATTTTTCCCCTTAAACCCCGGGGGCCCCACTTTTTTTTTAAAAAAAACCCCCCTTTTTAAAAAAAAAATTCCCCCCCAAAAAAAAACCCCCCCGGGGGTTTTTTAAACCCCCAAAAAGGGGGAAAAAAAGTTTTAATAAAAAAAAAATTTTTTTTATTTTTTCTGGGGTTTTTTTTTTGGTAAAAAAAGGGGGGGGAAAAAAACCCCTTTTTTTAAATTTTGGAAAATTCCCCCCCCACCCCCACCAAAACCCCCCCCCTAAAAAATTTTTAAAAAATTTCCCTTTTTAAAATTAAATTTTTTGGGTTTTGGGGGGTTTTTTGGGGGGGTTTGGAAAAAAAAAATTAAAAAAAAAATTTTTTTTTTTTCCCCCCCCCCCCCCTTTTTGGGGGGGATTTTGGGGGTTAAAAAAACCTTGGGTTTAAAACCCCAAAAACAAATTTTTTTTTTTTTTTTGGGTTTAAAGGGGGAGGGCCAAAATTTTTTTTAAAAAAAAAATTTTTTTCCCCCTTTTTTTTTTAAAAACCCAAAAGGGGAATTTTTTTAAAAAGGGGGTTTTTTTTTTTTTAAAAAAAAAAGGGGGGTTTTTTTTTTTGGGGCCCCAAATTTTTTTTTTTTTTTTTTTTTTAAAAATTTTTTTAAAAGATATCCTAGGGTCATGACAGCCACTTAAGTTAAAAAAGAAAATAAGGCCCAAAATAAAAGTATACCAGAAGTCCAAGAGATCAACAGTACATTTTAACTAGCAAACAACCTAGCTCAGATTATCTCATGGGTATGACCCTCACAATCAGCAGTAGTCTGCCCTGAAAGACACCTCACTGGTACAGGGATATTCTAGACAACTGCAGCAGCATGTGGCAAACATGCTGCTTGTCACAAGGAAAGTATAATTTGGAGACTACCACATCTTCAGTGCTAGGTGAATGCTTTAAGAATCTCTTGAATCATGTTGCATACTTCTTCAAACTTAATGTTTGTCCTATTTAATCTGTGCCCTTCTTTGAGGATGCCCTGCCTAAAAACGGGAAGATTACAGCTATCCAGGAAACAGAAAAGTCCTCATTGTTTGTCAATTTGTGGCAGCAACAATACACACACACGCACGCACACACACACACACACACACACACTAAAGGTTGATAACGTTTATTATGGAGAACATTTTAAACTACTGAGGCTTTTCAGATTAGGGTAAAATAGGTGAAATGAGGTAGGTAGGATCTGATGAATAGCAGGAATGGATAACTCCAGAGCGATTTCACCCTATCCATCTACCCTATCCATCCATCCATCCATTCTGGGCCTCAGTATTACTCCCAGTATGACTGACATGACATAAAGTCTCTTCCGGTTTCATTTTTCAGCCAGAAAATGGCATTTTTTCTTCTATGTTTGGTGTTTGAGGTTTAAGGGAAGGAGGGAGCCAACAGGGTAACACAGACCACATTTTCTGGTTGTTTGGATGACTTTTTACCTCTTATAGCTGAAAATTGGTAATTTTTTTTAAAAAATTGGTATTAAAAAGTGGGAGTCTCTTAGGAGGTTTCAAGGGCTGCAAAACAGGGACTAGGAGTATGTCCTGTGCCAGCAGCCAGCCAAGTCTTTTGTCAGCAGCCACGAGTTTGTTAGCCAGTTACCAGTCATTGTTCCATAGTAAATTCAGAGCAACAGTCCAGTAGTGAAGTTCGTACACCAGGTGAGGGTCAAGGTTTCCAGGAACACCGGCACACACACACATACACATTATCATCTTGGGATGTTGTGATGGCACTGCAGATTTTGCCTAACCAAAAAAAAGTTAGGTAGGAACACAAACTCCAGGGTTAAGGGCAATACACATCTGGATGATTAAATCATGCAGACAGATAAAGAGAGATGGGATATTGTCGCTGTGCTTTATTGTGGCCATTCTCATTTGATCTGACGGGACACTGTTGGGAGACAGAGGTCTGAACTACATAGACCCTGTTGGATTCTTGAAATTGACTTATCAATTCATATTGATGGGTTGCAATTAAACTAGCTTAATGTTCTCTGGCCAGATGAAGATTCACAAATATTTTTAATCCCATATTAGCATTTAGCATCTGATGATTTTGCAGTGGCAGCCAATATTTGACAGCTGAAGTATTTTACATTAATTTTACATTTATTTCATCCTCTCATTTAACTAATTGGGGGGAAATGCCTTTAAACAGGCAAACAGATTAAAATGATGAATGCTGATGTAGAAATCACTTCCAAAACTCAAGCATCAAATTTTGATGCAGCATCAAAGCATGAATTAAAGAATTTGAAAAGTCACGAAATGTGAAATTTTGTTTTAACATTTGTGCAAGTTCTTATGAATCAATTGATTGTGGTAAGAAAAAAATAATGAGAAAAAATAGCTAGATGGATGCAAGATGTACCATTAGTATTCAGCTAGTGGTATGTTTTAAAGTAGATCTCATGTACAATATAGCAACTTTGGACCATGCTGAGCTGCACATATTAATTATAGTCAGAAACAAATCTGAGGAGGACAAAACTACTAATGTGAAGCATTGGGTGTAGATTTCTCTCCCTCATTCTCCCTCTCTTGTAAAACTTTGACTTCACATCACTTTATCTATATTTAACCTCCCACAGGCTCTAGCCCAGTACAAGCCCACGAATTAAATTCATTATTATTCATTATTCAAACACCATCCCTTTGTTTTCTAGAATAGCTTTGTAGCCTGGAGTCAAATGAGCTAAAGTAAAATTATGTGACTTGGCATTGAAAATATATTACTTCAGCTGCCAGAACGGATTTAACAGAATATGTGCACAGTTCGTCACTTCTTCCACAACTGCTTTCATGCGCACAAAGGGGGATGACAGCCCCTGAATTATGAGGGGCCATTCGAGGGGCTGTGATGGATTAGATTGTTTTATGCACTGACTTAAGGTCTCATTTCCTGCAACATTCACAAGTGCTTTCTTTACAGCTGAACAGAAACTCACTGGGTCCTGTGTGGATTACTCTTCCTTGTTAGCTGGAAGAGCAAAGAATATTGAAGAGAGAGATGACACGTGTGGTCTCTTTGTCAGAGATTAGGATAAGGACTTTCTAAATAAGCTATATAACTTGAAAGAACTAAGCATTATGGTCTCTCTTCCCCACTTTCATCCTTAATTCTAATGGAGAAGAGAAGTGTTCCAGAATCAAAATTACAATTAACAAAAGTATAATAGTTCTCTTCATTGAGAAACGTAGGTGTGTCTCACCATATTTTAGATAAATTTAGGATTATAAGCCCTTTTCTGATGTTCTGATGAGTTATATCTATCATTTTTGTTCTCACCAAAGAACATTCAGAGGAAAGTCTGAATAAAACAGAACCATTTGTATGTTCTATATACCTTAGAGTTCAGTATGTTCAAAGCATTATGAGGAGAAAACAAGAATACACCTGTTGGTCATACCCCTGACATAAGGTGACTACAGGCTAGTGATAATGAGAAAGTGCTTTTCTCACTGATGGCATGGCTACCATGAGGCTAGCAATATTATAAAGGCTTTGAGTGACTTTTAAGCATTCTGGAGAGATTTGACCTTGCTGACTTTCACTTTCATATCTTTCTTACTAGTCCTCTCTTCTTGGGAATTTTAGTCTTTTAAAGTTAAATATGACTGTGTTGAGCTTTACTGGCAATTTTCCACCTGCATATAAATTATATTTGATAGCACTATGGTTACAGTTTCCAATCAGTTCAACAATTCTTGTGTCTTATTCTAGGTCCAGCACTACAGACAGTCCAGGCTTGTCTTCATTCCAGTTGGTGCCACCCATGTTTTGGAGCACAGTCATTTAGGATATCTAAAAATTTTCCTTCTTTGTCCTGCTCAGACCAGTCTGTTGAGAGAACAGTTCAAGCCACTCATAGCATAGTGTGTCCTTTGGATGCCCTCTTGATAACATTTAACATCTTAAAATCACCTTGAGTAATTTGGGTGGCTCAGGGAGAGATAGAATGTCCCCAGTGCTGAATTACTTTTGGGACCTAATATGACCATCCACATGAATTCTATGGAAGTGTCTTCCTCTTTTGAGTTTTCTAGTATGTTTTCTCCAACATACTGATACCATCCTCAGTATACCTTCCCTTGCACATCCTATAGAGTTTGCATGTAGAGATAACCTTATTCCCCTAGTTCTGTCCATTCTACAAATTTGATATTAACCCCATTTTATGTTTTCTTTACCACTTCTAAATTTCTCCTTTAAAACCAAGCAGTATATCTCCTACATTTTGTTCCAGGGGCTTTTAGCTTCAGTTAAAATACATATACACGGTGTCTTCGCAAATATCTCAGGCCTTTTTGACAACAGCTTCCCATCCTGGTATGGAAACAGGAGAGGAACAGGATTGCAATGATTCTTCTACATGTCATTGTTGTCTCACTCCTCTCCCATCCCCAGGTGGCACAATCATGGATTAAATAATTGACAGGCTTTCCCTGTCAATGAACCGTGATCACACCACCATCCCACATTGACCTGTTCTGCAAGAAGGCCTGGAAGCATGATAGCAGTGCTTCCTGCCCCAATGCAGCCTGGGAAAGTACCCAGCTGAGCTGCAGAAGGAAGAGGTGTGTTCATCAAGCTGCCTTCCACAGGAAGCCAGTCCAGTGCAGAGCAGAGTGTTCTCATCATGCTCCCTTCCCAGCAAAACCACTGCCAGCATCACCTCCAGAGGACTACACAAGAAGGTAGGGTGCAGAAAGGGCCACAGTCATTTCCATTTGAGCTCTCTGATTAAAACTGTTGCATTCTACTATCCAAACTATTACATTTTACTGTCCATTCAGGGTATATCTCTACCCAATCTTCAACTGAACCACAAGAGCAATAGTACTTCCACCTAGATAAAAACATCCTAAAGTAGAAGCTGTCTGGCTCCTGTTCCATTTCTCCCGAAGGTGAGTTCAAAAGCTGTTCTACTACCTTTTTCTTGTTAAGTAACCAGCAATCTCATTCCCTTCTGGTTTACTTGAACCCCTTGTCTTTTGTACAAGTCTGGTTTATCACTAGAAGAAGTGTTTCCTCAGCTAAATAATATCTGGCAATTGTAACTCTTATACAAGTGTATCCTCAGTGTCTGTCACTGCACAGATGAGGCACCCTCTTTACTGGAACCAACTCCAAAGTCCTCACATTTCAAAAAAGAAAAAAAAACCACTATCTAGTACTCAAACAAAGATTCAAACTCACAGAACACACAAAAGGAAAATGTTTAGCTTGCTTTGCCTTGCGGACCTTTTGAAAGTCCCATGCTGCTGACTTCATAGAGTTTTCATTCCCATCACTTTAGAGGCATGGTTAATCGTGGATGAATAATTGTTTTAGGAAGTGGCCTACGTGGACAAAAAAAAAGTGATGTTATTGGAAGCATGCTGAGTAGCATGTCAATAAGGATTTCAGCATAGTTTGTAAGAGGATAACATTTGCTTTTTCTGGAGCCTGAGAAAAAGCAAGCTAAAAACCACTTTGACTTAGGAAGATTTTATATATGTCTGCATTGCATAAACTGTGGTGAATCTCCATGAAAATATTACGTATAACAACCCATATTAACCATAATTACATTATTAGAGTTTTTTATTAAATAAAAAAGAACAATATTCAGTTGCAGCCTTGGTTATTAGATTTCAGTTTCAATTGATTGTTGAGAACATGGTCATTAAGATTCAACATCTGTTTAATAGGTATATCTTATTACACAGTAATACTTAAGTTCACATGCAACATCTGATTTTATAGGAGACACAGTTTAAATAAACTCATTATGCAATCATGATCTACAACCAAGCTAAACATGGAGCTTTGAAAATGACACATGAGTTTAATCAAAGCCTGTGCCTCAAAGTGAGTAGACTTTAACCACTGGACTGAGTCATACCCATATTTTGATTTCACAGCTGCAACCAGTGAAGCAAGCACCCTCTGAGAGCTTCCTGACTCTTCCAAGTATCTCATTCTCCCATGGATGGGGAAAAAAAAGGTAACTATTCTCTTTGTTTTGAAATATACATAGTAAATATTTATACACTTCCTATGGGGAAGGTGCCACTATCTCCTTATTACTCACAACAAAGTAGAAGACATCCTTCAACATTTCTGATGAGGTTAAATCAATGACTAGCAACAGAGAAGGCAGACTTTTTGCAATTTTTCCCTGCTCATATTTCAGATTCAAAGCCATTGTTTCAAAGGACTGAAATTTAGCTTAATGTTCTAAAGCCACCACTCTGTTTCAATGATACAAAAGCCAGAAAAATGAGGAAACCAGCATAAGATACCCTTTGTAAAAGCCCAAGTGCAAGTGTGTTTTCAAGGATATGACACACTCAGTGTGACTGAGTTATGATATATTAAAACTTTCTTTTATTTTGATCCCAATATGTTGTACTTAGAGGATCTTCCATCATAAATATTTTGTTTCTTCAAGAGTTCTTTGTTTTTATTTCCACACAGGAAGCTACAAATTTCCCTGAAAATTTTGCTTCAGGCAAAGTTACATGGTGATAGTCATCCCCATTCCTATTCTCTTCTCTCTATACTGTTAGGCACATTTTTGATTCTCCAAATTGGATTCAAATTTTTTTTCCCATCTAGGTAAATTTCAGTGGCAATTCTAGTTGTTATCAAAGGGAATAAAGGTGGGAAAAGTGCTACCCAAGACAAGTTGCTTCCCCTATCTCCCCCTTTATTGCTTGAACATTATGATTACTAGATGGAAGTGAAATTAGAAACCGAAATAACAGTAAAATCCCAAGTATCCTTACTAGAAAGCTAGCCGTGTGAAAATCAACTTCAGGGGACTCACTTCAGAGAAAATATGTTTAGAATGGGAGTGTTAATTTGAAACACACACAAATTATTTCTCTTCCTCTTTGTCTACAAAGACAATTTATTACCTTTTCTTCTGTCTCAAATAATTTTCTTCTGCTTCTGGCACTACTCGTGCCCTGTGGAATATGGCGTATTTGAAATCCACACGAAGAGGGGTTTTGGACTCATAGTACTTAAGTATTTCTCATATATTTATGTGAGAAGGGTCTATTATTTTCTATCTTATTTTCTACCTATTTTATTCTGTGTTTTTTTCTATTTGGATTATTTCCAAATAATCCATGGTATATTCATTACTTTCTTAGGAAAGTGGGAATACAGGAGGCTGACATAGTGTATCCAACCACTAGTATCTTCTACATGAGTACTTTTGTACATCAGCTTGCCTTTTAAACATGCTATCATATTACTCACCAACTAGTGTTGCCATGCTGGTTGTAGATGATGAGAGTTTGGATGAACATATCTGAAGTATGGCAGATTGTGAATGAATAGTCCACAATACCAATGATTCTTCAACATTTAATACAGGAGTCATTCTTCCAAATCTATCAGAGATGCTAGAATTTGACCTGGAATATTATGTACGTAGATCAAGAGCTCTACAGCTGAGCTGCAATGCTTCTTGTGACTGTCATGCATTAAATCCAATTTGTAACACAATTCAGTTCTTAACATTATTGAATAAACTGAGGACAGCCTCTGCAAGATCACAATAAGAAAAAACACAAAGTCCAGCATGTCCTCAGCAACCAGTATTGAGTACTAGAACACCTCTTGACATGGCTGCTCCTAGTTATTTGCAGCTGCTAGATTTTTGCTAGATTTTTGCTTATCCTGTAGATATAAAATCCATTTATCTCATTTTCACTTACTTTAAAAACATATACAGCCCCTTTGCTTGTAAACCTGAATTTTCTGCTTCTTCTTTGTATTGTTTGAAGCCCCCTAAAATTAAACAAGCTTGCATTTGTCTGTCTTGTACAGCTGTCCTAGGAAATGCAGATGCAGATATATGTGTCATTCATTTAAGAAGTTATGTGTGTGTGTGTGTGTGTGTGTGTGTGTGTGTGTGCTCCACTCATGTATATGCAAATATGTGCTTCATTCATTCAAGAAATCATATATGGGCAAACACAGCATCAGTGAATTACATCATTTGATATAGCGCGCCATGTCCCAAGGATTTGACCTCCAAGTCTTTGCTCTCCAAATGGAAGTTAAGCATGTTACCACCGTGAACTGGTCTGGCCTTTGGTAATCTTTAGATATCATTTTTGACATCATAATTCGGCCTGCTCTGCCACCAGCCAAGTGTTTGTGAGGCCACCGAACAAGCACGAAGCTAGGAATCATTTCTGTTCACACCTAAGCAAGCCAGAAACTGCCAGATCTGCTTTAGGAGACCTCCCGAAACAAACACTTTCATTACAAATGTGGGTTAAAACAAAGAGACCCTCTGCCCTCAGAGGACACCCTGGCGAGCTGAGTGCTTAACTGCCAAGCTAGCCGCATCTACATACTGGCTGTACTATTGTCAATTCAGACCTTAACTCAATCATGTAAATTCTGACCTTTCGGAGACATTGTCTCCAGCCCAAAACTCATTGTTTTCACCCAAGACCAGACTAGCCCATGGTCATACCTTCCCTAAGAAAAACCCCAAGCTCTGAGAGCTTCCTCAGACCGCTCTGGACTGCTACCCAGCCTTGCCGTCGCTTCGTTTTGCGAGCTCCCCTCGGCCGCGGTGCTGAGTTTCCTTCCCTCCATTGGACTTCTCCAGGACTACGAGATAGGTGACGTATCACCCATTCCCCCGCAACTCTTATTTCCTATTTCTTAGTTAGCTGTGAGGTTATGCTTTCTTAATATTTGCTATCTGTTTAATAAATATTATTGCTAATTTAAACTGCCTGACTGCTCACTGACCCGACACTGTATACATTGGGTAAAAGATTCTCGCTAAGTTACTCTGCCTCTCGCTAGCTAAGAGAGTGCTCCAGCTAATTTCCCCATCTTTGCTTGTTGTTGTTTGGTTATTTGGGTGCCCCTCACGGGACCCCCAGTTCACAGGGTAACAAGCAAGCATAAAAGGAAGGTAGCCATGAACCTGAAGGCTTTCCAGCTTTCGATCAATGAATCAAAAACTTGTAATAAGGACCCCTCAGTGCAGACCCTGAGAAGTCAATCAGGCTTTGAATACATGCAGTGAAATACTACATAGCTGAACTGAAGTCTGAATAAGCTCATCCTTCTTGAGAATATGCACCAGATTCTAGAATAACTTCTGACACTCTTTGCCTCACTGAAGACCACATCATGATTAATGTGTTCATGATGAAAAGCATTGGGACTGAAAATGATTTGCAGTCCAATCATTAAAACAGCATAAATCATAGTAATTGATTGGTTAATTAATTATAACTATAATGTGGATGTCAAGTGTTTGCAGAGGAATTCATTGGCCATTTAACATTTTTAAGACATTCTTAACTAATTTAACATGTTTATCATGTATGCTAGTATGGTCCTATGTATGAGGCCCCTCTCAAGCTGTGTTGAAGTTACAGAAGATTATATGTATGCTTCAGCCACAATTAACAACCCAGTCTAAGATTCTGCATCATGGAAGGTAGCAGAAGTAGAACTACAACCTACCCTTTCAAGGTCTCGTTAGTTAGCTGCTACAGCCCCCACTCCATGGCTGTTTAGCAGCTGATAGAGAGCAGGGCAGACTAAACAAGAGTCTGGCTATGTTTCCATAGCCAAATGAAAAATTATTACATTATCTAATAGATCTGCCATGATCCTCCAGAGGTCTCAGCAAATGATGTTATTGTTCTTTACCTGGCTATGGGAACATAGCCAGACACCTCTCTGATCTCCCATTTCTTTACTAGCCACTGAATGGCTACAAAGTGAAGGCTGTAGCATATAAACTATGGCCCTTTCTGCACAACATTGCTGTTGCGTTTTTGCCACAGGATGGCAGTGGTCAGCAGGTCATGCTTCCACATGACATCGTCGCCATCCCACTGCCATCCTGTCACAGAGCATCGTGCTTGCGCAGTTTTTACAAAATGGAAAAAATCCGTTGCACCTGCGATCGCGCAGGACTTCCGTCACTTCTGGACACATGGAAGATGCAGAAGTGCATTGGCGATGCTTCCTTCCATAGCGCAGCAATGGAAAAAGCCCAGCTGTGCTGCAGAAGGAAGACATGGTGCTATTACATTCTCTTCTGCATGGACCAAGCGAGTGCAGAGGGAAGCATTGCTGATGTGCTCCCTTCTGGACCCAAAACTGAAGTGAGACAACATGGAAGAGCTTTGTCATGTGAAAATGGCCTATGTGTCAGGGAGGCAGGTTGATTGTTACAGAGAGAGGAAGAAAATTCCAACCTCCATAATGACTATATATATATATATACATATATTTTCAAGCTTAAGTTGGACCTATGCTTGCCTGTCACTAACAGAATTCCAGACCAAACTTAAAACAGCCACACTTAGCCATTTCCATACTACACTCTTATAGCGTGATTATTCCACTTTCAACATCCTATGGAATCCTGAAGTTTGCAGTTTATCCTGCAAACCCCAGGATTCCATAGGATGTTGAAAGTGGAATAATCATGCTATAAGAGTCTAGTGCAGAAATGGCCTTAGTGTCAATTTATAGTTTTCTTCCCCCTTAATAACTAGTCCTTGTCTTCTATTCCTTTAACCCTTTATTCCCTCCATGAGTTTGGCTTTTTTGTCAGTCCAACTTCTCTTAATGACATTAGTTTATTTGTTTTGATGTCAGTAGGATATTAAGTTGCATTGAGTTAAATTTCTTCTGCCTGCCATTGACTTACTGGTAAGTACTGTGATATCACAGAAGGAATAGAAAATTTGGATTCAAGGTGTCTAAGACTTAAGGTATATCGAGACCTGAAGTCTTGGATTCAAAACCTATGAATAATATCTTCATAGTGTCCTGATTCTGATTCTGATTAAGAAATTGACAAATCAGGGATCACACCTATGTGTTCATCCCCAAAGGACCCTGATGCATTGTCTGTTCTTCATTTGATTTCAAGCCAAGAATGGGCTTTTTCACACTTCAGGAAGAAAACGGGGCAGTCTGTTACTCATCAGACTGGCGCACTCTCTCCGACGATCCACACTAATCCAGAGCAGTGCGTGCCCACGCTACACACTGCTCCGGGGATGAAAATGGAGGCTTCCGGCTAGTGGAGGCTCTCTACCAATGGGAGAAGCTCGCCAGCCAGAAGCCTGCCCCTAGAAGATCTGCAGCCTCGCGATGGTGCAAGCCTGCAGATCTACACAGGAGTGCAGCGGCGGACTGGGGCGCGCCGGGCTATTGAAAGACCTGTTTTAAGCGGTCTTTCAATAGCATGGAGAACCACCAGATCTTGTCATTCCAGAGTGGGCTGAAGTCTGAAACTACATAAAGCAGTCTGGATCCAGTTCATCCCCAAGTGCAAACATCCTCGCTGGAGGACGCGCTGCCCCATTTTAAAAACAAAGTGCGGAAAAGGCCAATATCTCACCACTGTTTCTGCTGATGCTACCTCTTCCTTTCTCTATCCCGCAAAGGACTCTTCCACCTTACCTATGTCAAGGAAAGGGCAGGGTACCAGCTCCTTAGCAAAGCTTCATTCACTGTGACATTTGGGAAGGTGCATATTCCAAAGAGTAACTGTATTCTGGTCTAAAGCAAATGTGTGTTAGGCTAGATCACTTGAAAATACATGTTTTTCACCCATCCCAGACTTCAGACATTCAAAACTGGAATCTAATGTGGAAAGTGCGGTCACACTTGTTAGCCATTGCCTGTTTCCAATAGAGGAACCATCAGACTCAGAATTTTTAGGCTAGCGTAGTCCTAATTGAATTTTTGAATATTTTATACTTAGGTCAGTCTTTAGGTTTTGCAGGCTAGCTACAACACCTTCCCTGAAATTTCAGAGCCAGTATGTGGGACAAGGAAGTGTATTCTTGTGATATCACAGAGCTGGGCTTTTGTGATATTATGGGCTGGGTCCTTGTGATGTTGCAGAGGTGGGCAATGTAGGATTTGTTGAGCAGGCTGAAACTTCTGTGACAGATGATTATAGAACAAGTCCCACAGGCAATGGGTTGGGAATTTGGGTACCCAAGTAACCAGTGCCGGGGGGAAAGGCAAAGTTTTTTAGACAGCCAAGTAAGCTGCAAAATGCACCTGGTAACTACAGCAGTTTTCACCATTCCTGTAAAGTTCCATATCCCATATGTTATTACCTACAGTGCACAGGATATGTGAGGAGTCTTTCTGGGGTCTGGGCTGTTACTGCTGCTAGTACTTGTCCGCAAGAAGGCTTATGAACTACAACACTGGTACTCTACTTCCTACCTTGCTCCAAATGACACAATGATCTCAATGTACCTACCATCCCTCAGCCTAATCTGCTTCTCTTGCCTCTTTTTTTCTTCTCCATTAACCTGCACACATACAAACATCTGAGCACTGACTCCAATAGCCCTGGCACCAGCAAAAAAGGCTTTAGAGCCATGCCACATTCATATAGCCTCCAACTGTACTGATTTGGCAGGGACAGTCCCCATTAAGCCTGTCATCCAACTTTTTCAGCTATTCTTAACATGCTTCAGTTTCTCTTTTCCTCCTTCTGCTCCCTCCCCACACTTTTCCCTCTATTTACATCCATTCGTGCAAACTGAGCTCAAAGTACAAAAGTAGCTTAGCAAGGGTGAAAGGAGCTGAGGGATCAGAATCTTGCCTTCCCCAGTAGACTCAGGCAATCCTGGATTTTGAGGTTCAGAAAGGGGTAGTTAGAATTCTGTGCTGGAGAGCTGTAAGGCCTACAAAGTCTAGGATTCCATAGGATGTTGTCATGGCAGTTAAAGTGGAGTCATAGTGCTATAATCGTATAGTGTGAATGGGCCTCTGAAGAAGCAAAAATCCTTGAAACTTCACCTGCTACCCTGAGACCTGTCAGCTTTACACAATCTCTGACAAGTGATTCTCAGCCTATGAGGCTCAGAAGGCTTCCAGAGAAATGGAGCAACATTGTTTGCCCAAACAGATTTTTGTTTGAACTTGTTTGACACACACACACACACACACAGTGTGTGTGTGGGGGGAAGCAGTCATCTGTTACAGCAGTCATCTTCTGATGAGGAGAAGCAAAGAAAGAAGAAGGTCCCTTTCGAAGGGAGAGCTATAAAAGCAAAAAGACTATTAGAGTTGTCTAAGGCCAGATGAGAAACTAACGATTTGATTAGGGAGCAAGAGTAGCAGAGCTCCACTCTGATATCCCCATCCCCATCTCCCCCGCCCCGCACTGCCTCTCCCCTTCTTATTTTCACCCAACTGTCAGCTGTTTTGAAAACGGGCTGGCAGTCAGGGAGAGGGAGAGTATCCAGTTCAGTCTGGTTCCTGGCTCAGGGAAACATTTTATTGGATTTGTTACTCTTTGATGCTGATTAAGCCCATGGGGTAGAAAAAGCAAAAGAGAGGAGGGGGGGGGAAGGGAACATTGCAGTTTCCCTGTGGCTGCAATGTTTTTAATTTATTATTAACCATCTCTCATGTGTTATCTGACAGGATGTGAGAGGAAAGCAGAGCCTGTGTTTCTCATTTTTCCAAGGGCAGATAGCACAAGTCGGCAGCTCTTCACCAAAATCAAAGTCCATACGTCATCTCAGGAGTTAACTTTGTAGCTGCTAATTTATAACAAATAGATTATTACAGAATTAGTTCCATAGGACTTGGAGGGTCGAGTGGTTACAAAGCCAGGATTACACAATGGAAACTTTAATAATAGCCTGCAAGCTTGGGGTTGAATTCAAATCGGGGAGTTGAACAAATTAAATGGAATGCTGCAAAATAGCCCATGGAATCACCCCCCACTCCCATGTTTCAATTAGATCTCTCTGCATTGCTCAACAAAGCTAAAGCCAAATGCATCAGATTTTAACTACCATCTTGGATTTAGGAGTTCTTCCCCTTTCAGGCAAGTGTTCAACATTCAGTCTTACCCAGAGGTTTCATACCAGTTTTTCATATAGATGGTCAAGTCAGTATTAGGTTCCCAAAGTGATTGTTGATATTTTAAGGCAATCTGTTGAAGCTTTTATTCTATAGCCATTTTATCAACCTATGACAAGAGCAAAATATGTTTTATTCCAGTAAGTACTGTGCTTTTGCATGCATGCTTAAATGACGCATTTTGAATTTTGTTACAACTGTCCACAAAAAAATAGTAGCGACAGTTTGTTGAAGCATGAAAAGGGGGAAAGGAATGGGGAAAAGAGGAATTTGGATTTATTTTAGCATGAGCTCTCAGATGTACTCTGTCAGTTGGTTTGAAGGACTGAACTGAAATCCATGAAATATCATGCTAAAAAAAAGGTGCTGCTAGATTTGCCCTTTCCCCCATCCATTTTCTTCCTTTTCATAATGGTAACTGGTAAATGGTAATGGTCAGTAGCTTCCATAGTGAGACAGTGAATCCATTCCAGGTTTCAGTCTCAACTTTAAAAGAACTATCCAAGGTATTGAAACTTATCCCCAAAATCAGCCTTCTCCTCTATGTTTAAATGTGCTTCTCATGCCCCAGCATGAAAACAACATTCCTCCCTGGACTCAGGAAATGAAGCCCATGCAAAAGGACAATGCAAGCTTTCTTCACACAAATAGTACAAATATGTATTGTGAAGAATCTTTAGAAACAGAACAGAAGAGATAATCTAGTGTTTCCTAGTCTATCTGATGTGAAAGGTCACTATTTTTCCCCTAATGTGCCAAGGACTTCTGCCACATTGGTGCCCACTGGCTACCACTTTCTTTCCTAGAAACTCACCATGCATCAGCAGCTGATGGCACACAAACCAGCACTGGTCCACTGATCACCACTTTGAATAGTACTGATCTAATGAACTGTCAGCAGATTTTGGGACAACGTGACAGTATGAAGGGAGAATACAAGTGCTTCGAAAGCTATGTAATGTCAAATGGGAGCCAGCAAAGTCATCTTAGAAGCTAAGAGTGGGCACCATTACGCACCTATGGTCTAGAACCATTTCAGTGGCATAACTAATCCCCACAGCCAGCAGTGGAAGAAGTCAGCCAAAGGTCAGTCTGAAAAATATGGCAAGGGGGAATGAGGAGATGCTGGAATTTGCTAATGAGTTCAGAGTGTCACCAATATGTGAGAAGAATTAAAAAAAAAAGTATGTGTTCATAGTACATTGAAACACTTTTAAAAATGTCATCTTTATTGTTTTAAGGAGAAGCTGATGATGATGATGATGTGAATGTTCAGGAATGGTTATCAATTACTTTGTGTGTGTACACACACACACACACACACACACATGCATATCATACATCATGTGAGTTGAGAATTAAAACATAAATACAGCCATAATGAGAGCCAGCATGTGTAGTGATTTTCAGTGCTAGACAAAGCCTCTGGGAGACCAGGGTTCAAGTCCTTACTTGGCCATGAAAACCTAGTAAGTGACCTTGGGCAATTCACATTATTTCATCCTCAGAGAAGGCCGATGGCAAACCTCCTCAGAAGAGATTTTTGCGAAGAAAACCCTGTGATAGGGTCACTATAAGTCAAAGTCACCTTGAAGGCACACAACAGCCATATCAAGCATAGTTACATTTGCCCTTCTTGAATTAACCTTATGTAAAAAAAAAAGGTAGTAAAGACGGTTTTTTTAAGCATCCATTTTTCTTTTCCATTGATATTATCATGATGCAGCTCCTGATATCTAGGGGTGTCCCCAAGGAGGTCTAAACTGCAGTAACTCTTACTGCAGTTTAAACCTCCTTGGGAACACCCCTAGATATCATTTTGATATCAAACCATTAGGCTTTCTTCCCCTTCCCCACTCCACATGTTTGCGAGGCCACCAGACAAGCACGCAAACAGGCACGGCTGATAATTGCTGGACATTCCATTCTCTGCCCAGGCAGGCCAGATACAGCCAGTTCGTCGCTTCAGGGACCTCTCCGGCAAACACCTCATTACATATGCGCGATACTAACAAAAGCTTCCTGCTCCAAGCAGGCTACTGGACAAAGGTTGTGCTGTCCACTGATAAGTGCTGCGCATTTGCATACTGGCCACACTATCATTAATTCGGCTCTGATTCCATCATGCAAAGTTGTGACCTTTCCGAGACATTGTATCGCACCCAAAACTCATTGTTGTTCCCCAAGTAAGGCATAGCCTGCAGTCACACTTCTCCCTATAAAAACCCCTGATTCAGAGACCTTCCTCGGATCGCTCGACCCACTCCAGAGTTCCATCCCGCCTTGCTGCCGTTTCAAGCTCTCCTCAGCTAATCAAGCTGAGCTTCTTCTCCGCATCCCCGGCTTCTCTCCTAAGGTCCAGGACTACGAGACAGGTGTCGTATCACCCATTTCCCTCTGAAAATCCCTCTCTCTAACTCAGTCTCTGATTCCTTAGTTATCTGTGTGGCTGTGGTGTCTTTAACATTTGTCTGTATTCAATAAAACATCACTTTTATTACTTTAAACCTGTCTGGCTGCTTGACTGACCTGACCTCGTAGATGCTGGGTTGCAAGATCCTGCTGAGTTACCCTGCCTCTCGCTAGCTTAAGTGAGTGCTCCAGCTAATTTCCCCCAAGGTTGTGCCATATTGTTTGGTTATTTATGTGTCCCTCCCGGGACCCCCAGAAAACAGGGTAACAAAACAATATCATTCTATGCCAGATATGTCCACTGAAATATACCGTGCTCATATTATGAATTAAAATTGCAGTTTCACCAGAGGAGAAATGTTTCTTAAAGAAACACTGATTACAAAGCTATTCATTTCCGAATTGTTGCTGCTGTTTTGATCCAATTCACTTGAGTAGTTGTTACTAATTCCAATTTGCTTCAGTAGCTGACTTCTACTTGTTGATGGCAGTTGTTACTACATGCTGCTGCTCAGTACCATTCAGGACTTGATCCTGGATGAATGGGTTGTCCTATTATTTATTACAGAGACCAGGTTGGATGAGGTGGGGAGGGTTAACCTGTCTTAGCTTTGCAGGGTGGGGAGAGTGAATTGCAGTGATCTTTTGGGATATTATCCTTCTTGCTGGACAAGGATTTAACTCAGTAGGTTACCTCTGGTTAAGTGTGTTTAGGACTATGCTGTTGTAATACGTGAGTAGATGTGTAATATGCAATATGATTGTTTAATTGTTTAGATTATGTAATATGATGTGTTCTGTTTCAATCTATGTTGTATACTATCTTGACTTCCACAAGATATGAATTACACACATAAGTAGTGGCGCCAGGCAGGCCCAATAACATACTGTGTTATTTAACACACTGTGTGCTAAGTGCTGTCTTGAAAAAGATGGAATGTATGTGGAATTAGGAGAAATGGCCAGGAAGGTAGCGGGAAGTGTAGCAACACATACCCAACATTCATTGCCTGAGATAACTGCCTCATTCTGTCTAACAGTAGAGCCAGATCCAAATATCACCCATAGCAGTTGTTCATCCTGTATGAGCCTGAAACGGCATCCTTAATTTAGGTAGATAGGTATGTTTTTGTGTGTGTGTGTGTGTGTGTGTGTGTGTGTTTAAAGAAAGATCTGGTATTTGTTCAAGTTCTATACATGTGAATCTTTCCTTCCATCTGCCTGTCTGTCTATCTGTTGGTTGTTGCTATTTCTGCTGCTGCTGTTATGGTTAATTATGGAAACCTCACAGGAAATTTCTATCTTCTCTTTTCTTCAAGATCACATTCCCTGTTCATTCAGTTTGGTATAATTTGTGAGATCCCAACAAATCTACGCTCCGATTCATATTATGCTGTGCATAGGGGGAAAAATAAGAGTGTGCATGTGTTATAGTAGATGGGCCAAATGAAAGTAAGCTACCACCCATATTTCTTCATTCCTTTGAAGAACGACATGACCCAAGTTTGGTCTTTAGTCGTATTCCCCCAAACCATTCCATGTCTCTCTCAGCAAAACCCTTCACACCATAGGTGGAACTATTTAATCTTAGTGCAAAAAATAAATTGTTTTATAAATTATGTATCAGAAGAGACCTCATAATCTAACAACTTCTACCATAGTACTCTATAAATGTTTATTGCATTTCTTTTATTTTTAATGCAGAGAGAAAAGATGGGCGAGTGGTCTTCTTTCTCCCCCTCCTTCCTTCCTTCCTTCCTTCCTTCCCCACTTCATAACATAAGATATTTCAAGTCTCAGCTGGGAAAAAGACTACCTTTCCTGTAATGTTTAGGACTCATTGTTCATGCATTGGGAAGACCCATGAATGGAAGGGCATGATGGCTGTGTCTCATTATCAGTGCAACAGCCAGAAACCAAGTGATCATTGATGTCACATGTTTTGCTAAACAAAAGCTGGATCGCCACCCCTAATCACTGGGATTAAACAGAACATGGGATGACAAACTGTGCTGGAGAAAAGTCATTTTACAAGAGAGGCATTCCAATCCTTGTGAAGATTTCATTTGTTATTCATTATAATAGCATGGATCCTAATGAATTCATTTGGTATTCATGTGGATGTCATATAGATTTCTAGAGATGTTCCACTGTAATTTAGCATGGGTTAATGGATACCTCTATTAAAGTGTTATTGAAAGTTTGACATTCAGATAACCCAGTCTAAAATCAGAAAAACTTATATATTAAGGCTGAAGGGGAAAGGGGAGGAGGGGGAGAAGCCTGAGTACATTTGCAAAAGTCAAGTATGACAAGCCAATTTAAGAGAGGGTTTTTTTTTTTTCATTATTATTATTCTGGCTGAAGGGACAGTTTTATTGCATCTCCTGTTAGTATGTTTTATACTATCCCTCATATGTCTATCAAAGTAACTCTACTGTTAACTCTACTGTTAACTATTTCAGTGTAGATCCATGCATATAAATGACCAATCTCAAATGAACAAGTCATGTGAATAATTAAAGACATTGGGCTGGATCCAGGGTAGGGTTTTGCAGAGCTCTTGCTGTGGCAGAGGAAGGGAAACAGATATTCTTACTTCACCTGAAGCCCCCATGGCCTCTTGAGAAGGTGTTTTCACAACAAAATCTTACCTGACTTTTAAAAGCTGTGCGGAAGCATTGGGGGATCTGCTGGAGCAGCTTCAGGTACATTGGGTGGAGGTCAGGAAAAAGGGAAAATAAATGAAGATTGCCTTGCTTCCCTGGTCTTCCAATGGTGAAGCTCTTTCAGTGAATTCTGGTGTCTTCCTAAATGGAAGTTTCATATCTGTAGATAGAATAACCATAATCTAATTAATTATGCTAAGCCCTTCAGGAAATGAATTTAGCAATAGCAATGGAATGTGTATTTCTATACAACTTATCAGCTAAGTGCTCTCTAAGCAGTTTACAATCTTGTAAGCTAATTGCTCCTAACAAGCTGGGTACTCATTTTACCAACCAGTGGAAGGATGGAAGGCTGAGTCAACCTGGAGCCTGGCAGGATTGAACTCACAACCTTGTGGCTGCAGTACCAGCATTTAATCACTGCACCACCAGAATTCCTTGTCCATATCTCTATTCAGGACTTATGCCTACTATGTTAAGAAATATGCAAGCTAGGAGCAGGATTGTGCATGTAATGCCTGACCTGGTCCCAAGGCCACCCAGTGGGATCTGTGTCTGAGTGGGAAATCAAACCCTGGTCTCCAGAGTCATAGTCCAATGCTCAAACCATGTTGGCTGTAACTTAGATAGGTTAGGTCAAATAAAGTGTCCTTTATTTAACCCAATATTCTGTGTCAGGTCTGATTATTTCACAGCTGATCATCAATGTTTCCTTAAAGTTTTCATGTATACAATGCAACCATCTGAATAAGTAAATACCACTTGTATACAGGACTCAAAGTGATCAGTAATCTCACTCATTTGGGGTTATGGGTTGCTTGGATACCTATGCATGTTTATGCTTAGATCTCCCTCCTGTAAGCATTTGTGCCACATGTACAAGAAATGTGGGAGTGGGGGAGGATATGATCAAAGAAGAATTCAAACAAATAGCCAGCAAATGTAGAGAGAAAGTCAGAAAAGCTAAAGCTCAGAACAAGCTTAGGCTTGCTAGTGAGGTTAGAAATAATAAGAAGGGCTTCTGAAGCAAAATGAAGAAAAAGGAAATGGTAGAGCCTCTGCTTGGAAGAAGATGGTGAAATGCTAAGAGGGGACAGAGAAAAGGCAGAAGTACTCAATACCTTCTTTGTCTTGGTTTTCTCCCAAAAGGAAAACAGGGCTCATCCTGGGGGAAATGGAGCAGATGATGTGGTAGAGAAAATGCAGCACAGTAGAGGTAAAGAGGTAGTACAGGAATACCTGGCTACTCTAAATGAATTCAAGTCTCCAGGGTCAGATGAACTACATCCAATGATATTTAAAGAATGGCAGAAGTAATTTCAGAATCACTGGCAATAATCTTTGAGAATTCCTGAAGAACAGATGAAGTTCTAGCAGACTGAAGGAGGACAAATATTGTCCCCATCTTCAAAAAAGGAAAAAAGGGGACCCAAACAGTTCCCAACCAGTCAGCCTAACATCAATACCTGGAAAGAGCCTAGAGCAGTTTGTTAAACAGATAGTCTCCAAGCACTTAGAAAGCACTCTTTTTTTCTTTTTTTTTGGTCCTAGGAATGTTATTTGGAGGTCCAAAAAAGGATGACTAAGAAGGAGTTCTGCAACCAGTTGTTTTCTAATATCTGATTTCTGTCCATTTATCCTCCACTATATATGTGACGTACATGTGGCAGCAAGGGTAATCCCACTCCTTCACTAATAATATTGTAAGACATGTAGAGCAATCTAATCTGTGTAGAAAAGCCACATTTCCATTTTCTTTGGGGAAAAAATGAAACTGTATAGAATCAATGGATTTTTCCCCTGCTTTTTTGGGACAGTTAAGCTAATCTCATGCTACTGTGGAATGGTTGTTTCCACAGTTAAGTAAGATTTTAAATGGAAGAAAACAGGCAGAGACAAAGAATTACCACATGAACCTTTAAAAAATTAAGAAAATATATATCATGCAGAAGCTACGTGATGGTGTGGTTTGCTACTGAGCATTATTAGCCACTTCTATGTCAGGACCTTTGGTGTCTTGGTGAGTAATGTTGTTCTCCAATAGTCACTGCCATAAAAGCTTAATATTACCTCATCATGGATTCTGTGTGTAAGTACCCACGAATAAAAGCCTGGCCTAAATAAAACACAACATGTGCTGTTAGTGTTATATATAAAAAAATGAAAAAGCCTCCAAAGTCCAATGTTTAACATAAATAGCAGCATTTGCATCCAATAGTTGTATCCACCGGTACCAATGTCAATATTATATACTTTTAGGTCAACATCCTGTATCCTGTTGTTATTGTTGTTGTTGTTGTATTCCTCCAGTCATTTCTGACTTGGAGAACCTATTATGGGATTTTCTTGGCATGGCATTTCAGAGGAGATCCGCCTTTGCCTTTCTCAGATGCTAACAATGT